>MU619762.1:0-190230 GCA_025201785.1 Xylaria longipes
ATTTTATTTAATATTTTTAATATATTTAATACTTTTAATATATTTAATATTTTTAATATATTTAATATATTTATTAAAGTTTTAGCTTTAAAATAATTAACAGCTTATATTTATTATAAAACCTTTTTAATTTTACTCGGGTTAAAAATTATTTTAAAAGTTTTAATATTATAATATATTTTTTTAACCTAAAGTAAAAACTAATAATTATTTATTATAGCTAATAAATTATTTTATATAGCCGGAAAAATTTTTTAAAAATAATACCGGTAAAATATAAGCTAAGTTTTATTTTTATA
This sequence comes from Xylaria longipes, assembly GCA_025201785.1. Taxonomy (NCBI): domain Eukaryota; kingdom Fungi; phylum Ascomycota; class Sordariomycetes; order Xylariales; family Xylariaceae; genus Xylaria; species Xylaria longipes. The sequence continues at coordinate 300 of MU619762.1, forward strand.
TCCGTTAGTAATTAATAAATTGTTTTATATAGCTAGCTTTAGCTTTAGTTATATAAAGTATTTAAAAAAACTTTAATTTTACTCGGGTTAAAAATTATTTTAAAAATTTTAATATTATAATATATTTTTTTAACTTAAAATAAAAATTAATAATTATTTGCTATAGCTAATAAATTATTTTATATAGCTAGAAAAATCTTTAAAAAACAGCGCTAATAAAATATAAGCTAAGTTTTACTTTTATATTTATTAGTAACTAATAAATTATTTTATATAGCTAGTTTTAGTTTTAATTATATAAAATATTTAAAAAAAACTTTAAGTTTAATAAATAAGTTTTTATTATTATTTTTAATAATAATTATATTAATTATTTTAAACTTGTTTAGTTTTATATTTATTTTAATTTTAAATATTTTTATATAAATTTAAATATATTAAGTTTAAATTAATAATTAATATAAAAAATAAATTAATTATTAAATTTATATAAAAAAAATCTATATAAATAATATAATAGTTAGTAAATAAATTTAGTATAAGTAATAATAATAATAATTATTAGCCGGTTAAACGGATTATATTAATTATTTAAGTTTAATTTTTATTTTTTAATAAAGATTTATTTACGCTTTTTATAAGCAAATAGTACGGCCGTTTAAAAAATAGCTAGTATATTTTTGTCCTTTTTATTAAGCTTTTATAGCTGTTTAAAAAAAAAAAGCTATTAAATTATTCGTATAGTAATTATACCGATTATTTTTAACTTATTTAGTTTTATATTTATATATTAATTGTTTTAAACCTGTTTAGTTTTATACTTGTTTTAATTTTAAGTATTTTTATATAAACCTGAATTTATTAGGTTTAAATTAATAATTAGTATAAAAAACAAACTAATTATTAAATTTATATAAAAAGAATTTATATAAATAGCGTAATAATTAGCAAATAAACTTAATATAAGCAATAATAATAATAATTATTAGCTAGTTAAACAGATTATATTAATTGCTTAGGCCCGATTTTTATTTTTTAATAAAGATTTATTTACGCTTTTTTTAAACAAACAGCGCAGCTGTTTAAAAAGTAGCTAGTATATTTTTATCTTTTTTGTTAAGCTTTTATAGCTGCTTAAAAAAAAAAAGCTAATAAATTGTTTATATTTTATATAGTTATTGTTTTAGTTATTGTTTTAATTATTAGTTATAATATTATATATATTTAATAAGTAGTGGATAATAATTAATAAATAATAAGTAATAATAAAAAAAAAGGTTTTATTAAATAAAAGGTTTTAAAAACTTAAGCTTTTTTACCCCTAGGTTAAAAAAGCTTTTAATATATAAAATTATTATATTTTTTAAAATAATTTTATATTTATAATTATTATAAAATTAAAATTAAAATTAAAATTTTTTTATTATAAATAAAAAATTTATTTTTAAAAAAAATTATTTTAAAAAAAATTTTATTTTAAAAATTTTATTATTTTAAATTTTTATTATTTTAAAAAATTAATTATATTATATTTTAGCTTTAAGTAATATTTTACAGCGGTAATAAAACCTGCCGCTAAAGTTTTAAACTATAAATTAATTGCAATATTATTCCTAGTATATAACAGGTAGTTAAGTAGTGTAGTAGTAATAGTAGTGGTGGTGGTAGTGGTAGTGGTGGTGGTGTAGATTAATTGCAGCGATTATCCTTGTATGTACAAAGGTTGCTAGCAAAAGTCCTGCTCACTGCTTTTACCCCTTAACCCCTGTATTCTACCGGCAGAATTATACCCCTAGTTAAAGCTTAATTGCAACCTAACCTACTTAATATTCCGTACAGCTTTAGTTAATTTATTTTAATTATTTTTAACTATTTAATTTAAAATACTTTTATATAAGCCAGCTACGCGTGCGTAAGCTTTAACTTTTAAAATTAATAGCTATTTAAACAAAAAAATCTAGCAAATAACTAGTATTATTATTTTATCGATTAACTATATTTTAAGCCGGGCTATTAAACAAGGTTTTAATTTAAATAAGCTGGTTATTTTAAATATTTATATAGCTAATACTTTTTAGTTAGGCCGGCTATTTAAATAAACTAAAAAAGTTTAAAATTAAGTTTTTATAAAAGTATAACGTAATTATTATAGCCGCGAGAAATCCTGTATTTTAATAACTGTAAAATTAAATAGTTAAGTTTTTGCTATAACTATATAGCGAATTTTATAAACTATTAGCTTAAAAAAAACAAAGCTAATATATAAACTAAGCTTTATAAAAAATATAAAATTTAAACAGCTAACGTAGTATAAAGCTTATAAAAACTAAACTTTTAATAATTAAAAATAAGTTGTTTAATTAAATAAAACATTTATTATATTAAGCTACTAGCGAAAAAGCTATAAAGTTTATAACTTATAAACGCTAAAAAAAATATTTTAAGTTTATATTTTAAGGTTATTTTTTATATAACTATAAAAGCTTTTATTATATTTAAAAGCTTAAGACTATAGCAGTAAAAAAAACAGCTAATAAAAAGTTAAAAAATATAAACGAAAAACTTAAGCTAATTATAAAAACCAAGTAAAAGTTAAATATTTTAATATAAAAGCTAAGTTTATAAAATAAGCTCGGGTTAAAACTAAAGTAAAAATAAAACGTTAAAAATAAAAAGCTTATACAAGGTAAAAATAATAAAATAAACTAGTAACGATATTAATAAAAAGTTCTAGTATTTAAAATAATTTTATTTATTAAAAACTTTAATTTAAATATATTAGTTTAAAAAAATAAAGTTTTTTTATACGTTTATAAAGTGTAAAGTGTAGTTTTTAGCTCGTACAAAATAAAGCGGTTATTATAGCTTAGTAACTTTTTAAACTTTAATATAATTAAGCCGGCTTAACTTTATATAAAAAAAGTTATTATTAAACTAAAAGCTTTAAAATTAAGGGTTAAAAGCAAAAAAGCTTAGTTATAAGCTTAAAAAAACCTACTTTAAAACCAAATTTAAGCTTAAATCAAGCATATTTCGCGCTATATTTAAAAGGTTATACAATTAAAAAGAAGCAATAAATATAAAGAAAATAAAGAGCTAGAACTAGACGAAAAAAAGCTAAGGCGAGGGTAGTTAGCGATAAAGACCGGTTAGGGGTTAAAAGGGGTTAAGGGTTAGGGGTTAAGGGGTTAAAGGTAAAGGCGGTGAGCAGGACTTTTGCTAGCGACCTTTGTATATAAGTAAGTGGTGATAGTGGGTGGTGGGTGGTTGTAGGTGGTAGGGCAATAAGTGGTGGGGTAATAGGTGGTGGGGCAATAAGTGGTGGGGCAATAAGTGGTAGGGGGGGGGGGGGGGGGGGTATGATTATTTTAAATAAAAATTATTTTTAAAAAAAATTATTTTAAAAAAAAATTATTTTTAAAAATTAAAATTATTTTTAAAAAAATTCATTATTTTATAAAATTATTTTTATTTTTTAAAATTATTTTTATTTATAATAATTTTAATTTTACTTTTAAGTTATAATTAATGTTTAAAAAAATACTTTTTATTTTTTAAAATAATCTTAGATATTATTCTTTAAACCCCCCCCCGCCCTGCTAGGTACTAAGTACGTAGTAAAAGGGCAACTGATCAAAGTTCAAAGGCGAACTTCTGGTCTATCTGGCTATATAAATACAAACCACAATATGGTTCAACCATCCCCTCTCGCCGCCTAAAATAAAAGCCGTAGTAATTCACCATTTCGCAGAAGTGAGTAAATTCGCAACTCAGCCTTACTCATCGCCAGAGTCAGGTATATCGAAGAAGGAGCATGCGTCGCTGAGACCCGCCGAGCTACAACGACATACGAGTCTCCGATATCCCCGTGCCTTCGCCGCGAGAAGATAGGATCCTGATACAGGTAAAAGCCGCCGGCGTGAATTTCGTCGATACGTTTTATGTATGTCCGCGCGTTCTACGTCAAGCATCTTACTGCCGGAGCTATCTATACACAACTATACTATCGACAGCTGATAGGAGCTTCAACATACCGTGGACCATCTTTGCTTATAATCAGAATACTTAACAATGGATACATGTACCTTGCCAAACCCCGCCTGATCATCAAAGTCTTAGAGCAAACAGAGAACAAAAGACAAAGCTCACTTGAGATCATGATTAGCCAAAACTTGAAATTTGCGACCGATGATTACTCTTGTGATGATAAGCGTAAAGCATATCGCCTCATCTTTTCCCATCAGCGCCAAGTCGCCGCCGCCGCCGCCGCCGCCTTCTTTGTAGCATGCTTTGTAAGAAAAAATAAACCAAATATATGCACGGATGCGATATAACCCCATCCTACTCGAGTGCCCCGTGCTAGCAACGATGACGTTTCTCCTTCCCGAGGTCTTAATTTCTGGGATGATTTCAATTGTTCCGCTTCTCAGCTTAAGCAATCCTTCCATATTTTATCATCGGATGACCATTTCCAGCCACGCTCATCAATAGAGGATTGCCCATAGGTAGGTAGGGTCGACTTGTCTGCAGTCCATGAATCGCTCTACCAGTCCTAACGCATAAGGATGAGAGAGAATCGTCATGTTCGTCTTTGCCATCTCCTCCCTTCTGACCATCGTCCTAGTCCTGTCCCAAGATCGGTTTCTCAGACCTTCACCCCCCAGACACCTCGTCCACCACTCACGCCTAGCCAGTCACCGGCACCGTCATTATGATGGAGTGGAGGAGCCCAACCGAGGTTCCCAACTTCATAGTCGCAGTTCCAGCTAGCCACAGGCGTGAGGTGCTTGTCTGCCCCTCCGCTGCCGTTGGATGAAGGTCCAGTAGTCGGGGTACCGTTCATAAGGTCCCACAACAATACCTGGGAATCATCTCCTCCAGACGCAAGCAACGCTCTCCTTCCTGGAGACCATTCCACCGAATTGACCGATCCCCCGTGACCACGCAATTCTAACAAAGCCTGACCAGGTTGCCGAACATCGAGAATGCGGATGATGTTGGAGTCTTGAGCAAATGTTGCTAAGAGGTGAGTGTCATGTGGGGAGGTGGCAAGCCTTAAGAGTGGAGGCGCATTCGACATAGTCTGCTGGGCCAGTGTAGGGCTGATTCTTCCATCTGTCTACGTGGTAAGCAATAGAAAGGGGGGCATTCGTTCTATGAAGCTAAACTCACCTCTGTCGTCCTTGGCCGAAGGTTCGTAAATGATAGTACTATGCTCTAGACTTCGGAGATCAAACATGCGAACGCTACCATCCTGCCCACAGCTGACGAATACGTCTACGCTATTGGCGCAGAACCGAACATCGTAGACCTCTTTGTCGTGGGCAATCAGTTGCGTCTTAGCGGTCAAAGAGGGTATATCCCAAATGGTGCATGTGGTGTCGATGCTGGAGGTGATGATGAGACTTGGGGAGACGGTATTCCAATCCAACGAGGTCAGTGGAGCCGTGTGATCGGGAGTCTTCGAATTGGAAAGCAGGGCTAACGGAGTCAACTTCGTAATGGGAGGGCCTAACGCGGACTTGTTGATTGAATTGGAATGTGTCGGTTGCGTGTCGACTGGGAGAGACCAGAGTCTCAGATGGTCACCTGAGGTTGCTAATAAGTCAGTCGATTGCTTTTGTGACGATGGAGGTTCCCATAGTAGGCGCGTAACGGGATACGAATGTGTCGCTTCCGCAATCTTGGTGAATTCTAGAGAGTATTTCGAGGACCCAGGCGTGTAAACGTCGGCGGGTGTATTTACGATTTGAGTATCGAGGATTTGTATCTGAGACGAGACGTGTTAGTCCATCTGATGTCTGGGGTATTTGAAGAACAGCAGGGGAAATAAGCAGAGACATACGAAGTTATGCCCATCTTCTAGGTAGCTGCCAATAGCCACTTTGCCGGCACCTTTCCCTTGGGGTGTCCATTTGCACCAGTCAAAAGCGTAAAGAGCCCAAGGCGCCAGGTAATTACTTGTCGAAGGCTGCGAATTGGCCAGTTCATATCCCATAGTCCCAGGCTGGCTGTCGGATAAACTCGAGTCGGCGCGCGGCCTGATATCGGCGAGACCGAGCGGCGTATTGGAGATGTTCCTCTGCGACCCGGGAGCGGTGTATTTGGAATCTTGCGGTGACATGTACTGAGATTGGCCGGGAATTGCTGAGCCGCCAGGCGTAGTAGGCGTGTAGGGTGTGTAGGTGGCGGGAGCAGAAGTATCGTAAGGGTCGGCAGGACTCCCCCGCGTGTAGGTATGCGACATGCTCAGCGACGGAGGCTTCGAGGGGGAGGTGTATTCACTCGGGGAGTGCTGCATGGATGACAAAGTGGGAGCCGTGTTGTTACTCATGATAGGGGGGCGGCCAGGTTGGAGGACGTTTGGAACGGCTGAGGAAGACGATTGGTACTGAGGAGGATTGGCAGACTGCGATGGGGGCTGGTCTAGCTTGATCTGAGGGCCGGGCGCAGTGGTGAAGTCTCGCGGGGACATCTGGCCAGCAGCGCCACCATGGTTCATCGAATTGGGCGGGATATGGAGCTCATCGGAAGCGCCGTACGCGTTGTTGGGCCGTCTCGGGGCGGCCCCGTACTGCGCCGGCGGATGATTCATGCTGGGTGCGGTAGTACGATACAAAAGCTGGCCAGGCGAGGTATGCAGATATGGGTGGTAGATGCTGGGGCAAACGCGATGTGGTCAGGCTGGTCGAGGAATCGATCGGGTAACCGAGCCAGAGGTTAGTGTTAGGTAGTGTGGTTAGACCGCCCTCAGTTCCTCGTCCCTGGCTAAACGTGAGAGGTCGGAGGCCGGAGCGTCGCTTGTGACGACAAAAAGCAAAGTAGTGCAGAGATGACGGAGCGGCTGGCTAGCTGACTGAGCGGCAGCTTTGCTTGCGACTGGCCTGGCCTGCGGTGCAGTACGGTGCGATGCGGTGCCGTGGTTGGTCGGATCACCTTGACTTGGCTGACAAGGCCAGGCAAGAGTCGTCTCTCCGTCGCTGTCGTCGTTGTCTTTGGAGGATTGCTCTTTGAGTGACCGAAATGGTGGCTCAGGAAATATATTAGTACCTATAGGTAGCGTAAGGCGCCCTAAGCTAAGCAGGCACGAAAGCGCAGCGGGTTGCGCCTAATCTAGACAGAGGTGTGGCAGCAGGGTTCGGCCAAGGATGCTCGAAGTAGGTATCATGAATCAACGCCGGCCAAGAGCCCAAAGGCATGTGCGCCGGAAGTGGACTCGGATATACCGTAGAAGGGCGATGGAACTACGCCTGGGCCGTGGTATGCCGTGGTATGACTGAGCCCGGGTTGAAGTCCAGGTGTGACGTTTCTCTCGTCGGTGTCGAGCACGTCGAGCCACGAATCGCAAGCCAAGATTTCCACTTAGTTTTCGGAATCCGGATAGACACGATGGCGCTCGCTCTCGCAGCTCCCACGAACGATGCGGGTGCCCGGCGCAGTAACACGACCGAAACCAGAGGTGGCTTCTGGGCGGAGGGGCTGGGCAACAATGAGTGCTGGGTGTTGGATGCTGGGTGATGTGATGGGTGGGGAGGACTCACTGTTCTGTTCTCAGGGCAGACTCAGGGTACATGTGTCCGGGCCCCAAGAATACATGGACAGTGGGCCCCCAAAAGAGGTCTCGACCTGTTTTGATGCTGGCCTACAGAGTACATACCTGATATATACTTATGCATACCTACTATAAATACTCATTATATGACCTTGAAAGAATAGTATTATTGTTAGCCATTATATATATATATTTGATAATTCTTGTTTATTACACAGCTACCCAAAGTATTCTTATTTCAACTGTATAGTTAGTATACCTAAGCGAACATAAAACCAGTCAAGAAAGTTTCTTGGATTGGACTGGGACTGGCAGCCCGAGAGGTCTCCACTCGTTATCAGGTACCTAAACTACTTACCTACCTACGTACATGCCCGAGAACAACTTAACTTCTGTCAATGAGCTAGATAATCACGTGGATTCCTCCCTTGTGCTCCAACTTATTTCCACATCCCATGCATCAGTTCGTTCTTGACTCGGCATACTTGAGAGTCGAGAACCGTCACTGGCATGCAGTGTACAATACGTGGGGGAGAGGTAAACGCCGTGGGCGCACCGAATGCATGTCATTGATATAAAGTCATTGGTATAAAGTGCAGTTGTGATTGCAGTAAAGATCAATGCCTGCGGAGGAATAAACGCCAGGTAACTAACGAGGTCTCTTGTTTGGATACCTATGTAATCATGTCTTAGCCAGTATCGGACGAACGTGGCTTGATCCGGCCTATGGCGCGCCGTTTCCATCTCACGTCACCTTCACCTTGTCCGCCGTCCCACTTTGCCATGCCGACCGGTCGGTCCATCGCCCTTCCAGCAACGGTCCATCCATCCAGTTCCAGGTCCTTTTGCCGAGGCATGAAGTTGAATGAGAATGTCGATAGTCCGATCCATTTGCGCACAATTCTACCTACCTAACTTACAACCACACTTTGTTCACCCGACGACAACCAAATCCTCTTCGTCACCACCAATCCAGAGGGGTCCCCATTGTTTACCTTTCACCATGGCGAATCATCATCACAGTCACAGCCCCTCGCTATTACTGCTACCCCCACCTCCCAACCCAGCAGACCATGCGGCCCTGAATGCTGCCTATAGACCTCCTATTAAAGCCGCCATAGCAAAACTAACGGATGGAAGGGACCATCATGACGACAGAGGTTCGGTGCTGTTTGTGGGAATCGCATCGCCCATTCTGGTCCCCTCCGGCCCCTCACCCCACCACAGATCCCTCTCGTGGCCCGCTGCACAGTCCGTCCTAGCTCGTGTATACAGCATTGTGGCCGTAGTCTGTGCACAGCTCTCCGTCCCGGGCGAGGTGCGCGCCGGGCCCGACTCGGTTGACGTGCGCGTGGTTTTCATCGACCATGACCCATCGAAACCTCTGCCGCAAGACTGTCGCCCGGCAATCCACGCCAACAGCACGGTTATAGTTGACCTGCCCACTTTCGCTGCCACCTACCATCCCTGGAAACAGATCTTCCATGTGAATAGTGAACCGGGATATCAGCTTTTCTCTTCTTATATAAAGATATATGAGCGTGTTCAGACGCTGAGACAGGATCAACTCATCGTTGTTGAGAGCGGACTCTCTTTGACTGAGAACTCGTTACCGCCCACACAATCGAAAACCTACCCTGTCGTTTGTCTTGGAGGTACATTCGACCATCTCCACGCCGGTCACAAACTCCTTTTGACTGCCGCTGCCATATTACTCAAGGTCCCGGAAAACTCTAGGACACTACCGGCGCGGTTCATCATTGGTGTCACCGGTGACGAACTACTCAAGCGAAAGAAATATGCCGAACTTGTACAGTCATGGGATCTACGCGTTACGAACGTCATTGAATTTCTGGCCTCTATTCTCCAACTCTCTAAAACCGGCTGGGCTGACCCGGACGTCGTCAAGGAAAACGATAAGGTGGTTGCCAGATACCGGGATGGCGCAATCGAGATCCATTGCGTCCTCCTCCGAGATGCTTTCGGGCCAACCACCGCGGAAGAGGAGATGGATGTCCTCGTAGTGTCGGGAGAGACGCGATCGGGCGGCGACGCCGTGAATGCACGGCGCAGAGAGCTCGGCTGGCACGACCTTGAAATTTTCGAAGTCGACGTTCTAGACGCTGAGGACTCCGCTGATGGCCCTACTCAGACGAAAAAGGACTTTGCAACCAAAATAAGCAGCACGGCAATTCGTGAGAGGAAGGCTGAGGCCCGCAAGTAGGAGCAAGAATGATATTACTTTTACCACACGACCTACCTCAGCAGAGATATACGCCATCTACCGAGAAGTCTATTACATGAATAGGGTTTGTCCTCCATCCGCCAGAACTGTGGCACTCTTCGGTCAGTGTGATCTGCAGCTCAGAATCCAACACAATCAATCGTGGAGGAGCTTCGTGACTCATCAGGGGCACTAAAGATCGAGCCTTAACGGCCGCTTTCGAATTGATATGTGATGGCAACAGGGAAAAAAGGGGAGGAGACTCACGGTCAGATCCATTAAAGTAGCTACCCGCCCGACTCGCAAGCATAATTACAACACCGCAGAGCTCATCAGGCTGCCCCATCCGGCCCATCGGATGGCGGCTAAGCCAAATATTTCTCGCCTCTTCGACTAGAACACTCGGAGTTAAGTTATCACCATTCTGAGCGTGATGTATGGGGGTCTCAAGCTTCTAGACACTGTCTTGGCCTAAAAAGGAATGCTTGTGCTCTGAAAGTTGCCAAATAAGAAGGAATAGCACCAAGAATTACTCACGGCCGTCGCCCCCCTTCAGAATCGTATCCATATACCCTGGCGAGATACTATTCACCCGAATACCGTAACGGGCCCATTCCCCTGCCAGGGACCGAACCATGGCCTTAATGCCCGCCTTGGAGACATTATACGGCACTTGCGGCTGAGGAAAGTTGACCTGATGCGCTAAAATGCTCGCGACGAAAATCATGCTACCCCCTGTTTTACGAACAATCATATGTCTCGCCACGGCACGCGCCACGAAGAACCCCCGAATCATATTGACGTTCATAACGCGGTTCCAGTCCTTCGATTTCCAATCAAGCGCGTGGCCACAGCAGGCCACACCGGCAAAGTTCAGCAGCGTGGTCACGGACCCCTGGAGCGTCACGGTCTCCGCAACAGCGGCATCCACAGCCGCCTCGTCCATAATATCGACCTTCATGAACCGGACATTGACATCCGGGAACTCGGTGCTCAGCGCAGAAACCTTAGCTTCCGCTTCGGCGGAGTCGACATCGAAGATCGTCAAGGCCTGCACCCCGTGTTCTAGCAGGGCCTTGCTCACCGCGAACCCGAGATCTCCCGCGCCGCCCGTTACGATGGCGTTGCCACCGAGCCTGAAGCGTTCGTGGGCGCGCTCGGCGGGGGACAAGGATGTGGATAAGGAAGAAGGTGGGGGGGTCAGAGAACCCGGTGCCCCGATACTCAACGTCATCTGGGGGAGCACCCGGGCCGTGAGGTCCGATCTGTCAGCCGTCATTGTCTGCTGCTTAGTTTCCAACTTCCTCAGTCCTTTATGTGGTTATTATAATTTATTTCCTTATATAATCCGTCAACAAGCATCTGTCGAATCTAGACACGCGCGTTCCAAAGGTTCAAAAGATTATAACAAGTAGAGAGATAGAAAAGACAAACAGACAAAGTTCGATCTTAAATACCAAATGGCGGGCGAAAAGAATAAGAATTGAGTCTCGAGCGGTGAAATATCTACCTTACGTGCTATATGCATTGCGTTTTCTTTTCCCTCTACAGCAGTTCCGCTCGTAGTATATGTAGGTACCTAGGTTAAGTAATTTTGCTAATAGCAAACTTGGTACCTACGTCAGTTGGCGTCTTCATCTAGTGGGCCAAGTTGACGGTCGCATATTGATCGACCTGCTACCCGTACCACTCAAAACAATTGGAGGTTGGACCATCCGAGCTATCAATCTGCGGCTGTACCTACATACCATTAGTCACATGTCATAGACACATGTAGCTAATGTGATGTGTATGTAGACATGAAAGGCATTACTCCACTTATCTTCTGCACCTGGCTGGCTGGCGTATCCGTCGCTCTGCTTCCGATGTTTTGTTTGGCTCCGTACTTGCCTATATCATACTCTCGCCCATGATTGCATGAGTGAGTGGGATTGTTCACGTCCGAGGCCGCTGGATGTAGGTAGGTAGGTAGCCGGGGGGTTGAACCCGGGACAAAGGTGCAGTATAGTGCAGATGGTCTACGAGCACGATGGAATGAGAGTTGGATATCAGACGTGGCTTGAGTATATACCCCATGGTCGATATGGACGTGTTGTAAGTAGCCAAATCAATTCCATTTCCGCGTGAGTCGTTGCGAATACGCACATTAAGGCTACTCATGAGGATTTATCACTCCCCGTGCTCGGCTTCATTTCATTCTCATTCTACGTAGATTTTAGTTCGTGTTGCGGGTTGCACCGCATTAGAAATGTGCGCGTACTTTACGCAGAATTCCGTATTTGTGCCTTGCCTAAACCCAAAGCCTGTCCCATGTACTCTACCTAGTTATTATCTCATTATTTCATTATGGGCTATGCATCGCCTTTGAGCACGCTCGACCATCTAGGTGCCTAAACACCACAAAGCGAGCTCTCATCGCCAATCCCAACATCTCCACCTCCCAAAAAGAGGACACTCCCAAACCCACCACAGGCCCCTTCATTCCACCCATTATAATAAAGGCCGTCGAACCACGGACCACCTTCCTTCCCCTTCCCTGCGTCATCCTCTACCGCGCTATCCTCAGTCCCATTGCCCCTAATCAATCCATTGGGACAAACGCTCGGCACCACCGCCTCCTCCCCTTCAATCTCCTCTGTATCCCCCGTATGATAAGCAATCTCGCACCCCCCATGACGCCAAGGATCGAACCCGCCCGGAAGCCTCTCCGTGGGCGTCTCAACGTATGCGGGGAGGAACCGCCACGCGAAGCAGTTGTAGTACGCGGCGCACTCGGCGCAGCACGAGACCTTGTCCGCGACGCTGTTTGCGCCGATGGTGACGACTGCGGATCCAGAAGAAGGGGATGCGCGGTCGGGGGCGTTGGCGAAGAGGGTTGGCCGGCAGAAGGATGGGAGTGTCGAGGTCGGGTAGGAACCCTCGATTATTGTGCAGAGCGAGGTTGAGACGGGGGAGGGGCGGGGAGGAGAAAGAGTGGATGTGCAGTCCGGGACGGTGATGGCCTCCTCTTTCCGTAGGGGAGGAACTCGGCTCGGCTGTGGCGGGGAGCCGTAGCTTATTGGTGTCGCTGTAGAAGCCAGAGGACTCAGGGGCCAGAATGTCATGGGGTGAGCTGCGGCCGTGACGGTGGAGATGGGGACCTGTGGGAAGTGAGTGGTTGCGTTTGATCGTGGTGGTGACGGATGCAAGGTGGGTGTGATGGACGGACCTGGTTCTCGACAACTTGGCCAAGTAGAGCCGTGACAAGTCCCACGAGGGCTAAGAATATGCTATAGTGCATTATGGTTGTACGGCGAGGGTCGTTGACAGGATGAACAACAGGGCTCGAGGACTGGAGGCACTCTAGGTGAGAGGACTAAGGTGGGTTTGTGGGAGGCGGGAAAGTGAGCCTCCCTCGTTTGACGAAGATTCTTCTATATAATCAGAGTCTTGGGGGGATAGAGTTGATAGATAGCGTGATTGATACTGCTCAATGTCAACGTCTGATGTCGAACAGAGAAAGAACAACCGCACTTTCATTCGAGAACCTTGAAGATGTCTATATCTATACTACATGTCCCGAATCCCTACACAGGGGTCAAGCGGTGCCGTAACAACATGGGGTCGACGACAAACAGGCGAGTGTTTGCGCACTCTGTACAAGACCTAGTGTGCCGGATATATAAGATTCATTCCCTACACGGGCGTTGTACGTCTCCGTGTCGTAACTGCCGGTGACACCAGAAAAATTATCAAGTAGCAAAGATGACTGTGTTACGTGTGTAGAAACCTGTGTAGAACAGTCTTGCCGTAGAAGGAGAGATGGTCCATGGTTGGGAGGTTGCTCGAGCTACACATCTACATTCCCCGTGGCGATCTTGAAAGGCCATACTCAATCAACCCCTGTCATAATTGACCAGACTTGAAGTCCAGAGCGTGGAGTAGATGAAACTTCGCCTATTTCCCATGCGAGTTGGTTGGCGGTTTAATATATGAATGTAGCCTGAGGTCTGCCTGAGGCCTACTTGAGGCCTAGAGCCTCGGCCGGCGGTTTCGAGTCATGGCTATTGGCAGATGGTACTTATCCATGTCGAGTATTTCGGGTATCTTATGGTTCGGTTTTATAGGTCTATAAAATATGTCCGACACGGGTAGTCTATCTTGTAGCGAGTGCTGCAACGACTTGCATGCAGAGGTTGTAGGTACCTAGGTAGCCAGCAAATGGCGTTGGAGATACTCTGTAGATGCCGATGATCACTTGTCGATCTGAAAAGGCTAACCTGGATAGGCAGCGAATGCCAGAACTATCCGCTTATAGCCTGGTACATGGTAGGTCTGCTGCTGCACCAGCTGAGCAGCGCACCTGCCACCGTACCGTAGTCAGAAGACACCGGACGGTGTATGAAGGGCCATTGGGGCCACTTCCGCCAAAACGTAGAACTTAGTTTAAAAATTAAGATTACCCCGCTTATACTTTTCTACTTGTAATTTTCTCCCTCCGCTTTTTCCCGCTAGTGCTTGGGCCAACTTTAAACATATCGGTATTTAAAAGGGCTAACAGAACTAGATCGCTTTAGTTCGCTTTAGTGGTTTAAAACTCGCAGCTTTCTGCTATAACATATTATAGCGTGGTATGTTAGCTTTACAAGGCTATAACGTGCGACTTGTACAAGGAGCACTAACGGCCGAGCAAGTGTTATTATACAGGACATTATATATTAGTCCGCTGCTTTAGCCCTGTACTGCTTGTTTAATACGGGCAGCGTAAAGCGTAAATAAGCTTGTATAGCTTTTTTTTTACTATATTTATCTGCTAAGCTACTTTAGTAGTGTTTACGTTAAATATAAATAATAAGATTATATTATTTAGTTATTTAAGTAGTTTATTAAGCGCTGCTGCTGCTGTTACTTTTACTTTTACTTAAAATTTTATTTAATTATAAATAAATATAATTTTTTATATAAATTTTTTTTAATTATTAAAACTTAATAATAAATAATTTAAATAATTTATTAACTTTAATTAATTTATTATTTTATATAATAATTATATAAATATAACTTTAACATTTAACATTTAATATTTAATATTAAAATTATATTTATATAATTATTATATAAAATAATAAATTAATTAAAATTAATAAATTATTTAAATTATTTATTATTAAGTTTTAGTTTTTTATTATTATATTATATAAATAATAATATTTATTTATAATTAAATAAAATTTTAAATAAAGCTTAAAAAAACTTAAAGCTAAAGCAAAAATAAAAGTAGTAGCAGTAATAAAAGTAATAACAGTAATAACGTTTAATAAATTAAACAATTATAAAAACTAATATTTTATATAAAACATTAAACAGCGTAATCCCGTTATTTATACTTAGCGCACGTATTATTAAAATAACTTAACAAATAAATATAATAAAAGAAAAGCTATATAAGCTTATTTACGCTTTATACTACTAGTATTAAATAAGTAGTATAAGGTTAAAGCGGTAAACTACCCCGGCTAATAATTAAAAGTTGGATAATATAAGTAGAAAAAATATAAGCGGGGTAATCTTAATTTTTAAACTAAGTTTTACGTTTTAATAAAAGTTGTTAAAATTAAGCGATTTTAATTAAATATAATAAATAATTAATTAATATATTTTATTATATTATAAAAATTCTTTTATTTTATATTAAATAAATATATATAAGTAATTTACGTTATATAAACCGTTATTTTAATTTTTTAAATTTAATATACTTTTATAAAAAAGCTTATATAAGTAAAATGTTTTATAAAATAAATATTAAAAATAACGGAATTAATTTTAATTATTATAGTGTTTAAAAAAGTATAAAATAAGCTAGGATAAAAGTTTTAAATAATAAACAAAGTATATATAATTCTTTTTTATTTTAGCTTTATTTAAAGTTATTTAATTTTAAATAGTTTGATTTATTTTTTATAAATAAGTTTTTTAAGGTTTTTAAACTTTAATATTTTTTATTATTTAATTTTTTATAAAAGTAATATTTATAAATGTTTATAAGCTTTAATTAATCAAGAAATTAATTTTATTTATTTTAGCTAAGGGTTTTTATTAGTTTATTAACGATTATATTATTTATTAAAATATAAATTATTTATAAAGTGTTTTTTTTTAATTTTTTAACGAAGCTAGTAATTATAAATATTTATATAATAAAGCTTTATTTATAATGTAGTTATTTTTTTTGTAACAAGTTTAATTATTTACTAATTATTATATTAAATAATAATATATTAATTATTTATAATAATTTTTAATTTTTTAATAAAACAGTTTATAAATATAGCTTTTTTAGCAGCTTAAGTTAATATTAATAATTTAGCTTTAATAGTAAAAATAGTTATTATATTTTATTTGTTTATTTATTATTTAATTATTTTTTTAAATAGTTTTATTATATATATTTATAAATTTTTTTAATTAAAAATGTTATCCGCGAAAAATATATTATTAATAATTTTAAAATTATTATTATTATTAAATTATAAAATATAATATTAAGTTTAATTAAAATATTTAAATAATTAATTTATTAATTTATAATATTAAGGTTTTAAATTTAAAAAAAATTATAAAAGTTTTAAAGTATTAAAAGCTATATTAAGCCGGGTAATTATAGCTATATATATAATTAAAAAAAAATTTTTTAATAAAAATATATTTTTTTTTAATAATTAATTTTTTATAAAGTAATAGTTTTACTACTATTATTAAAATATACAGCAAAAATAAAAATATATTTTTTAGCTTAAAAATCTTTTTTAAATATAAAGCTTAAAATAGCTAAATTAGTTGCTTTTAATAATTTTAAATAATTTTAACTTTTAAAAACTATTTAAAATTATTACTACTAGTTATTTAATAAATCTATTTAAGCTATTTTATAGCTTTTTAAGTAAAAGTCTTTTAGTTTTTTCTATAAGCTATAATAATATTATTTATATAAATAAATATAAATATTTTTTTACATAAATAATAATAAAGCTTATATAAAATAGTTTTATATTTTATTTTTATAAAAGTTAAAGTTAATTTTTTTTATTATAATAAAAATAATTCTTTTAAACTATATAAAGCTTTATTAAGCTTTAAAACAGTTTAAAGTTTTTTATAGCTAAAAAGTATTTTTATATAAATTTTTTTATTAAGTTTTATATTTATAAACATATTAATAACGTTATACTGTTTTAGTTTAAGATTAAACTTAGCTGTAATAACTATAAATATTTTAAAAAAACTTTTAATAAAAGTTAATATATATATAACATTTATAATGTTTTAAAGTTATTAATTTTTTTTAACTATTAGTTTTATTTTATATTTTAAATAATAGCTGTATTTATTAAATTTATATATATATATTAATATATAGCTAAATATTAGCTTGTTTTAAATAATATTTATATTAACTTTAATTTATAATTTTATTTTATAATAACTTTATAAATAGTTTTTATTTATTTATTTAAAACTTTTATTTATAAAATATTATTTAAAGTTTTTATAAATTTTAAAAGAAAAAAATAAAGTTTTTTAATATAGTTTTTATTTATTTTAAATATATTTAAAAAAAATATTTTTATTTACGTATAAAAAATTTAAAGTTTTAGTTTTTTTATTTTTTATATATTTATTAAAATAGTTTAAAAATTATTTTAATAACTTAATAATTAAAGTTATATTTATTATTATATTGTTTTATATTTTTAAAGTGTTTAAACGTTTATTTAAAAATATAATTTTTTAATAGTTTTTATATAACTTAAAGCTAGTATAAAGTTAAGTATTAAAAATATTTAGTAAATTATTAAAGTTTATATAAAACAGTTTAGTTTTTTTTAAAGTTTATAATTTAGTTTTAAACTTAATAAAATTTATTATAATATTTTAAATTTATAAATTAAAGTTTTTAATAATAACTATAAAAAAAATGCTTAGTTATAAAAACTTAAAAAATAAAAAATATAGTAAAAAAAAAGCTTTAATATAAAATTAATTAAGCTTTATAGCTTTTATTAATATAAAGTATTTATAAATTATATTTATTTTATTTTTTAATATATTTATAATAACTATATTATTTTTATTCTTTATAAAATATATATTTTTTATTTTTTAATTTATAATAATAGCTTTAAAAATATTAAAAAATATTTTTAATTTAATAATTATAATTTTAATAAAAGAATTATTAAATGTTTTAATTTTTAATTTTAATAAATTATTTTTTAATTTATTAAAATTATTTAAAAAAATAGTTTTTTTATTAAAAATAATATTTTTAATAAATATAATTAAATTAATAAATAATATTTAAATATAATAAATATTAAAAAATTAATATTTAATAAAATAATTTATTTAAGTTTTAAAATTAAGTTTATTAAGTTTTTTTTTTTAATTTTATATTTATAGTAAATATATAAACTTTATAGTTATAAATACGTAAATATTATAAATTAAGCTTATAATAAATAGTAATAATTTTGTTTTTATTAAAATAATAAACGTAAAATTATTTATATAAGTTTTTTTATTTATATAACTATTTTAAAACTTAATTTTATAAATATATAGCTATTTTTATAATATTAATTTAAAATATAATAAAAAGTTTTAAACTATTTTTTATTGTTTTAGTTTTTTATTTAATAATATTACCAGCTTTTTTAACGTTATTATTTTAGTTTTAAGTATTAAGAATATTTAGTTTAATATAACTATATATTATAATTATTTTATAAATAATTAATAAAATTATTATATTTTATAAATTTACTATTATATTTAAAAATATGTATATTTAAATTATTATTACGTTTAATATCTTTTATATAAATAAAGCTTTTAGTTAAGGTTTTATTTATATATTAATTAACGGATAAAGAAAAAAGGAAATATTTATAGTAGAAATTATATAGGTAAATATTTTTATATATATAAGTGGTTAATTATATAATTAAAAGTAAGCCCTATAAAAGCTATTTATTAAAGTTAGCTAGCTAGCCCGTGATTATTATAATATATTTTTAAATATAATATAAAGTTATTAAAAACTTTAATTAAAATAAAAATTAGTTTGTTTTTAAAATAATAATTAAAATTAAATTTTAAATATTAGTTTATAATTAATATTAATAAGTTTTTAAAATTATAACTTTTTTTATAATTATAAAAGTTTATTATTAAATATATTTTAAATTATTTAAAATAATCTTTTAATATTTTATTAATTTATTAATATATTTTTTATAGTATTGTTTTTATATTTATTTATATATATTTAATTATTTAAAAATTATTTAAGTTTTATTTTTTTAACTTAAACTATTAAATAATATAAAATATTAAATTTAAAATATTTAAGTTTAAAATATTATTAATAAAAATTAGCTTTTAATATAAGTTATAATATTATTAAAATTAGTTTATTTTTTTATATATAAAAAATATTTTTTTTTAATATAAAAAAATTATTTTAATATAAATTAATTATATTAGTTTTAAAAATAATAAAAACCCGATTTTTTTTTTAAAAACGTTAGTTATAAGTTTTATATTTTAATAAAGCTTTTATTTTAAAAGATTTTTAAAAAATATAAAGTTATAAGCTATTTTAAAATAATAAACTATATTAAATAGCTTTATAATTTTAAGCTTTTAAAGTTTTTAAATATAAATATTAATATTATTAAATTTTTAAATTATAATAAAGCTATTATTAACGTAAACAATGGTTTTTTTTATTAATAATTATAAATTATTAATTTTATTAATTTTATTAAAAGTTATAATTTATAGCTATTATAGCTAAAGCTATTTATATAACTATAATGCTTTTAAGCAATACTATAATATAGTTGTTGTTATATATAAACTATTATAAAATATTAAGCTTTTACTTTAGTTATTCTAGCATTTTTTTTAAAAGGTTAACCTAGTAAAGTAGTAGTTTATAATAGCTAATTTATTATAATAACTAAAATACTTAGCCCTATAAGTTCGAGCTCCGCAAGTAGTAAAAGTAAACCGTTGTTTTTTTAAATAACCTATATATTAACTACGCTCCTGTTGTTTACAGCTAAGCTTTTACAACTAGTAAGCTCGACGGCTAGCCGCGAATACCTGCCTAGTAAAGGGTAAAAGGGGTCGGGTCTAAGGACGAACCTTTAGTTGTAGGGGGGGGTAGTTACAATCTATAGCTATTATAGCTAAAGCTGTTTATACAACTATAATACTTTTAAGTAATATTATAATATAATTATTGTTATATATAAACTACTATAAAATATTAAGCTTTTACCTTAGTTATTTTAGTATTTTTTTTAAAACGTTAGCTTAGTAAAGTAGTAGTTTATAATAGTTAATTTATTATATTAAATATATATAATATAGTTTTTAAATTTAAAATTATTAAGTTTTTTAATAAATAAATATTTTTTATTTTTAAAGTTTTTATAATAAATAAAGTTTATATTAATATTTAGTTTAATTAATTAAACTATTTTAATTTTATTTTAGTTTTTTTTTTAAATATATTTAATAGTTTTTTTAAAGCTTTTATTTTTAATTTTTTTTATATTAATTTTAAAATAATTTAATTTTAAAAAAGTTTTTTAAATATAATATTTTAAAAAAAAAATTATATTTAAATATTAAATAAAAATTATTATATTTTTTATAAATTTAAGCTTTTAATTTATAAATATTTAAATTATTATAAAGTTATTTTTATTAATTTTTTTGTTTTTTTTATATTTATATTTTTTATTATATTTTTATAATAATATTTAATTATAGTTATTTTTAAAAAATAAATTTATTTTATTAATAATATTTTTTAAATAATTAAAGTTTTTTTTATTAAATTAAATAATTTTAAATATATTTTAATATAATTATTTAATTAATTAATAAATAATAATTTTTTAGCTAGTTTTATTTTAAAAATTTGTTTTAATTTTTTAATATATTAATATATTATTAATAATTTTATTTTAATAAATTATTTTAAAAATAATAATTTATATTTTAAAAATTTTATTTAAATAAATTTTAAAATTTATAATTAAATAGTTTATATTTTTTAGTTTTAAAATATTATATTTAAAAATTATTAAAATAATTAATTTTTATTTTATAGTTTATATTTAAAAGTTTTTTAAAAAAAAAATTTTTTTTTATATAAGTTTAATATTAAATTTTTATTTATAGTTATTATATTATTTTTAAATATTTTTTTAATTTTTAAAGTTTATTATATTATTTATTAATTAATTTTATAAATTTAAATATAGTTTTTTTATAGTTATAAAATATAAATTTATTTAGCTATATAGTAAAATTAATAATATATTTTTAATATATTTTAAAGTTTTATTTTTTTATAAAATATTTATTTTAGTTAGCTTAATAAGTTTTTTTACTATTTTTTGTTATTTTTGCTAAATTATTTAGCTTATTAATAAAATTAATATTATTTTTAATAATAGTAGTAGTTAACTAAGCTTTAGTTATTTTATTAATTATTTTTTTAAAATAATATTTATATTTAAGTTTTTTTAATAATTATAGCTATAAAAATTTGTTTATAAGTTATAAATATTTTTAAAAGTTTAAAAAAATAGCTTTAGCTATAAATTTTTTATTTTAAAATATATAATTATTTAGTTTAGCTAGTATAATTTTTATATTTATTAATAATAATATTATTATTTAATTTAATTATTTATTTTAGCTTTAAAAGTAAAATTAATACGTATAAAATTTTTAATTATTAAAATTAAACGATTTTAATTAAATATAATAAGTAATTAATTAATATGTTCTATTATATTATAAAAATTCTTTTGTCCTATATTAAATAGGTGTATAGGGGTAATCTATACCATATAGACTGTCATTTTAACCCCTTAAATCTGACAATTTCATGTAACCTCCACTCTCGGTGAGAGCCACAACGGAGCGGAGCGTGGGGGTCGATCTGATATGGAGAAAGTGAGGAGTTGCACAGTCTCAGTATATCACTGAATCGACATCGTACTCTATATCGGGACTTTCATCCTAGCACCTACCTATAACACATTGCAGGTGGCGCAGGTGGTGCCACGTGCTCAGACCCACCGGTGGACCTTGGCCCTTGGGGTAATGGCATTACCTAAGCAGATCAGGGTGGCCTATGCACCTATGCACCAGAATTAGGGGCATATTTGGCTTTTTAGGGCATTTCAGGGGCTACTCCGCTGCTACAGTGGTCGCATTTCAAGGTACCTTAGGTACTTACCTAACCTGGGAAGTACCTAGCTCATCGCACATTTTGCCACCAAGATGATGTAGAGACCTCTTTCATCGATACTTGCCCACCCACTGCACCGACTGTACTCTGTGCTGCAGTTTTCCTAGCTCCTTTTCCTTCAAGGGGGCCCCCAGCGAGCAGCGAGGACAGCTCGGGTGTCGCAACCGACCACATATCGTCTCTGGACTCTAGACTAGACTAGCATCTGCGCAGTGTTCTCTCCTGCACCATCGATCAACGAACAATCTCCCACGGGACTGGGACTGCTGAAGACGGCGCAGCCAGCACGACACGACACGACACGGCACGACACAGCACGACACGAGACCACGCGAGTTGGAGCGAGAACGATACATGCCATCATCCTTTTCTTGACCTTCATCCTCCGTACTCTTTTGCGACCTCCCTTGCGTGTCACACCGCAGCAGTTCACGTCGCGTTAAAGCGAAGACGGCGACAACGACAACGACAACGACAACGACCATCACGACGACCATTCCCGCCTCGCCACCGCCGGCCACGCTCATTTCTTTCTAAACTCCACGGGACTGCATCCCTTTCATTCCGCCAGCCAGCTGTATAATTTCTGCCAGACCGAGCACTTTTGCTACTCGTTCGCCAGCTTGAAAAGGAGCACGCCGACTCTCTTCGTGGCTTTGCGTTACGAACCTGACATCGACTTCGCCTTCGATTCTGCATTCAATAACCGTCTTTAGCACGTATACGGCTGCCAACTCGCCACATCCGAATTCGTGTCTCCGTCCACGTTGGTTACGCGCCGGTCAGATTCCGTCCGACGTTCTGTGCAGTCTCTAGATGCCAGCGCGACATCGTCCTATCCTCAGCTACTACCGTCACCTGAGGCGCATGTCGAACAGCCCTGCTCAGATTCGACGGTGAAACGAGTGTGAGGGCCCAACACCGACTCATCAGCCCTACTGAAACGCCAACAATCAACCCCATGAGCTGGCAACAAGCCTCTCCCATGGGTGCTGGCGGTAACGGGGTCGGTGGCCCCGGCCCCGGCCCCAGCCCCGGCCAGGAGATGCAGGGAGCTGGCCCGTCCATGCATCAGCATAACCTGCCACATGCCACCGAGTATACTTTGCAGGGTGTCATGCGGTTCCTCCAGTCCGAGTGGCATAGACACGAGCGGGATAGGAACTCGTGGGAAATCGAACGTCAAGAGATGAAGGGCAGGATCGCAGCGCTCGAGGGTGCCGCGAGACGTGGCGATGCTACCCAGAAGGCTTTGAAGAGATATGTCCAGATCCTCGAGAGGAAGATCAAAGACCAGACCACCGAGCTCGAAGCTGCAACCCACGCCGCGGCCCAGCCAGATCACTCGGTGAAACGGCCCCCTAAGCTCGATAGGGCCGCTTTGATCCAAGAGAAGCTCAAATGTGCGTCACGCCCAACCGGCTGTTCGAGATATCTGAAACGGACTAACCTGTGCATCCTGTAGCGAACAATGACAAGTTGAAAAATGGCCTGCCTCGTCCCGAAGGACTGCTTGGGATACAAGGTGATGACGAACGCGACCGCGATGATCTAAGGAACTTCCTTGATCAGTGCCAGGCCGAGTTTTCCTACCTGTTGATGACACCGGCGAATCCGCTGCCACCGCGAGAGTCACCACCGCTCCCCATGATGGAGGACCTGAGAGAGGGCGACTTTGGTCTACCCATGGGCCAGCAGCCTCTTGATGCCGCGTTTCAAGCCTTGAGGCTGAATCAGAATCATGTCAAGGACCCCGCCTCTCGTCTACCCCTGAATCCAAATCATCATGGGCCGCCCATGCAATCGGCTGGTGGTGTAAACATGGCCCCCAAAGCGAATGAGCTGCAGTCGGCTCCCATGGTTCGTTCCGGGGAGAATTCGGCCGGGGGGTACTCGCATCCGAGCGACTGGCCCGCGCCTGTAGCTCCTTTGAACACCCGTGGCCAGGATGATCGGCTCTCCAAGACGAATCATACCAACGATCTCTCTCGAGCAGAGAATGCCCAAGTTTCCGCAGACAGGCGAATATCCGAATCCGAAGGATGGGACTTTAACGAAGCATCCTTCCCTGATCCTGCATCATCACAACCCGTCCAACCGTTTCCACAACGACCTGACACCGATGTCTTCCCTGCCGCCGAAAATATCCCCAAATCACCTAATCGTGGACCCACCTCACATCGTAGAAAGAGCTCCTTGTCTCGTAGGAGGAGTACCGAGCAAGAGCTTTCCCTCAATGCCATGGCCCAAAAGATAGACAGTACTAACTTCAAGCTTCGATACGGATTACGTGGACATCTCAACGCCGTCCGCGCCGTTATCTTTTCTGGAGGTGGAAGTCCGGGTGAGCCTGAGATCTGCACCGCCGGCGACGATGGTCTCATCAAACGATTCCACATCCCTCGCGAGAATCCTGGCCACCTCGGTGCGCAGTCGTCCGATCTTGACGTGCCAGCCGATT
The DNA here is from genome assembly GCA_025201785.1 of Xylaria longipes. Taxonomy (NCBI): domain Eukaryota; kingdom Fungi; phylum Ascomycota; class Sordariomycetes; order Xylariales; family Xylariaceae; genus Xylaria; species Xylaria longipes. The sequence goes on from MU619762.1 coordinate 24,859, forward strand.
TTACTCACCGTGGGCATACTGGTGCCGTCTTATGTCTTACCTCTTGGTCCCCATCTCCTAATTTCTCTACTGGCGGTCGTGCTCAAGGCGACGGCTGGATATTCTCCGGTGGCCAGGATGCGACGATCCGGGTGTGGGAACGCGGCAGGGTTGATCCGAAGGCAACGTTAGATGGACATAGCGATGCTGTCTGGGCCATCTGTGTGCTCCCTGCTACTCTTGGGACTTTGTTCGGACAGACGAACCCTTACGGCACCCCGGACCGCATCTTGGTGGCATCTGGCGCGGCTGACGGTGTTGTTAAGATCTGGGCAGTGAGCGCGCCGCCTCAATTGACATCTCCACAGCCGGGACCTACGGGGAGACGTGCGACCGGGAGCGGACGTGTTAGAGGCAATTCAATGAGCTCTGGTTCGCAGTTTCCCAGCTCCCCTCAGCCGAGCATGGCCTCCAACTCTCCCTTCCATTCGACCCTCGTTCATGATATTCGAAGGTCTGATGGCTCCAAAGCCTCTCCCACGTGTATAACCCCTCTTTCGACCAGCGGTGAAGCTTTTGTAGTCAGCTTTTCCGATGCTGCGATCATCGTGTTTGACACGAGAACGGGCGAGGAAATCGGCTCCATGGCGAGTCTAGAAACGTACGACAACACGGTAGCAACAAGCGTTAATGCTGTTGTTGCCACAACTGCTGGTCTGGAACAGAGCTCAAGCACAGGCTTGGGCGAGGAAGAGGCCGGTGGTCCTACCGGCAGCAGCGGATCCTCGGGCAGTGGTGTCGAAGGGGTAATCATATCCGGGCATGAGGATCGATTTATCAGATTCTTCGATGCTAATAGTGGTAAGTCCAACACAAGTTCTCATTCTAAATCTTCATAAGATAAATGCTGACGACGCATAGGCCAATGTGCCTACAACATGCTCGCTCACCCTGCCGCTATATCAAGCCTATCACTCAGCCCAGATGGCCGAGAGCTCGTGTCGGCCGGTCATGACGCCAGCCTACGGTTCTGGTCACTAGAGAAGCGGACCTGCACGCAAGAAATCACCAGCCATCGTATCATGAGAGGCGAAGGGGTCTGTGCCGTCGTATGGAGCCAGGACGGTCGGTGGGTCGTCAGCGCTGGCGGTGATGGTCTTGTCAAAGTTTTTGCACGATAATCAAATTATAATCGTAGTCCCATGGCCAGAGTCGAATTCCTCGGTGAGAAGTACAACACTGTACCTCCCGATATTCTTCAACTTTTTGGCAGTACCTATCCAGCCTAAGTAAGCCTCTTTGATACCATACAATGGAATACAAGCAAGAATTAGAGTAGCAATACTCTTAGGATATTGGAGACATTAAGTTTAATTGTACGATGAGGTGGTTGAACTTCGGCATACACAACTCCTTCTGTTTCTAATCATAGCGGAAGATTTATGTATAAAATGAGACCCGGTCTAGAAATAAAAGACGGCCACTGCTCGTGGAGACGATGCCCTCTGGACGAATTGAACCGAATGTGTACCGGATTTGGTCTAATGAACGTGGTAAGAATTAAGTATGTACGTGGCAATATAAGATTTGGTGGCCTAGGTAATATAGTTTTTAATATAGTTTTTATCAGTACGAAGGCTTCACTTTCACCCCTCACATCTGCCCTATACCTACTTACCTACCTACCTACCTACCTACTTAGTACCTACCTACCTACCTACCTACTCTACATCCAACGTACCCCATACACACACCTAAGTAGGTACATACATTCATCCGCCTATCGTCCGCTGGCACCAACGACATTCGAACAATATGGAGAGTATGCTGGTTGCACGACCTCTGGCTCTTGAGCAGACATGCAATACTCGCCCTCGATATGCATATCGGCCTCTTGTAAGCCAACACTAGATTCGAGTGGTCGAGATCCACCCCGGCGAGCTCTCTGATACATTGACCATTCACTCCATGTCAGGACTCCTTCAGGGACATTAATATGGGCTAGGTGTAGACATATGTTGTTGCGCGAGGATCTAAGTCCTTCTGCGCGGCTACAGAGGCTACCCTACTAGCTATATACAAGAAGACGGATATGAGGCTTCGTTGTGTGGTTTTAGGATCACGACCCTAATCCTGGTGGTGTGGGTTCTGGGGAGAGCCTCATGACACTCCACCATAAACCGTTCGAAGCTGGCCAGGATGATGAATCCCGCAATGTGCTACACTACGAGGCTCTGTCGTATGTCTGGGGTCCTTGCGCCAACCCGGATAGAGTCGTCATCGAGGACTCGGAGATAAAAATCACCCGAAACTTGAGCGCTGCGCTTAAGCACTTGAGATACTGTGACGCATCTAGGTATTGTGCATCAGGGTAACGATGCTGAGAAAGGCCCGTGTGAGACAGTGGTGGTGTGGCTTGGTGAGGAAGAAAAGGATAGCAATCGCGCCATGAGCCTTTTAAGCCACCTAGGCACTCAGGTCGACTTCGACTTCGGGGGGAGCTGCACTATACGTCCTTCGCCATCATCTGCTGACACTACCCTTGCGGATCGCACTATACCTCTCCCCTACGACGAGTATGACTGCACTTCGATCTATTTCTTGCTCTGCCGCCCTTGGTTTGATAGGCTTTGGGTTCGACAAGAGACTTACCCAACCAACCAAGATACTACTACAGTCGTCTGTGGGCGCCAGTCGATGCCATGTCTGATCCTCCGACAGGCGATTGCTTCCTGCTGTCTCAAATCTAGATTTCATTTCAAGTACGCCGGGGAGTTGAACCAACGGCTCATTCGTCTCTCGGCTGTTGTAATACAGAGGTACAACCTTGTGTTTCCGCACTTGCGGAACATCTATGGACTGGATAGGTGTGAAGATAATCGGGACCGCATCTATGCAATCCTGGGTATGGACAAAACGGCTGAAACGTTCGGTATCGTGCCCGACTATGTGAGAATGACTGACGCATCTTGAATTATATAAGGATGTGACGAGACGGGCTCTTGATCACTCCGGGGATCTTGACATCTTGTCCGAATGCCATTTAGTGGACGTGTCGTCTCCTGACTACTCCGGCCCCTGGGAACCGACCTGGGTTCCTGACTGGTCGACCGGTAACCTCTACAAATATCCGCTGAATACTGGTGATCGGTATGCATCAGGCTGTCTTGCGGGGCCAAAGTTTCCGATCATGGAAAACCGGCTGCGTGTAGTGGCGGTACCCATCGAGAAAATTATGGAAGTGCGACCACACTCAATAAGAGCACTGAGCCTTGAAGACGAAATACTATCCTCAGCACGGGATCTCATTCTTTCCCTTCAGTCGAATCAAGATGACCCTAGTGTTGGCAAACCGCTCGAAGCGTTTGTCTCCATTTTCAGCGCTGGCCAGTTCTCGGAGTCATATATCGACCCGCCATTAGGTTTCCCTAGTAGGGATGACATATTGCATCTTATGGAGCAATAGATCCTCGGCTTAGTGAGTGGACCGAGTTAGATACGAGTGTCATACCCAATCGTGTGGAACGATCTCGTAAGTATTACTTCGAGGTTGACGTGGACGATCTACACCGTCATGGGGTTCACAATGCGCGGTATTATGACCTAGTCTAGTAGAAAGACGAGATATTTTGCATGTCATCAAGTACTTGCTTCACAACTTTAACATAAGTAGGTACAACTTGGCTAACTACTTACATAATCTCCGCTCCATAATATAACGCACGCTGGTTGGTAGATCTTTGGCCTGTTATGATTGGTTGTTTCATAGCGCCTTACTGTAACTTACGGAGTAGGTAACTAACTTCCTTTTACCCACTTCTCGCTGTTCTTGGCGGTATCCAATTATTAGGCGTCTCGACTTTCCTGCTTACTCGCTCTCAAGACTTGCTCATCTGTGACGATACCATGCTCGCTGTCTACCAAGCGGTCGACCCCTCAGTATACAGTGATGTATACCCAGAGAATCCGGACCCACGGATCCAGGAGATCGCAGATCTCATGACGGAGTGGTCCCAACTCTTCATCGACGCAAGATACATAAATGCCGAGGATGTTGTCTTTCCTCCTCACAAGCACATTCGCATCGACACAACCAAAGCCGCCCAGCTAGGCCTCACTAAAGATGCCGTTGATCTTTATCAGATGCTTCCGTATAATATCGGTTATACAAATTGGAACTTCGGCACGGACGCGGGCGAATTTCTCATGGGGGGTCGGTTTCTGCGTGACTTGAGGGGCTCCAAAGGTGACTGGTGGCGAACTGCTGTCGACCCTTTCTATGCGATCGATGACCTGAGTCCCCGGCACCGGCCTGAGGTTCGAGCATCCGACGGGGATACTCGAGGTTGGGATCATGAGAATGGTCCGTATATGCGACCGTGGTACGTCACACTCACTGATTGCGGCAATCACGGGAGTATTATGATTCTCGATACAAAAACATGTGAGCGAAAATACCCCTTTCTGGCGTTCGGTGAGTGTTAACCTATTTGTAGATCATATGTGGCTCATTGAACAGTTGGGTGGAAGCTCAGATCCCGCTTTCTGGGACCAGAGTAGAGACAATTACCCTAAACTACCCAACCAGAATGACATGGCCCAGTATCCTAGTCGCCCTGCCGTCGAATTTCTGCGTGATAGTGAGTTTAGTTAAATCTGTTTGCTCGAGTCTTAGCGTCTCTTAAGGACGGTGGTCTGTGTTAATTTTAATATTCAAGCCAACCTCCGCTCTCGACTCGCAATTTCCAAGACTTGGGGACTGTTCAGCCACTAACTATATCAACTTGTAGTGATTTCACGATTTCGGAGCTTGGAGTGGATCCCAGGTGGTCTATACGGAGCTAATGAAAGGTACTCTTATAATGAGTATTACAAAGAGTTTAAACGGCTCTACAAGGAATGTGGTTGGCCAGACAAGTTCAATCCCATACTCTTCGACTCCAAGCGCCGTGAGGGCGGCTACCATACGAGTGGACCAGAACCATCTGAGCGTGAACGTTCGTACGCCGCACTGAATCATCTCTACGGCATCATGGCGACGGCTCGGCAAAGAGTCCAGATGCAGATCCATGTCGTTGACGCTATATATCGTCTCGAGAACAAAATGTACAAATATCATTGGGAGCAAGAAAGGCTACAGTCCCAGAAACTGAGCTCGGAAGACTACTTATTCAAACCTAATTGGGAAGCGGCCAATAGTGCTCTAAAAACTGAGCTTGAATTCCGAAAGGCTGACCTCGAGGCCTTACGCACGCGCAGTGGCCGCTATGCCGGTCCTGGCTGGGCGGGAGTACCAGACGAGGAAATCAACCAGCTGTATGAGGAAGCTGCCCAGGACAACCGTATCGCCACCCTCGAAGCACTATTGCAGGATGAAGACCCGAAGAGCCGAGACGAGCGCGAATTCCGGGAAGCAAAGGCTGCTGCCGCCGCGACGCCAGCGGAGGCATGGAAAAACAAGGCCGTGGACGACAGAAAATGGGAGAACGATGATTGGAAGGATCGCTGGAGTATCTTGGGGAGCGGGACGAATCTTGTCGATGTCAAAACGGTTGTCGACGAGGACATGAGCCTAGCGGAACTAGAAGGACGGATCGCGTACGAACTCGAGAAGAACGAAGACAGGTCTTGGAAGGGCCAAAGGCTGTGGCGAAACAACGAAGGCAGAGTCGCGAAGATACTTGACCGCCCGCATGACGAGATCTAGTTAGCTACGGTGATGCTGCGGACAAGATATCAATATCCACCTCACTTCCTAACAACCCCTGTATTTCTACTCTGTGTAGGGAGGACAATGTTGTCTCGACTCGGAGTATTGCGCTCCATCTATTTTGACATAAAACATATAAGGACTTCCTAAAAAATGCCTGATAGCGCCAAGCAAGTCGTCACTAAAATGGAAAGCTTTGCCGGCGAAGCCCATCTTAAATACGTTGTAAATGAAAATGCGAAAGCACTTTAATTTAAAAAAGGGCATAGATTAAGGACCTACTTACGAAGACCTACACGTACGGACTAGCAAGCCCTTGGGGCCCCTTTTTGCTTCCGGCGGACGACCCCTTCCCTTCGGCAGCCCCTTTTAAGCAGTTTCCCTAAGTATCCCGAAGCTCTTCAGCGGCCTCACGCGCTATAGATTGCCTTCAGAAGCTCGAGTACGCAAGCCACGAACTTTATATTTAAAGTTATAGTTAAAGCTTTATTAGTAAACTAACCAATAAATAAGCTGCAAACACTTTTAAAGTTCGAGGAAGGTCCGGATATAAGCTTCTCAAGCTACGCTTTCCCAAAATTCCATTTACACAGAATTCTAGGAAAGCTACGCTTTCTAATAAATACTTGTTATTAAGGGACTTAAAGTTGTCCATAAACTAGAGAGTTTAAAAGCATAGTTTTTGTGATATATAGCGTGTTCGACCTCTGTTCTCTTGCATCTGTAGCAACATCTCTCAGGATAGTAATAGAACGCAAATCTAAGTCTTCGTCTAATTAGTACAACTGTCTACTCATCACCTTCTTTTCCATAGTTTCCAACGGCTCCCTTTCGCCTGTCTCGCCCTTATTTTTTCCACTTCCTCGGCCGTCAACGCCCAGATGCCGAACCTTTCCTCTTTGCCCCGAGTTGCGTCGGGCGACCTCCAACCAATGATGAATTTACAATCCTCCCTATGTCGTATCTTTTCGGTTTCCAGATTCTCTGAACCACAGGGTAAAACCTCCCCGAACAAGTTGCCGCCGGCTGCTAGCGCCAGTTTGCGAGCAATATTAGTCGGGCTGCCGACAATAACGTCGGTGCGGAGCATGAAGCACCACGCTATCAATGACAGGGCCAGCGTCACAGCTAATAGGGTCTGGAGCAAGCGTGTTGACTGTAAGTCCTGCATAACGCGGGACCGGCCCGGTATGATGGTGGCGTTTGCGCTATATAGAAGAGTATTAGGTGACACGAGAGCACCAAATGAGGTTACATCGGGAGATGATTCGTCGACGGGCCCGCGGAAGAACGAATCTATGTACGTGGCACGCACGAGTCCGTGCTGGGCGCGGATTGCCGCGACGACTTTGTCAACCGCTGCGGCGTTCGCGAGATCGGGGTCGGGGACTGCCCATGGAGACGACGTTAATAGGGCGAAGAAATTGTCGTAAACCCGAGCCGAATCCGTGATCGCGGGACCTACTATTCTGTTGTAATAGCTGCCACGCGCGAAATCTGGCTGGGAGTCCGCCAGCCGGGCGGAATCCTCGTCCGGAACTGGCGGCTGACTAGAGTCAATAATCAGAGCGGTCAGCGCCGCACACAGACAAAACAAGACAAAATAATCGCTTTTGCTTTGTTTTGTCTTGTTTAGGTCGAAAAAAAGCTGTTTTGACTTGTTTGGCCAGATCTATTATTTGATTTGGCTCAATTAATTGTCCAAATAAATCAAGTAAGTGGATTCGAGGCTTAGTACGCGTAGGTCTGCGTAGCTAAGGTCTCTACTCTAGCCCACTTGCCAGCCCGTACGCGTAGGTCTTCGTAGGTCTTCGTAGGTCTTCGTAGGTAGGTCTTCGTAGGTAGGTCTTCGTAGGTCTTCGTAAGTAGGTCTGCATGGGTAGGTTTTCGTAGGTAGGTGGGTAGGCCTCTAGACTACCTAGGTACCTACCTATTGCCCGTACGCGTACCTAGGTGTGGCTGGGTGTGGCTAGGTGTGGCGGCGCCTATCGATAAGAAATTTCTACTACCTAAAGTACCTTCTAGGTTACTCCGTACGTATTTCTAATCAAAAATACCCTATAAAAATAAAAATAAAATAAAGAAAATTATTTACAATTAATTGTCAAGTACTTGCAAGCAATAAAAATATTTATTTTGTTTCGAAATAATTTTAAAACTATTATTTTACCTTGTTTGGCCAAGTTATTTGCCAGTCAATCAAAATATTATTTTGCCTGTGTGCGGCGCTGAGAGCGGTGCTGTTGAAATGCACCTCTGCATCCACTACCTCAACTGTCTCATTACAACCGAGGGCATAAGCGTCGACTTTAGACTTCCCGTTTGCATCGACAGCCACACGGCCCCATGCGTACAGTATCGTACCACAGCCGCCAACCCAGCCTTCCCCGGAGTTGGCTTCGCCGTACTTTTCCCCGCTGCTGACCCCAAACGTCACTTCGCCATCTCCCATGCCCTCCTTTAGCGTGGGGATCATTATCGTACTCGCCATGTACTCGACGGAATCCCAGGCTAGGCAATTTTCATCGTCGATATCCATCCTGAGAGGATTTGGTACCCTGTATGTTTTCGATGAGGAATAAGTGGTGTCTCCTGTAGCTGTATAATTCAACGTTAGATTTGTCCGAATCTGCTCCCCGCTATAAAGCTTGCACTGCAGCCTTGAGCGTACAGCTGGTAGGTTTGCTACCACAGTCACGCCATTCGAGCCGGATGTACCATCCTCATTCGTATAAATCAAAGCAGATTCTTCCAAAACAAGAGAAGGGAATGCTAAATCTTTGTATGTGAACGGCTGGAAGGAGCCGTTGTGTCCAAGGATCAATGACGAGACCAAGACATACGAGCCGTCGCTATAGAAATATGGGACTGGACTCGTGGATGATGGTGCGGCCCAATTGAAGCTTGTATTTGCTCTCAGAGTAGTGCTAAGGTTAATGGGACGATACTGGTTCCTATATAGTGATCCCGAAAATATGGTGAATGTGGAAGACACCGAGAAAGCAGCGATAGCAAATACGGCTGGCCAAGACCTGGCCTTCAGTCCTTTCGTTAGCATTCGTGGTCTTGATCCATCCAGAAGTTCAAAGTCAATCATTTCGACAAGAGATCCGCCCTTTTTTAAAGCTAGGAAAGGCACTAGGGATCTTGTTGCAACATCGATAGAGCCTGCTACTGAAGCCATAGCTGTAAAAAAGATCGACGGGACGACTGTCCAACTATACTGGAGGTATTGACTGAGATTTGATGGCCCTATCCCATTGTTCTTTTGGGACAACCTGAGTAGTACTTCGAGTGTGACGATGCCTCCGCTCAAGGTTAACAAGAATAAAGCACGGCTTGCGGGATGAAGGGTAAGAGCATACTTCCCGCCGCGCCTTGATTTTGTTGATCTGCTGGAACTCAGCGACCTGATCCTCGAGGAAGAGTGATCCGGTAAAAGCTTGAAGATGTTCGGTCTTGGTTGACTAAGCGCATAGGCCGCAGTGCCTAATCGTTGCTGAATGGCTTGTGATTTGCCCAAGCCTTGGTCGCGCAGACGCAGAAGCAACGATGTCGCTTCGGTCGCTGTCCAGGCTGTGCCGAGAATTGAAGTAGGATTTGTGTTCATCAAACAGTTCTTTGGTAAAGTAATGATGATGACAATAGAAAGTAGGGCACAGAAGCCAACCAGGGTTGCCATAATATGGCAAGTCGGCCCTACAATCATCAATCGGTTTTCATCGCGAGTTTGATTCCCCTTAACTATTACCGAAACTGGCTCAAGGATGCTGTTTTTGGCAAGCTGGGCGCTAAACCTTTGGAAATACCGTGGTATTGCGTCCAGCCACAGCGTAGCGTCCGTCAGTGCCGAGTCAGGCACTTGCCGGAGTTCTGCTGATCGTGTGAGATTTGTGTAACCGTCGAAGTTTATGGCCGAACCGCCCCCCAAGTTGATCTCTGATGATTGAAACCAATTTTTACCAACCGAGGTGGAAGTAGTGATAATATTGATTTGGGCCTGCATAAAGTCCCATGCTTTCACGTTACCGAGGTCTTGTGAACTTGACTCTTGTGTAAAGCTGACGTCCTGCACTGAAGTTCCGTTTTGAACGATATCAGCCGTTCCAATACCGTATCTGGGAACGCAGATGGCCTGGACAGAATTGGCTATCTTCATTCCAGAAACTATAATATCAAAATCGTTGGTTACGGAGGGGTTATCAATAGCATACGTCAGTCTACCGACCACAATAGATGCTCTATTCCCGGTCGCAGTAGATGAATTGCCACACGAGCCACTCAACATACGTACAAAGTTCAGTTCGGTGAAGTCCCTAGGTGTATATGTGGCCACTTCGGTGTTCAGAGTCATGGAACAGTCATCAAGCCCAACTTCGAAAGTTATGTTGTGTTACGGATAAGTGGGTCTCAACTGATCCTTATATAAAATAGAACGGATTAACTCTAGTCTAGTAGATCCTATATATATATAGCTGCATTAGAAAACCTTTTTAGTTACTTAAATTTAAAAAAATAAATTATTTAAATATACTTTAAAAAATTGTTATTAAAAAGTGCACTAGTTTATTTTTTATATATAATTGTTATTTTATACTTATATAAAAGTTATAAGCTTAGTTTATAATAAAAATTAATATTTTAAAATTTTTAAAATAATTAATTAAAAAATATTTTATTAATCCTATTTTTTATTTTAAATATTTACTTAAAATCGTTAAGTAATTATTTTAATAAAATTATTTTAATTAATATATTTTTTATTAACTTAAATAATAAAATCGCTAAAAATATAGTATTTTATATTTAATATAATTATTTTAATTAAATTAATTAATTAAAGTTTTATATATTTATTTAAAACATATAGGAGCTAATTAACCCGGAAGCTTTTAATATAAGCTATATATTTAGCTATATTTTAATAGCTTTTTTAAAAAACGTTATAACAAAAATTATAATTAATAAAAAAATTAAAATAAATAAATTATTTATTATTACTATAAATAAAAAAATTAAATTAAAGCTAAATAAATAAATCCGAATTTTTATTTTTATTTTTTTAGCTTAATTAGCTTAGTTTAATAAATATATAATAATATTTAACTAAATTAATAATATAATTAACTAAAAAGTTTTAATATTTATTACTATAAAATTTATTATAAATAAAACAATTAATTTATAAACTATAATAAAAACAATAAAAAGTTATTTAGTTTTTATTTAGTTTATTATAAAGTTTATAGTTTTTTAAAAGTATAAAAAAACGTTTAAAAAAACTACTAGCAAAAGCATTAAACTAAAAACCTAGTACGCAAGCTAGTATAAAATATTTTTAAAAGCTTAAGTGTTAAATTTTATAAAAATTAAAAAAATAATTATAATAAAAAGCTTTTTAAAAGCAATTAAAGCAAAAATAGCTTTAAACTAAGCTTATTAATAGCTCGCGAGCTTAACTATAAATAAACAACTAAATAAACTTATAATAATTTTTAAACAATATAAAAAAGTTTTTTTTACGTTAATCCATAAAAAGCTTTTTAAAAATAAATATAATAAGAGAAAAGTTTTTGTTTTTTTAAAAAAAAGATTTTTAAACTAATTATAAAAATAAATAAAGCTTATAGTAAATTATTTAATAAAAAAAGCTTATATTAATATAAAAAACATTAATACTTTTATTTATTAAACTTTAAAAATATTTATACGTAGCTATTATATAAATATAAACGTTTATAAAAAACAATAATAAAATTTAATAATAAACTTATTAAAACTTTTTTAGCGGAGCTAATTAAAAATATTAAAGTTAGTTAAAATTATACGTATTAATTAAACCTATATAAGCTAATTAAAAAATTAAAATAAGCTGTTAAAAAAAGCTATATTTGTTAAAAATAAGCTAATAAAAAAGCAGGTATAAACAAATAGTTTAATTTTAATTTAGCTTATATAGTTATTAACTAATTTTTTTTATAATAGTTTAATATAGTACTAGGGGTATATATTACTTTTAAGTATAGCTTTTACTTGTTTTTAAAAAGTACTATATTAAATAACTACAAAGCTTTATACTTTATTAATAATAAAAATCTATTAAAAAAAGGTTTATTTATTTTTTTTATTAATAAAAATAATATAAAAACAAGTATAATAAGCTTCCTTATTATAAACAAAAAAAAACTTTTTATTTATAACGTATTAACAAACGTTTAAAACAAAAATAAAAATAACTTAATATTAAAAAATATTATACTAATAAAAAGGTTTTATATAAATATTATTTTAAAAGCTTACTTTAAAAATAAAAAGATTTAATATTATAGCTTAAACTATTTTTTTAAATATAAAAGCTTATAAGCAAATGTTTTTATAAAAAAACTAATTAAAAAATATAACTTGATTTTTTTTAAATATAGCTTTATTATATTTTATTTAAGCGGTTTTTTAATAATTAATATTAATAAAATACCTCGAAAGATTTTATTAAACGCTGTAGAGTTAATTATATTAATATATAAAAAGCGCCTATAAAAGCTTTTTATAAATTAACTAAAGCCTTATAAAAATATTAAAAAAGTTTAACATATAAAATTTAGTTACTTAAGCTTAAAAACTTTTAAAACATTAATAAAGCATATAAAAAACGTTAAAATAAAAAGAATAAAAAAAATAAAGTGTAAAAGCTGCGCTAAAACGTACGCTTTATAAATTATATTTTAAAAAGTTTTAAAAAAGCATACTATACAACTTTTTTAAAAAACTAACTAAAATTTATTTAACTACCCGTAAAAGTATAATAAAAGCTCCTAGATGTTTATAATTAAAGATAAATATAGTAGGATAATTTATATATTTATTTTAATTTAAAAAATAAAACTTTAAATTTTTAAAACTTTTTATAAGTTTAAACGTTAAATAAAACATTATTATAAGCTTTTTATTTATAAGTTTTAAAACGATAAAAAACATACAGTAATTTTTAAAAAAAGATTTATAAACTTTTAAAAATAAACAAAAAAAACAAAAATTAATTTAAAGCTCTTTTTAGCTTATATAAAAAAGCTAATAAGCAAAAAAAAAACAAGCAGGTTAAAAAATAATTAATAAAGCTATTAAAATATTAAAAAACACTGGACTACTTAAAAAACTTTAGCTAAAAATAGTTTATATAGCTATATAGCTATATAATCAAAGCTTATTTAAAGCTTATAATTTACATACCTTTAATAAAATACTTTTAACTTAGTTTAAGTAGTATTTTAAATAATATTTACTTAAGTTTATAATTAGCCGAAAAATTAACTTATAACTTAACTAAAGCTTAATTTAAATATTTAAATATAAAATATATTTAATAAAAAAAAACAGGCTAGCTAGCAGGCATAAACAAGTATATAAAATAAATTAACAAGCTTATATAAACTATTTAATTAATTATTAAACTTTTAACTTATATTATATATAAATTTTTTAACTAAATAAAATAATTATTATATATAACATACGATTTAATAAAAAAATTTTTTATTAAAAGGATTAAAAAAAATACGCTATTAAAATTAATACAGTTTTAATAAATAATATTAGCGTTAAATTAATCCTTAAAGATTTTTTTAAAATAATAAACATATAAAATAAAAAGCTGTTAAAATAAAATAAACTAAGCGCTAATACTTTTAGCAAGTCTAGAAGTAATTTTTAACTTTATAACTTATTATTTAAAAATTAACTAAAAAAACATAAGTTAAAAATAAAAGTATTTAAAAAGCAAAATAAAAAAGGTTTAAAAACTTTTAAAAATTAACCGCAAAAACTTATAACTTTTTAATAAATATTTAACCTAGTAAAATAACCTATTAAAACAAAGGACTAATTTAAATTAATTAAAACTTATAGTAAAGATTTTAATTAAATAAAAAAACTATTAAAATTAGCTAAACTATAAAACAAAGCTTTATAATTTTTTTAAAAAGTATATTTATTAAAAAAAAAACAACTATTAACCTATTAAAAAAAAATTTAGCCGAAAATATAATAGTAGTAAGCAGGCAGCCGGCTTAATAAAAGTATAACTATAAAATTTATTTAATAATAGTAAAAATAAACCGGAAAATTAAAAAAAAGCTTTTTAAAAACTTAAAAACAAGTAAAAATTAAAAAAATACTATTATATTTACTGCTTTTATTAAATAAATTTATAAAAAATATAAAATAAACTTTTCGAGTAATTATATTTAGTTAAACTTTTAAAAAAAAAATTTTTTTAATTAGCTAAAAATAATTTATTAAAACAACTAAAAGTATAAAACTTTATATATAGTATTTATAGTAATAATAAATTAATATAAAATAAAATATTTTAAAGCTACTTTTTAGCTTTAAATATATTAAAATAATCTTTTTAAGCTATTTTTTAAAATATAAAAAAATTTAGCTAAATATTTTTTAAAAAATTGTTTTAAAAAAAATATAGTTAAAAAAATCGCTAATTTTTAAAAGCTTAAAATAATAACGATTATATTATACTATAAAATAAAATATAACTTTTTATTTTTAAAATAAATATTTATATATAAGTTTAATAAAAAAAGTTATTTAAAAGTTTATAAAATATATTTAATAATTTAAAAAAAATTTTAATATAAAAATATATTTTAATTAACTTATACTATAACGTTTATAGCAAAAATGTTTAAAATTATAATAGCTATAGCTATATAGTTTAATTTAAAAATAAAATAGTTTAATATAATTTTAGCCTTTTTAAATACTTTTAAAAAAAACAAAATGTTTATAGCTTATAAGTTATTAAATAGCTTTAAGCAGAAAAATAAAACAGCGTTATTTAATAAAACGTTATATAAGCTTTAAAACTTTTTTTTGTTATAATATAAAAAGTTTATATTTATTTTTAAAGTTTTTTATATAATTAATTTATTAAAAACACTATGTTTATTTTATTTAAAAAATTATTAAATATATATAATATTTTATATAAATAATTTTTTAATATTATATTATTATAATTATAAAAAACAAGCTTAAAAAATAATTAATAAAATTAAAAAAGTATATAAAATAAAAAAATAAAATAATATATATTAGTTTTTAAAAATTAAAATAATAAAAAATAAAAAAATATAAAAAATATAAAAAATATATAATTAATATATTAAAAAAATTATACTTTGTTATAATTTAATAAATAGTAGCTAAATCTTAGTTATTTTTTTACTTTTTAAAAAGCTAATAAAACACTTTAAAAAAACTTTTAAAATTTAAATAAAAATATTTTAAAAATATATAAAATTAATTTTATATACTATAATTATAATAAAACTAAACATAACTTTTATAATAGCTTAACTATTAAAACATTTTATTAATTTTAGCTAAAAGTACCTAGCTATAATTAATTAAATAATTAAATATTTTTATTATATTAAGTTTTTAAGAATTATTTATAAATAAGCTAAATAAAATATATAAATACTATTAATAGCTAAAAATATTTTATTTAATAATATTAAAAAACAAAAAAATTATTTTATAAATATATTATATTTTTATTTAAAAAAATAATTTTTTAAAAAGCTATTAAATAAAATATTATTTTTATATTTATTATTAAAACCGAAATTAATATTTTAAACTTAACTAAAATAAAAATAATAGTTTTAAAAAAACTTTTTAAAAATATTATTTTAAAGCTTAGCTAAAAATAAACAATTTATTTAAATAATATTTAAATAATTTATTTAATAATTAAAACAAATAAAAAAATTAATACTTAACTACGTTATATAAATATATAAAATATATAAATAAAATAAAAATATTATAAAAGTTTTTTTAAAATTATTTATTTATTTATTAATTAAATATTAATAAATAAGTTTATTAAAAACTTATTAAAAGTTTAATATAAATATTTTTATAACGTGGTTTATATATAAGCGGATTGTCACGTTTGGTGTCCTTTACAGAGGCAAAGCTCCTAGTTGGGGTCCCATTTGTATATTAATCAAAGGATAGAGAAGGAAAGAAATATTTACAGTAGAAATTGTATGGGTAAATATTCTTGTGTGCACGGGTGGCTGATCATGTGACCAAAGGTGGGCCCCGCAGGGGCCACCTATTGGAGTCAGCCAGCCAGCCCGTGACTCGGATTATATAAACAAACAGATTACTTTTTACTAAAACGCGTTGCTTTAACTTTGTCGCGTAATAACTATACAACAATATAATATTTATAGATTTTAAAAAAGCTAATATTTAATTAACTATTATTACTATTTAACTGCTGCAAAAATTTAATATTTAACGCGTTTTTAAACTATATAGTATTTTTTTTTTAATATTATGTATTAAAATAAACGGACGTATTATACGTAATAAAACCTGCGCTAATATATATAACTTTAATTTAATTAAAAAAAATGTTTTTTTTAAGTATATTTTTAATTTAAATAAATAAAAATATTCCTTTACTTATAGTATTATAAAAAATATAGTTAATTTTCTTTATAACTTATATAGCGTACCCCTGGTTAATAAATAATAAGCTTATAATTTTATTAATTATTATAAAAAGCTTAAAATATAGTTTACGCGTATTTATAATTATTAAAAAATATTATACGAAAATTTAAAAATTATTAGCGCGTAGTTTAAACGTTATATATGTATAAAAATATAATATAGTATTTATAATAATAATATTTAAAACTTTAATAAAATTAAGTTTATAATAAACTAGATTTATTTATATATAATTATTATACGCGCTAATTAATATAAAAAGTATAAATGACACGGACCCGTAAAGGGCCCGGCAGACCGAAGGTCTGCACGGACCACTTGCGTAGCACGTGGCCTAGCAGGCCGCCAGGCCTGCCACCTATTAGCAGCTATAGCACAAAAGCTTAAGTATAAAATATATGGGCTGCGCCCACATCTTTTATACTTAACCTTCTTCATCTTCAATATTACAGTTGCACTCCTAGAGAATTTTTCTCAATAAAATAATATAGCTTAGTAATAAAAAATAATTAATAGTAATTTGTTTTATTAATTTATATAGTTTATTTATTCTTTTATATATTATTTTTTAAAACGTTTTTTATTTTTAATATTAATATAAAAATATTAACTTTTTAATAAATTAAATACTTAATATTAGTTTTAATAAATAAATAAATAATAATATAAGATTAAAATAAATAAAATATTTCGAAAAATATTTTTAGCCGCTATAAACAAGCGTATATTAATTATTAGTGCTAAATTAGTATAAAAGTTATGTATTAACTAAGTTTAAAAAGTTTTATAAAAAATAAAACATTATAACTATTTTTTTATTTTTTTATTTATTATATTTAACGTAACTATTTAACGTTAAGCTTTATAATATATTAAAATAAGCGTATAATTATTAAATTAATAAATTTATTAAATTATATATTAATTATATTATTAAGCCCGAGTTTTTTATTATGTTTAAAAAAGTTTATTTTATTATTTTTATAAAATTAAATATTTTAAAAGGTTTTTAAAGGTTAAGATTAATACTTTATAATTTATAAGCTGTAATTTTAAAGCTAAATATATAGTTATAGTTATTAACGCTGATCTTTAATACTGTTAACTTGTTTAAACCTTAAGTTGTTTAAACGTTAAAAACCGCTAAAAAAACAACTATATAGTTAACTTTTATTAAAAGTTAAATTTCTAGTTATTAAAAAAACTTCCTAGAGCTAATTTTAAACGTTATTAACTAGTTTATAAAATTAAATCAAATATTAGTGTATTAATTTACCTTTATAAATAATAAAGTTTAAAAACTTTATAAAATAAATAAAATATTAAACAAGCATTAAAAAAGTAAAAAAAAACGTTTATAAAACGAAAATAATTTTATTATAAAAAATATAACTAATTTAATTACCTAAAAAAATATATAAAACTTAATATAGTTATAAATATTAAAAAATTATAGTAGTAGTAAGCCGAGTTTGCCGCGCTAGCAATAATATAAATAATATAACAAAACCAGCTATAATATAAAAACTTATAATAAAAATATAAAAACAAATAATAAATTAAAATCCGATTAATTTTTAATAATAAATACTTTAGTTATAAAGTTATTAATAATTAAACTTAATAGTTTAATAAAAAATAATCCGCTTGCTTATATAATCCGCTTATATATAAACTACGTTATATTATTTAATATATAATAAATTATATAAAAATAAAAAAATATAATTATTATTAAGCTAAAAAACTTTTTTTAAATTAATATAAAATAATTTTAAAAATTATAAACTAAAGCTTTAGCAAAGCTAAACTTAAAAACTATATTAAATTTAATAAACTTATAATTATTTTATAAAAATAATAGTAAGCGTTAAAAGTAGCGGGGGTAGTATTAGGAGCAGCAGCAGCGGTAAGTACGGGTGTAAGCGCGGGAGCAAGAACTAGTATAGGCACGGGCGCGGGCGCGGCAGTAAACGCGGGGGTAGTAATAACGCTAAAAAATTTAGCGGGCAGGATTTTAAAAAATATTTAGTAAGCTAAGCGTAAATATAATATTTTTTATTAATTATTAAATAATAATGTTTTAAAAAAAGTTTAAATAAAAAAAAAAAAAATATTAACGTTTTTAATAGTATTATTTTTAAAAGCGGTAATTAAATATATTATTATAAAAATAATATATATATTTTTAAACAAATAAGTTAATATAAAATAAATAAATTAAAAAAATATAAAAAATATTTATAAAAATTAATAAAAGTGCTTAAAAGTATACTTATAATATTAAATATTATTTATTAGTTTTTTATAATAAGCTTTAAAAAAGCTGCTTATAAAAGCTAATAATAAATAGCTAGCGTAAAAGATTATATAGCAAGCGCTTTAAACATAGATTTAAAAACTTTAATATATACGTTAAAAAATAATAAAAATAAAACTAAAAAAGCTAACTAAGCTAAGCAAAGTAAGTAAAGCAGATAAGCTATTAATAAAGCTAGTAGTAATAGTTAAAATATTTACTAAAATTTAAAAAATATAATAAATAATAGTAGCGTTTTTAACAGTATTAATAACAGTAGTAATAAAAGTAAAAAAAACAATAGTAGTAGCAGTAGTAAGCTATAAGCTGTTTTTATAATTAATAATAATTTTATATAGTTAAAAAAGCATTTATAAAATACCCGGAGGCGAGCCGGGGGCAGTAAAAGCTAATATAATAATAATAATAGTAATATTATTTATAGTTAGCCTACTTAAACTATTAATTTATTATTTTTAAAGCTAAAACAAGCGGTAAAATAATGCTAAAAATGTTAAAAAAAAAAAAATTTATATAGCGGAAAGTTTTTTAATATTTTTTGCTATAATTATATTTAAATTAGTTAATATTTTATAGCTAGTAATAAAATTATTTTAATTATTTATAAAAAATATATATATAAAAGCTAAAAAAAAAAAAAAAAAAAAAAAAAAAAACTTTATTTAGCTAAAAAACAAGCTATATAGCTTATTATAAATATAAAAAATAACTATAGTTTAAAATAAATAAATATTTATATAAAAGTTTTTAAAAATATTTTTTTAAAACGTTAATTATACTAATAATAATAGTTTTTTTTATATATAAAAAGTATAAAAATATAAATATAAAGCTTTTACAGCAAAAAAAAGCTTATAAGAATATAAATATACTGCTCCCTGTAATTTTTATATTTATTATTTATTTTATTTATTTATTCTGTTTTTAGTTAGCTTTAAAGTTTTAAATAAGTTTTAACTAATCTTTATATAAAATAAAGCGGATTAACTTTAGTCTAGTAAATCCTATATATATATAGCTATATTAAAGAACTTTTTTAGTTATTTAAATCTAAAAAAATAAATTATTTAAATATACTCTAAGAAATTATTACTAAAAAGTGCACTGGTTTACTTCCTATATATAATCGCTACTCCACACCTACGCGAGATGTTGAGAGACAAGGGACGCGGGATGTTGAGATACAAGGATGTCGGGATGTTAGGGTCGGACTGTTGAAAAATTTCAAGTACTTTCAATTCTGCATCCTTGCAGTCCAAAGTCGCAACAAAGCTGTCCACTTTGAAGCGCAGGCTTTCTCCAAATACTGGAGGATTAACAAGGGTCTGGTATGCAAGTTGAGCATTCGTGCCCTCAGGGTAGGGAAATTGAAGTTCCGATATAGCAGCCGTTGTTAGGTAGGCCAGAGCCCCGTCCGACACCAAGTCGACAGTAATATCATGAAACTTATTTTTAAGCTCAAGGGGTACTGAGCTCTCGGTTCGGGTTATGCGAGGTTCTAATAAGCTGGTGGATAGGGTGACCACGACTTGTAGCACTAAGGATATGCTCAAAGCTGCAGCAGGAGCCCAGTCGCGATGTTTCAGAGCACGGAAGATGGCTGTTGGTGGAAGCATATCTAGATAATCTAGGAGAAGCCCCTCACTCGCGACTGTGGCCGATTTTTTCATTCGATTCCATGGAGCGAGTATCAGTACTTGGAAGGTAACCCGAGCCCAAATTAATGCCGTTATAGTAAAAGCTGCCGTCGGTCCATACACCCAGGCGCATTTAAACTGCTCATCCACGACGGCGAGACCCTTTTTATGATTCGAGACAATGAGTAAAGCTTCGAGGACCGCAACCAGGATAGCAAAGGTGACACTGAAGGTGACTAGGGCCCAGAGCTGGAGATAGAAAGGCCGCCACATGATTTAGCAATCTGCGTTCCTCGAAGTATATGTTGTAATAAGGGCTTGCGATCAAGGACTCGGAAGGATATTTGCTAATGATGTTTTCCATTGCCCCTTGCTGGTCAGGTGTGAAGCCTGCAGCTTTATACCCCAAATCACATGCGGGCCTTCGACGGCCTCATTCTGACGTGGCGCTTCATTTTATGTCCTTTAATCTCCTGTACAAATATGACTCATTCTCGTGTGACATAGGTCACAGGTAGAGTTTCACGAAACTACAGGAGCTGAATGAGTAATAACAGACAAGGCTAGCACCGCTTCAATCAGGTAACATTTACTATGTTTATTAAACCATTATTCGAGTAACCACGAAAAGGGGTATTATGTGATTACCTGAGAGGCTCGTTGGAACTTTTCTTATGCCTACTATTTCTGCTCATTTTTAAGACCCCAAATTGCACTCACGTAAGCGAGTGGTTGATTGATCAATCCAGCTATAAGCGCTCTCAGCCCGATAGCACATTCTTATGCCCTGTACTTCCCCTGGCCCCCGAAACAACAAGTCCTTCATGCAGTGAGCGAGTACAAGGCGAGAACGGCGCGCGGGTAGGACGAACACCAACAGAGCTATTTTTATCTTTAAAAGCCTCCAGCTTCGCACTACATATAGTATTCGAGCGGGTTGGGCTCGTGGTACTCGATTTTACGGTCCAACATTTTCAGAGGTCCGATTGGTTCTTGGAGGCTGTTGAACAGCATGTTGTCATTGTCTAATATAAGCCTCTCACGGACAGATTTAGAATGCCCTAGAAGTGCCTAATACATAGATTAACGATGGTTTTTATGTTGTTTTAATTTTTACTGAAATCCTCTCTGGGGTCTTACAATATACCCTTGAAAGCATGCATATAAACTCATCAAAATCACCTTTGGTTAGCGTATTACTGTACACGTACCGACCAAATTATGAACGCCATGCCTGATTCGGTAGGAGCCGATTGACAGATCAAGGACATTTTCAACTCGCTGCCATAATCAACGCATCTTCATTTTTGAACAGAGTCTCATTTTGGTCTGGTCTTTCTGACATGCACTGAAATAAGATCGCGTGGCAGATTGGAAGTCTTTGTTGCCACCCGTTTAGACACGATGCAGGCGCTTCTGGCCCTCGCGGCGGCGGGCCTCTGCTTGGCCCCCTCGGCACTAACCTCCAGCTGCGGGAAGCGCCCGAACATCGTCTTCATCCGTTAGGATGACCAAGATCTGGAGATGGGCTCCATTGAGTACATGCCACTTCTCGACAAGTACCTGAAGGCGGAAGGCACTACTTATGAGAGACACTACTGTACGACTGCGCTCTGCTGCCCAGCAAGGGCTAGCATCTTGACAGGCAAGATGGCACACAATCACAACGTAACAGACGTTGTCATGCCGTTTGGTAGGTGCTACATTCTTGAAGGGCAGCATGTAGGTTCATCGTGCGAAAGGCGGTTACACCAAGGTCGTCCAAGAGGGTATCAATGACGACTACCTTCCCCTCTGGCTTCAAGAAGCCGGATGGGACACGTACTATGTTGGGAAGCTGTGGAATTCCCACAGTATGGATAACTACAATAGCCCCAGAGCCCGCGGTTGGAATGGGAGCGTAGGTCCCCCATCTTGGAATGACATGTTATGAGTCTAAGCCATCGTGGTAGGACTTCTTACTTGACCCATATACCTACGATTACTACAACCCGACCTTTGTCCGAAATTATGACGAGCCAATTCATCATGAAGACGAGTATTCTACGGATCTCGTGTCTGAAAAGGCCCTCACCTTCATAGACGATGCCTCGAAGAGCGCACGTCCATTCTTTCTCGGCGTCGCGCCCGTCGCACCACACAGCAATACAGAGTACGTGAATGTCAACGGGACGACCAGAGCAGTGACAAGTGCACCAATCCCGGCTAAAAGACATGGGGATTTGTTCGAAGATATCGTGGTACCGCGCACACCGCATTTTAATCCAGAAACGGTAAGCCTGTCGACCCAAAAGTAGCAGGCAATGAAAAGAAGTAGTAAGAGCAAGCAGAGCTGATGATGACGTGCCAGCCATCCGGCGTTTACTGGGTCCGCGGCCTCCCTAGGCTGAATCAAACTCATATTGATGCCAACGATCTGTACTACCGGCAACGTCTCCGGTCTCTGCAGGCCGTAGATGAGATGATAGAGGCCATCGTGCAGAAATTGGAAGAGCATGACATGCTCGATCACACTTATATCATAGTAAGGAATTCTCGGAACCATTGAGTAACTTTCAGAACACGAGATCTTTCCCCTAGGCCAAGATTAGAGGGTTCCGAACCCCTCATACATCACGCTCCAATGGTGATAACTGACTCCCAGTGTTGTAGTTCACTAGTGATAACGGTTTTCACGTCGGCCAACATCGTTTGGAGCCTGGAAAGTTTTGCCCTTTTGAAGAAGATGTTCACATTCCTCTGTTTATACGCGGACCCGGCGTGCCGGAGAACGAACGCGCGCCCATCGTAACTACTCATACCGATCTGGCGCCCACCTTTCTCTCGATTGTGGGAGCGCCGATGCGTGAAGATATGGACGGAGAGGTGATTCCCCTCACTAAGCACGCCATCGATGCGTCTATTGGAAATCGATATGAGCACGTGCAGGTTGAATATTGGGGTTATGCCGTATCCGAGGGGGACTATGCGTATCGAGGTAAGAGCCCACCCTTGACTAAATTGCTCGCAGGCTAATGCGCTAATATCTAGGGTACCTGGTTCCCAACAACACGTATAAAGCTCTTCGCGTCGTAGGCGACGAGTATAGTTTTTACTACTCCATCTGGTGCAATAATGAGCACGAACTCTACGACATGAAGGTACGTAACAACAGCATCGCTCGATGATTCGGATTTGACGTTGATGGCCCGTTACTTTAGAACGACCCATATCAGTTGAAGAACATGTACCCGGTATATTCTGTCAATGGAGATGAAACTGCCTTCTTTGGCCGCCCTCTCTCACAAGTTCTCACCCGCTTCGATGCCTTGACATTGGTCCTGAAAACCTGCAAGTCGGAAGGTTGCGTCAAGCCGTGGAAATTGCTCCACCCAGTAGGCGACGTGGCGAATCTGAAAGATGTCGTCGATCCTAAATTCGATAGCTTCTACGAGAACGACGTGCCGAAAGTCAAATACGATCACTGTGCCCAAGGTTTCTTCCTAGAGCTCGAGGGACCTATATACAACCAATCCGTCGCGTTTATTCCGGTATGATTAAGGACAAGCCATGGCATAGCGTATAATAAGGCAATGTGTCAGGACTCCTTCAGGGACATTAATATGGGCTAGGTGTAGATATATATTGTTGCGCGAGGATTTAAGTCCTTTTGCGCGGCTACGGAGGCTACACTACTAGCTATATATAAGAAAATAGATATAAGGCTTTTTTTGTTATATATATACGGGCCGTAAGCCCGTACCTGGTACCCCCGGTCTCCGGGGGTTGTTCTGTAGCGTTCCGTGATATAAGTGTTCCCAACTTCGTACCTTTAGCTTCTGTATACTCTCCCGGGGATAACGAACCGCATGGCTGCGGCCAATTTAGCTCGCTTCATGGTCGGGTATGGCGGTCTGGCTTTTGGGCCAGGTTCCCATTCCTGGGAATTCTGGCTCTGCTTGGGGCCATGGCAAGCTGCCGGGGTCATCGCAATCCTAGAGTCTAGCGAGGGGGAGGTAGTCGGAACGTGGGCAGGTGGCATCCAACCTAACACCTTTATAGCAATTGGCGCTCTATTCTCGAACGTTCTTCTCGCCTTTGCCTTTTCACAAGGTCTAGTCCTATCCTATTGGAGGCAATGCCTTCATCAAACCTCTCTTGACGATATACACTATGCTTGGGAGGCAGGACAGTCCGTTCTGGGCGCCTGCATGGGGATTATGAAGAGACATAGTCGTATCAACGCTTTGGCACTCACTGTATTGACATTGTCTGCAGTCCGATCTCCTCTCAATCAAGCAGCAGCAGGTGTCTCCAGTTCTACAGTTTTTCGGAACGGAACACTGGACCTTCAAGTGGTTCCACAGATTCCAGAAGGCTATACAGGAATAATCGCATCTACCCGCTCCTCAGGGGTTACGACAGCCACAGCTGTACAACAAAACTTCAGTACCATAGTTCGCGGATATAACGCCCGCTCACCCATGAAACTCGAGCATGCTGACTGTGGCGACAAATGCAGTGCAGTCGTGAATACCTTTGGTTTCTGTGCGACGTGTGACTTCAAAACACGTTCAATTTCACCCGAGCAAGAGACGGCAATCGAGGAACGTTTCACCTTATTTTCGATAAGCACGGATTATTGGATACAGGGAGATGCACTAGCCGCTGCTGACCCTGCCACGCCTGTCTACGCAGGTCTTACTCTTCGGGTCCTCTACGTATCAGATGGGCAGACCGAGGGCAACTCCACTCAAGTCAATAAAACCTGTTACTTGCAGCCTTCGGTGATGACTACAACAGTGAATCTTACAGGAGATAACGAAGTTGCGCTGCAGGGCCATTGGAAGGATGATCGGTGCACCAGTCCGCTGAATTACACAGTTCCAACAGCTGCATGGGATGGGGGTGTTACAACTATAGGTGGTTTCCTCTTTGTCCTACAAGATATGTATGGATCTAGTGCGGATTTCCTGAACCAGGGCTCCACCAACAGCGACGAAGTTCGCGATATAATCGGCAATCAGTATATTGTCAATGGCTCTAATGGTATCGCCAATGGTGGAGCGTTGACCTGGGCCGACCCCACCAACGATATCCTCGACGCCCTTCGAGAACTATCGTTCCGCACGAGCCTATTTGTCGCCGCCGAAAAAGCCGGTGATCCCGATCTCGCATATGCCGAGGGGGTCAGATCAACACAGGTCGTGCCCTTCGCGGGTACAAGCAATAAGCCCGTCTACAAGACCCACCGGGGATACATGGGAGCTGGCTTTGCAGCCTCGGTGCTGGGTGTGGCCGGAGTCGCACTTCTCTACAGGGGCTGGTGGGAGCTTGGGCGGAAGACGACGATGAGTCCAATCGAGATCGCACTGGCCTTCGACGCCCCCTTGCTGCGTGGCGTAGACAGCAACGCGGAGGTGCAGGACATCGTGCGACAAGCAGGCAAAAGTCAGATCCGATATGGCAATGTTTCTGACTACGGGCGTCACGACGGGCAGATGGTACCCCGTAGGCTACGATTTGAGGACTCGAGAGTGGTAGAGCGACCACAAAATGGTGAGAAGTACTGCTAACGCGAGATCTTTCTCAATGCTGGGACTCGCCGCACTGCTGTTGCAATAGGAGGAAGGAAATATTATTGATTTAGCCGTATCACGAGTTTCGGTTATTATGCGGACGGTTACCAAAGACAATTTGGGCCAATTAAGGAGAAAGGGGGAATTAATTCTATATGAATAAAGGAATATGGGATTTTTAAGGGGCTCAAGTCAAGGGAAGGAACACTTAGCTTTCTATATCTCCTTTACACTCCCTTACCTCCATATAGCTATCGCGAAATATTTTTTTTTACACTGCGTTTTATCCACGTCATCAAGTCTAGCCTTGGATGCGTATAATTAGACCAGCCTACCTCCTTAGCTAGTGCCCTACAACCAGTGATCAGTCACCCAAGCCAGTTCAATAGATATGCAACGGGTTGTTACCATTTCCACCTGTGAAAATCCACAGTGATTAAGAATTGGTACGTCAACAGGGTTTAAAAACGCAGTGGGATAAGCAGTCTAATGTAGCAAGGCTTTTACGTGGGGTGTCAAATAACAACAAGAAAATCCCGCTCAGGTCAAAAATCAACGATGCCTTTATGCCCCATCCCGTGCTTCAAAACCTCTTCTTAACTGATGTAGCAATGACCGCAGAGCTCCCAATGACAAGTTCGTCTAGTTGCCCACCCCTGTACTTTTCTGTCATCATATTCTCAATGCAGCTATTAATTTTCTCTTAGTTCCTGGTGGGAATAGAACAATGGGCTTGGGACGAACAGGGATATAATTCTAATCCGCCGTAAGAGCCCTGGAACATCGAGGACTGCGATTCTTCGACCAGCTAATGTGGAAATCGTGATCTCTGGCCGGTCCCTGTGTCTAATGAGACCGTCGAGCTCTATTGCTGGAGGGTCCATCGCCGTGCCAAAAGTGTAAAGGAAAGGTAGAATTCCAGGGTTTAGGTGAAGCCAAAGCCGAAGCCGAGGAGGTGACGGTCTCTGTCCCCTTGATGGCCTCCAGGTCTTTCTGGAGCATTGCACTGCCTGAGCGATCATACTGCGTAGTTGTCGAATCCTTAGTCCAAGCTCCGACTCCGCTCAGAGCGTCCTGATGCTCAATCTTTGATTGCATAGTAGGTGGCAATTGATGAAATAGTGCAATTCTGTAATGTGAGATTATGTCGGGATGCGTGGGAAGTGAACTACTATTTGTGCTAATGGCACTGATGGGCGAGGTTTTATAGACAGACACCTCTTCCTCCATGGTACCAAGCTTCGAGCCATCGTGACTGGGTATACGTCTGTAGGGTCTGGGTCTGGGTCTGGTATGTCCTTTTTTACCTTTTCATATACTTCCAAGTTGAGTGGTGTGCTGCGATCCATACACCTTAGGTGGCCTACTTCAGCTTTCGCCCTACGGGCCGCATGGCGCTAGCCCTGCGGCCCTGTCACCCTACGGGATAGAACGCAACCCTACGATCTGCAGGGTAATTGAAGGTCTCCGCATCGCAAAAGTAACTAAGGTACCTAGGGACATGTCGACTAACAAATTTCTACTAGGTAAGTTTTTGATATCATATAACGATTAATACTATTAGTAATAAATAAATATATTAAAATAAACAGGCTCTAAACTAAAGTTAACCAAGTAAATTTTAAATAGAAATAGCATTATCGTATTTTAATTTATAGTGATATTATATTTTAAATCTTCAATGCGTAAACTAGCAAGCCGTTTATACGGGCAGGTCTGTATAGCTGGGTCTTTAGACCACTTGCTAAACGATTTATCAGTCCATACGCATAGGTTTGTACAAGTAGGTCCCCGCGAGAATGTTTTCGTAGGTAGGTCTAGGTAGCGTAGATCGCGAAGAGCTAGCTTTAAGCAACAATTAAATTAGCTATATTTTGACTATATATCTTGTTGGTAAAGTTAGCCCTGGAAAGGTGGTAGAGTACCTACGTGGTTGAATTAGGTAGTGCTGCTGATTAAGAACGTGGTTGTCTGTTCCCAAAAATGTATGAGTCCATAGAAAGATGTGTGCGTCCGGACACTTCGATTCGAAACGGCATTACCGTCAATTGAAGCGCGCCGAAGCTCTCCTGTTTATGTCATATTTGCAGCCACCACAGGAGGGGCGACTTCTTTCATGCAAACCGCCTCTAGATGGCTAGTCCCATCTCCGAATACAGCGGCGTGGGAATGCTTCAGATGTTGGCGGAAATGGTCGGCGCGATAGAATTGCTTGGAAGTATTGCACTCGCCAAACTTGTGAGCGTCTTTCAGATGCATGAGTCGCGCATCCCAGATCCCTTCGGCCGGTGGATTCCCATCGTATTTTTCGCTGATGTTGATGCCACAGTAGCAGCAAGTGGCGTCGTCACCGGCCTGAGCCGAGCTCCTGCGGAATGCATGGACGTAGCCAGCTTTGAGTAGCGCTGAACACGACCAGCTTTGTCGCCGTATGTGGAGGCTGTTCTGGTGCCGTTCGGCTTCATTCTTCGTCTTAAATCGATTACCACAGTAGCTGCATTCATGCTGCTTTTCTCTCTCGTGAGCGCTGTAATCATGTTAGTGACGAGGTGGATAAGTCAGTTCCAGTGAAAACGTAAGAGAAAGACCATTGTGATCTAGACGAGAGTTGATCAGATCGCGGCTTGACAGAAGTATCTTCAGTATCCCCTGGTCTTCACCCACAGACCGTGCTTAACACGATGGACTAGATAGAATATGATAATCTAAACCACTCTACGGGAGACTTACCTCAAGGCCTCTGCGCTATCAAACACCTTTGGCTTCTTAGGGCAACATTCGCAGAAAAATGTTTGTTGGGAAAGTCTGCCACTTGCGAGATTACCCCGCGATCGGTTACGGTTCAAGAGCCCCGGCATTTCAAGGAAGCTTTCGTTGCTGCTCTTGTTGTGAAGTGATGGGGTTTTCAAGGCCATGAACTCGTGACTTTCCCGGGGAGCCGGAGAATCGGGGCTTAGCAGTTGAGGCAAGTTTGACAAGCTATCTTCGCTCCCGTTCCACCTTGGCGAAGTAGTGGAATCGTAAGCGACTAGGCAAGGCGAAGACAACGGGGAGATTTGAGTCGCTAATGAGATGCCCCGCCTCCGCATAGCCGTGACATTGAGTATGCTTGAAGAGCTGTCGTTCCGCCGTAGTGAGCCATCACTCTGAGGTGGAGAGCTTGCTCGGCGCTTAGCACCGGAGCTTCTCCGTAGACGACTGAGACCTTTGCCGTTAAGCTTCTGCAGTAGAGAGACGTCTATGGCTGGCGAAGAAATGCGTGGGCTGCTTTCATCTTCGTATATGACGTCACTCTCTGTAGCAATTCCGCTGCTGAAACGGCGCGTTTGGCTTTCTATACTGCTTCTCCGCAGCACCGGTCTCAGGGGGAGGCTCGGAAATATGTCTGGCTTGTTCTTCCGATGCCTTATTGAACTAGGATCCTTGCCGAAGGCGAGAGAAAGAAATTCAAAAGAGCTTTGAACATTGTTCTGAGGCCAGAGATTTGTCTTCAATGCTTGTTGCGCAAGACGGTAGTATTTGATCAGACGAACGTCGAACTTGTGGTCGATAGGTTCCTTTTCTAGAGACCAAGCCGACATGAGCGGATCATACGATGCCGATGCAGCTTCGAAGAGCTCAGTGGCCAGATTGAGATAATCGGAACAGTTGCGTTGTGGCTCAGGGTAATAGTCCCTGAGATGAGCAAGCGATTGATCTTCGACGAAGACAATCGTACGGCGGACGAATGATTGAATGTATAGGCCGTAGAAAGCCGAGAGCCACCATTTCCGTTCGTTGGCTCGATTCTCTTTGCGGAAGACGACTCCGGAGAACTCCTCTATGAACGCATTTATGCCAGAGTTGAGCTTCCGAAAGCTTTCGACTCTGCACTGCTGAAGGTCACAGTTGGCGTGGAGAGCTGGAGTCAGGTAGCCGGGTTCGTGTAGCCGTAGCATATCGACACAGTTGCGAAGGCATTCGATAGCTAGCGCTGCTGCGGATGACTACAAGAGATAGAAACCTGTCAGTAATTGGATTATGCGCTAGGTGTGGATTCGCCACGTTACGGAGGTTGCCTGGTAGAGTTGCGCGAGCCAGTGTAATACATAAGATAGCGGATGGGCATCACTTTAAACCCGCCTGCTCTCCGACTGGTAGTTTGGGTTACTTACGCGACCATATTCTGCTTCATAGGTAATCGCCGCCTTCATCACATCAACAGTGTGGTCAGTGTGCTCCACCTGAAGAATAGCTTTCACTGAAGGGCTGTCAACCAATGTCCATGCGATGGCCAACAAATTGCTCTCAAGATTGTGTTCTCTAGAAGGCTGCATGGAATCCAAGTCTACAATAGGTGAGCAAAGAATGTCCAGCACGACATTCATGTAGGTATCGTCAGCGGAATCGAGGATTGACTCGAGGCGGTCAAAGGCATCCTGTAGGTGAATCCGTGCTCCTTGGATTGTTTGACTGTATGAATTCAAGGTGACCGCACTCTGTCCAGCCTGCCGACCCCCTAGAGTGATGATCTTAGGGCATAGGCAGACGTGCGGACAATGAGTGAGGAGATTTCCTCGTTTGCAGCCGATGTTTTGCCACCTAGATTTGTTCTCGGCTCTTGGGCACGCTTTGCAGGGCTCGTCTGGGTCACACTTTTCTCGTCAACAATACGAAGACGGCATTATAGGGGGCGACGTACCTTTTTTCGGAGTATCTTGCATCTCCAACAAGCTCCGATTACTTTCAGTGTGCGAGACAGAGCGGGAAATGATTCCCGCCAACTATGTGATTCCACTGAAGTTGGCATGCTCAGAATTGAGTCACAATCGGTGCCCAGTCCGTACCGAGGAGGTGGTAGAGAGGGTGGTACGTCAGGAGATAGAAGCGGTACATATTCTTTCACTCTCAAGTCGGATTCCTTGGTGAAAGTACCATGATTGCCGTCATCGAGGTGGATATTGTGACTCGGGAAATTGAGGCCATGGTTCATTCCAAGGTCCTGATTGGAGCTGGGAACATGCGTTGCAGATGAGTCATGGTCCTCATATGTCTGAGGGGGCTGGCTGGTAGTGTTACCACCCGTGAGACCCTCGAATCGGGTCGACACAGGATCGGAAGACATGCCAAATGTGCTACTTATCTGTTGTCCCAGGCCAACGATGGCCTCTTGATGAGAATATTTCCGAAGGTAGACAGTTGTAGAGGATACTCCCGGAGAGAAATGCAGATTTAACTTCATAGCAAGGGCCTGGATTGTCGCCTGGTGTGAATAATCGCATGCCTTAAGCTCGATACACCGAGCCGAGGGGTTATTCGCGAACAGCACTAGCGAGGTGAAGGTCGCCAAAGTCTCGGGGTCATTCATATCTGGTATTGTCAGATAGGAAAGTCAGCGACACTTTGCCGAAGGACTCACTTATGGCATCGTTGTCGCCGGACTGCGTGGGTGGAGTGTCATCGGCCTCCACATTCGAAATATCAAGCTCAGACACATATCCATTTTGGATTTCATGGACATCAGCAGAGGGATTGGCATGAGTGAGGCTCGAGTCCTTCGCGTGCCTTTCGGGCCCAGGGAGGTCTTCGTCCAACAGATTCAGTCCTAGGCTACTCCAATCCACCATATCTGAGAAATCCACACAGTCGAGGTCATCATTAGCTAGATGAACATCGAAGACGACGGCTGGGCAATGGCCAGTCCCAAATTCATTCGACATCCCGTTACCGTTGACAGGAACGCATTCCTTCGCGAAATCTACTTGTTCAATTGACAGACGCTATTCTCCGTATCCTTTGCCAGTCGCCAACAGTCGCCGTGTCGTTGTGGGCTAATTAGAAAGTTTAGGGGCCATCACATCTATGTGCGCATGGGGGACACCGAAGCACCACCGAGGTCACTGAGACAGACCCGGGCTGATGAGGTCGGCCGGTAGGGTTAGCAGGGCTGAGGGGGATATACGGAGAGCGACGGCCCTAGGAGGAGCTCCTCGAGACCTGCCAGCGGTCTGCATGGAATAAGGCGTGCATATGCATATGCCTGAGGGTCACGCGCGTCTGGCAGCATGCCTGTCAATAAAACTGATAGGCAGGTCCAAAGATCAGCAGGTTCGCGTTGGAGCTTGCACAGCCACCTACAGTCGAACCGTCAATTGATGTCTGCATTTTGTTTTTGTGACGTGTTCAGTCCCTTGCAGTTTTTTCTCTGCATGAGACCTTTGACTAGGTAGATAGACTAGATGGCGCAATAGGAATCTCGTTGCTTAGCACCGGGCTACAAGCCGCGCAAAGGCGAATGGCCTGGAAAGCCGACGGTTTTCTGTACCTACCGCTTTGCCCCCTGGGGGTGGGTCCCAGAGTATGGCCAGCTGCAGCCAGGTGGTCAGGTAACGTGGCTGTGGCAGGTACGACTGGACAGTGCTTAAGACTAACCCTCACGGTGGTTTCTATGTAGCCACGACCATCCTTCTCACAACCACACGCATCACCAGCCCCAACTGAGGAGCGGAGCGACGGTGAGACGCGAGGCAAAGACCGACGATTATACCACCCCATTACCATGGCAATGAATTTCTTCAGTCTCCCTGCCGAGATCCGGCTCCAGGTCTATTCAGAACTCCTCGTTCTCCCAGAACCCATCGTCTTCGAAGCAGACTCCGGCCCTCCGTCACCTCCCCTGTTCCGATCCAACAGAGATGGTCTCTGCCCGGCACTCCTTCGGGTCAACAAGCAGGTGTACAGCGAAGCAAGCTCACTTCTCTATTCCAACAACCGCTTTCGATTTCCTGACATTTTTGTCTCGATATCGTCCGCCACAAACAGTGCTCACATCGCCCCATTCCTTCGCCAAATCGGATCCCAAGCAAGCCTTATCCGCTACATCTGCATTACCATCCCTGCCTTTCTTGTCTTCTACGATTCCCAGCAGGATAGAGTTATGTTTCACGAACCGCATATCAAAAATCTGGAACTCATCCGAGATACATGTACAAGCATCACTACTCTTGAGCTATCGGTTCCACCAGATCCCGCGAAGTATGCGATCGACGACTGGCCTCTATTAGCAGCAGAGGCGCTGGATTTGCTCAACACGCACTTGAAGGCTATCCCGCCGCTGAAAGAGATCGTTGTCAACTTCCAGATACATAGCGATGAGGATCTAAGCGATGACCGGATGAAGAAGATGCGCGACCGTGGATGGACAGTCGAGGTCACAAAACTCCCGAAGAAGCTTTGGATCAGCATTGACGACCGGTTCGAATTCGATGATGAAGATGATTGCAAAGCGTATGACGAGGAATGGCAGCGCCGCGAGCGGGAGAGAGAGCAGGAGCAGGAGGTCAGGCGATGGGTGGAGGAATATTACCGTCGGAGACGTGATCCCTACTGGAAGAACGATTCGGACCACGATTGAAGGGGGTTGTCCCTTTGGCGTTGTCTGGCCATGCAAGATAGGTGTCGGTTGATAGAGGATAGGGATTTGTTTAGGTAACGGATGGTGGGAACGGAGTCGGAGAAAATGGGGCTTGCAATCGGGATTTGAGGGACAGTTAAGGCGTTCTTGATTTGTAGCATCCTCACAGTGGCGTGTTTTACCTATGCAGAAGCACATTGCTTGCAGATGTCTTGTCGTAGCATTGCACACTCCTAAGCACATCGTTGGTCAACCGAAGTCGGTATCTGGAAGAATACAGGTAATTGGCCCAGCCACCAAGTGCTGGTAGAGGAACATGCTTTTAGTCTCGAGTGAAGATAAAAGAGCATAGCATAACATTTATATTATTCGGTCCTGAAGCCTGCTCCCTGCCGAGGTTTAATCATGGTTATCAAATAATTCTATTATGTAGAAATTCTGGCAGACTGCTTTTCAACTACCTTGTCGGAGATCCAATAGCAAGAAGGTATATCTCAACCCTTTACAGTGCTGCCTAGGCTGGTTCCCTTGAAATCCACAGAATAATAACAGTAATAGTAGCATATCCAGTATTTAGTCCAAATACCAACTGTCTACTTTATCGCAACAGGCAAGTCCGTGCAGTGGAAACGGGTAGGCAAATACTGATAGTACAATGTAAAGGTCGGGTAGTACTATCTACCGGGACCCAAATAAACCAAATAAACGGAGAGAGAACGCTCGTAAACGCAGACGAAAGGGAAGCAACAGCTCGAAGAAAATGAACCACGCAAACGGCCGTACCTAGTCGAGCCCCAGCGAGCAGCCTACAAGCGTTAGGGGTAGCCGCACCAACTCCGAGCTGAGGCCGCCTTTACCTACTGTAACAGAAATAATATGGCTATTGTCGTGGCCGTACAAGAAAAATCTTAGATACCTAGTATTGTGGCTTAAATAATATAAGCAAAATAGCATTGAAACCTAAAAGATCCCTTAAGGGGATTAAGTCTGGGATGTGCGTAGCTAATCGATTTTGAAACCAGAAAGAATAAATAGTAATTACAGTGGAAAATTCCCAGAGAGTATAGCCAAAAGCAGTTTTAATAGAGTTTCGGCTCGGCTGTGGCAGGACGGGAGACAGTGAGGACGGACAGCTCGATGACACCCTGTGTATTGCTGCTGCTGCTGGGGTACGTACTCCTCCCGGGCAGCCGGCTTGTCGCTTTGGTCTGCGCTCAAATTCCGAGGAAAACTGAGATGTGGGTATAGGACAAACATACGAAATGCTTCCTTTACTTTATGGATAGCAGTAATAGCAAAGGGAAGATATGCGCGCATTTAGTTGATCGTTCTGAACAATGTCTTGAGACACTCTATCAAATGGTATCTATATCTACGCTTCTCTTGCTTTTGATTCGGCCTCAGCTATTTGATTTGCATGATCTTGCTCGTAACCTTCGGTCTTCATATCCTTAAGACCCAAATCCTCCTCTTCCTCATCCGTGCGAGTATAATCCTCGATCGTCATCTGGGGATCATCCTGGTCGGGGTCGACAGCCTTTTGTACGTAGCTGCTTGCTAGTGGATCGTTAAGGATGATTGTGAATGGCTTCTCGCCCCTTATGGCCACATCGAGACCATCGAAGAAACGAGTCCAGGTCTCCCTCTCATTCGTCGCGAGCGAATCACCACCCCCGGAGCCCGTCTCGAATATTTGAGAACGAAGATCGTCTCGGATCTGTGTTAACAAGCCCTCTACAGTGGTGAAACGACCACCCAGCGTTCCAGGATTAACTTGTAGGTCTAGTTCGGGGCATTCCAACGCACAAGTCTCGCTCTTCAGTATATCGCGAGCAAGATCCTCCGAACTTTCTACCTTCAAAGTAATCTTTTTGCCGAGATCGGGGATCGCTCCACCTGTTTTAACGTCGTTTGATTTATAGCCACAGTCGTTACAAGCCGTCGACATGAGGACGACAGCCTTGAAATGCGGTATGTCGACCATGGTCATCCTCGTCGTGCAGGGGTGCATGCAGCCGGGGCAAGTAGCTGGGAACTCGTATACCTGATCTGGGATAATGTCCTCGTCCTCGGGTCCGCCGGTGGCGCCTGGTTCGGTCGCCGCCAATCCAAGAGCTTCATTCTGCTCCGGTGTTCGTACATAGTCGCGTTTCTCCCATTTACCGATGCCGTCCCTCATGTTGGGTGATATCCAGGAGTTTCCAGCGGGATCGTCGACCGACAGTCGGAAGGGAAAGGCTTCGCCTGCAAGCATGGCTCGCCCCCTAGCAATGATCGGTGCAAGCTTCTCGTAGACCTCAGGTACTTGTTCCTTTCGCGCCTCTTGTCCGAGTTCCAGATCATCGATAACAGTGCTGAGGAGACCTTCGACATTTGTGAGCTGTCCACGGCCGGCGGGAACCTCGAGGTCTAGTTCGATAAACTTAACAACGGCGGTGTCGGACTTGACGACCGTTCTCTCGAAGTCGACCATCTCAGTCAGGCGCAACAAGTAGCTGGCACCTTTGGGCTGGATCTCGCCGGCGGATTGAATCTCGGAGTTGGTGAAGTTGCATTTGTCGCATTGGAAGGACATGAGGATGACTTCGCGAAAATAGGGAATGGAGGTAAGCAGCATGCGCGTAATGCCCTGGCGACAAGAGAGGACGAGGTCAGTTGATGTTTGGCTGGGATATGGGCGCAGTGGGCAGGACTTACATTTTCGTGGCAGTTCATGCAAAGCGATTCGATCTGTTCGACTACCCTTCCGTCATCATCGTCGGCGCTGGGGACTCCGTTCGCGCCGTTGGTAGAGGGGGCGAGCTGGCCAGCTTTCTTTCCGATCGACTCGAAGAACTCGGTGGGTGAAGCGGTGGTGGCCGCTTGGTCCTCGGGAGCCGACATGTTGAATTTGGAGTGCTTTGCTCGTGGCCGACAATTCCAGGGGAACGGGCGACTAGTTCGACTTTGACCTGGATGAGCGCGTTGGCGCGATAGAATGCGTGTTGAAAGTTTAAGCAGAGGTTGCGCTGCACTAACTTTCTTGTCTGGGTGTTTTTGGGTTGACTCGAAAAATTTGGAGGGGCAAGTCTCGGTCGATGGCGGGGTTATCTATATGACATATGGGTTGTGCAGGGTGCATGGCGACCCGACCCGACTGGGCCTAGTACAGCATAACACCCTCCTAAAAAAAGCCTTCTAGGCCCGCCGCGAGCATTCCATCTCACTCTTCGCCGCACTAATTTGGCTCATGACATTGGATCGGATGGCTGACTAATTCTGCATAAAGTCTGCCAGACTAAGTCCAAGCCCTGCCTGTGACTTGGAATTCGACGATTGTTGTTGGAGCAAAGCTTGAAGACCTTGTTTCCGGTTTTTCGCCCTCTTCTTACTGTTCGCATTGGCTGACATCTTCGCGGGCTCACTGGACGATGCTACAACACTTGGCGCGCTAGCAAATCTGCATGTTGGTGGTATTGTTGCATCAGCAGTCGTGGTAGGTCTCGGGGTATGTTTGGAACGCCGCCTGGATATGCGAGCTGGTGCCGGCAGGTTAATCTTCGTGTACCGACCACACTTGCTGCACGTCAGTGTTTTCCGGCATCCGCTTCTTGATGGTAATACTTCAACCTTCCGCTGCTTGCCGCCGGAGCCTCTCTTTTTGCGCGCTGTCTTTCTACTATCCATTTTGAGCACGTCGCCCAGGCCAGCAATCATGATATGGCCACAGCAACCACATACGTGTTGCCTTTGCACGTCGGGCTGAATGAGATCGCCGTTGAACATTAACGAGTTCCGCTGTGACATGAGATGTGCCGACGTCTCTGGCGAGGCCGATACAAGAAGATGAGCAGCATCCGTGAGGAAGCTCAGGGTCGCAGGAAGGGGGTCGGCCGTCATTGTAAAAATCCCTTCAAGAAAGCCCCATAAGCGAAGATGGCGTTCCAACGATAATGCGGGTTCGAAACTCCGGAGAGAATGGCGAAGAGACCCTCAAGCTGAAGGTTTGAGTCTAAGAGCGATCTAACCTTCTGCTTAGCTGCGGCCAGGTTAGCGTGCCAAGGGTACAACGCCGCAGCGCAAGCCACCCAGCTGAGCCGCAGCCTGCCCGCTCTAAGTAGGTAGGTACCTACCTAGGTAGGTAGGTAGGTACTGTACAGCACGAATCACACCAGCCACAGTGGCTCTTCAAATGTGACAGTACCAGGTAGGTAACTCATCCGTTTCATTACTTCATAACGCAGAAAGACTTAAGCTGACAACCTTGAAAAGGGATGAATTTATATATATAATGTAAAGTATGTAGGTAGGTAAATTATAGCGTACAAGGTGGGCTAAATACCCTAATAGTGTAGCAGGGTGAAATAAAACCCTTACATGAGTCCGGGATTTTTAAGGGGCTGAAGTCTAGAGAAAGGGGTCACTTAGTTCTACACCACCACCCACCTACCTGTCACTTACTCCCACTTTTGCTATTGCGAAGAGTTCTACTTGAAATATTGCGTTTTATTTATGACGATCCCCACTCATTCAAGGAGTTAGGTCTAACCCTGGATGCATAGGCCAGCTTAGCTCTTTGACTAGGGCCTAGAATCTGTGAACAGTCACCAGGGCCAATCTAATACAAGCAACTGGCAATCGGAGATATCTTATCCTGTAAAACATGGTTTCAACACTTCCATGATATCCTTCTCCTCTATCGGTACAATAGTTCTACCAGATGCCGCAGCTCACGTTCAGCGGCTTGATCACATTCTCGCAATACAACCTCAGGAGCTCAATATCATCCCAGTGCCGGCTTCTCTGAACATACAGTGATAAGCATTGCTCGACTGCTTCCAAAAAACATACCGGGAACTCCGCCTCCGTCGCGTCCAGCCATTTCGTGGCAGCCATCAGGCGCTCATCAGTCGTATTCGTGTCGCCGAATCCCGCTTTCTCCGCCCACATCTCCAGTGTCTCGTGGTGCCAGATCTCGAGGAGCAGGATCGCGAGCTCTAACAGAGCAACCTTCGGTTCGGACCCCGGCAAGGTAGCTCGGTTTAGTTCGGTGACCTGCTCGATGAATGCGATGGTGGAAACCCTCGCGCTCTTCCCGTTGGCGCCGAGGATGTATTTAATGACCTTGCTGCTTAAAACCGGACTAGACCAGCAGGTCTTCCGGAGCTGGATTATTGATGAGGCAATGTCAAGTACCAGCTGACTTCTCTGCTTCGGGGTCATTCGGAATTCCCTGTCGGCTGCCCCTTTTCGTAGGACGGATTCTAAGGTAGTAGGTGTCGATAATTCTCGCTGAATCTGGTGCGTTTCCTGCATGAACTCGAGAGCTTCTCCCTTGAGCTTGAGGCTGAGGATATAGTCACTAATTTGGCTCTGCAAAACCAGATCACATATGCTGAGACTTGTCCTATAACTTAGAAAGTCGCTTTGACTCGCTCGAGGGACATTTAGCATAATACTCTTTTTTGGTCCTCATCCCCTTGATTATTTCCTTGAGATTTAGTCGATCTTCCCTTAGATCTCCTATAAGGGCGTTTAATGCGCCTCTTTCAATAGAGAAGGAAATTCGTTCTTGGAATTTGAAATGGCCATCGATCGGGGGGTTCGCAACAAGGAGAGCCGCAAGATCGTCTTTTTGAGCCTATCTAATCATCAGATCAAGCATATAACATTATGGAGGTACGCACATTGGGTAACCGCCGCACATGCTTCAGCTTCTTGGCTATCTTCTTGAGGCATTGCTCGTATCGTCTGAGGATGTCGAAAAAGGCACTATGGTGGATTCCAAGGTATTCTTGAAGCTGGCCCCCGTTTTTATTGTTCTGAAGTATAGATAGGCAGTCTTCCAGAGAGATATTTACCCTGTCATCTACCTCCTCGATCTCTGCACTTCGGAGAAGCTCGAGGATATCAAAATAGAATTCTGTCTGTTGAACTTTCAGCTGATATAGCAGTTTATCAAGTTGACCCTGGTACTTGACAAGCGCGGCTAAAGTGGACTGGCCTGTTTTATAATTCTCAAGTGCGGATATCACCAGAGGTATAGCTCCAAGAACGATCCCTGCAATCTCAAAACCGGACATGTCGGTCAGACCGAAGAATCAGCCGTGTCTCTGTACTTGATCCAGGTCAAAGGCGAACCGACTTTGATACTTGATTTCCGTTTCTCAGACTCTGGTCTTCATTGTCGCAGTAGGGTGATGTTTGGTCAGGCTAGAGCGGGGTATTGTAGGTAGGTATTGTCAGCTTCGACAGAATGCAACGTGCTTATGTAAGTATTCGAATACTATTGCATATTCGCGGCTGCTCAAACCCCTCACTCCTCCGATCGTACATTAGGCGGTGGCGTCAAAATCTCATCTTCATTCGCTGTCTACATCAGTGTTGGCTTAACGCCCGCTGATGATAATTTTCAACATAATCCCCCTCTGCCACTTCATCCACCGCCACAATCGTTAAGCCTACAGTGCAAAGAACCAATATTTTAGAACCTCACTCTTATGCATTCTGCGTTGCTTGTATCCGTGTATACTTCGTAAGCACAGTCCTTTTACTCGCAGATTATCCTCCAGTATGGACCAACCGCCGCTTCACGAGCTTGGGTCGATCGTTGCAGAGGTCCTCGATAAACTTCTTGACATCGAAAAATCAAACGAGTGGCTAAAGGCGCAGGATTTTGCCTCGGAAGCGGATCGATTCCAGCTCTGGGCACAGAACCTAGGGCTCTTTCAGGAAGGTCACGCGTCGCTAGACTATCGGGTGAGAGACTCTGTTTTTGTGAGAGACCGATTCGCAGAACTTCTCAGAGAGTTGGCGGAACATACTAGAGAGCTATCTTTAATTCTCTTGGGCGGGAAGAAGCCCGCTGAACAAATCGATGTGCAAGTTGAAGATGACAGTTCTTCTAGTGGATCATCAAGCCAATGTAGCGTTCACACCGGGCTCTCAAGCGGAGGCTACTCCTTCCATGAGACGGAGTTTCGGTTTCAGAGCCTCACCGAGAGGTTAGACGCTCTATATAGCCTAGCAATAAGAATTCGGAACCCCAAAAATCGCCCTTCGCGCACGAATAACCACCTATATAAACATATTCCCGAACAAGGTCGAGCCGCGCATATACGTGACCGTGAGGAATTGGAAATCAGCTATATTCTCCGTTAGCATATTATAGAAGCACCGAATCGCGAGGAAATTAATGCCTCTGTTGGGGTGGCGTTTGAGGACATTCTCTCCCAATATACATCACCCAATTGCTAGGTAGTCCGTCGAACAGGCAAAGCAAACGCTAGGCGCAAGCAGCAGATCGTCTATTGGAAAAACCACGCTCTTCGTCTCAGTCAGGTCAGAAGAAGCCTACTGAAAATATAGGGCTTCCACCGATGGAGCTGAACGTTTCGTCAAGCCAGAATATCTCGCCTTCTATCCTTGATAGAACGCCACCTGCCGCCCCATCGCTAGCCACGTCTGCTTCTAAGCTTCCTATTTTGAAGCCTGATGACCTTAGGTCGGTCATCTCACATCAGAGTCGTGTGTCAACCATCATTTCCGTGCAAGGCGATAATCTCAACTGGCCTCCGCCGCCTGCAAGACCTGGTCACAATAGGTACTTCGAGTGTCCTTACTGTAGGACTCTTTGCCCTGCTAAATATTTGGAGAAAAGTGTTTGGCAGTAAGTTCCATATAATTATATGTTTGTCATTGTCGAGGCGACAGATCTAGCTAAGCTGTTCTATTAAGACGCATATAATACATGATCTTCAAGCTTATCACTGTACATATGAGCGCTGCCAGGACCCAAACAGGCTATATAGTTCCAAACAAGAATGGTTAGACCACGAGAGCCAACATAATAGGGTGTGGCTTTGCCAGGGGCATGATGAAGAATTCGAAACGCGTCCGGATTATATAGATCACCTCGAAGCGAAACATAATGAGTTCCAAGCTGACCGCCTCTCAGATGTCCTGATAGACACAGCCGTGGGAACCTCGAAGCAAATCCACCGAGACTGTCCATTCTGCCCCACATGCTTCACTGAGGTTGAAGAAATGCAACAACACATAGTATTTCACCTCGTACGATTGGCACTCTTGGCCCTTTCTCCGGTGGGCGACGGCTCGCGGGGTGATGATGAGTCAATGCAGTCGTCTGATAGTCATCAGCCCCAGCAATTTGGACGTACCGAATCAGTCGTTGGCGATTTCGGGCTTAAACACGGTGAGAGATCCCACGAAACTGCTGTGACCCCCAAAGCTGACTGTCAAAGGACTCCAAAGGATACCTTGTGATGCTCTTGAAGTAGGAAGATTATTCTTCGCAAACACATCAAATGAGATGCTTGTCTTTTACGATAGTGAAAGATCAACATTCTCGTTCTGCTTCAACCTCATTGACCAAGACCGTAGCAGACCACTATCAGAAACGTTTTTTTATCGCCCTAAAGTACTACTGGCAGGATGCGAATACATTATAGAATACGATATGATAGATATCTCTGCGCTCGAACTGTCGGAGCAGGAGGACATATTAACGGTCAAACTTCGCAATCCGTCTATATTTTACAGACGTCAGTTAATCGTTGATTATGGAATTGCATTCGAATCCAGGGATTTCACTAAAGATGAAGAATTTTCTCGTGTTCTAGTCCATTCTTTAAGACGACCCCCTACGGTTGCCTGGGAAGACTTCAAACAGCTTAAAGACTGGCTTCACGATATGTTTGTTTCTACCAGCGAAAAGCTAGTATCGGAACAGGATTCAGCTAAGTGGAATGCCACTATGCAGGGGCTCAAAAGGACTAAGCCCAACAACGACATCAATCAATGGATTCTGAATGTAAATCTCGATTCCCGTCCGGTTGAGAACCTCGGACAAGTCGCTCCGCCCGACGATGTTGATGACGCGATGATTAAAGCAGAATAGCTGCTATGGCGATCTGAATCAGAATACTACACAGCAGACAAAAGTACTAAGGCGTCTCGCGTCAGAAGCGATATTATCGCGGAGGAGTAGATCACGTGAGCCCTTACGTACGGCCTTACGGAATCTCATATCAGCCGTCCATTAATATATATTGTATAAGGAAAAGCATGGGGCAAAGAACTATAACAAATATAAAAAGTCTAACCATGGCACGTTTATTTTAAGGTAAGTATCTCTGCATGCCAGCTCATTGCATAGAGTGTGATCTGTTTACTTTCAAGGGTTCGTCTAGGAAGGGACCATGTTAGCCTCGAAAAGAGTATCTAGAACAAGTGGACAGCATCTTATTATTCTACTGTCCTTCTACCAAGGCGAGAATGGTATCTTCTAGGCTTGCTGACGATTGACCATCGACTGGTGCTGGCCGCCCTGATGGCGGGAGGTGGTAGGCATATGCAGCCGGAAGAGAATAGACTGCCTTCCGGAGCTGGTTCATATGTAAGATGGTGGATTCCATTGCTTATTCCGAAAAGGGGCGGTCCAATCAATTTGACAAAATTAGTATATGGCTGTCTGTGTCACAGCTTCACCATTCGGAATTCAGCCACCATTCCGCCATCGCTTCCATTCGAAAACCACCTGGAAAAAAAAAAGAAAGAAAGCTCCTCCTTGGCCCACATCTGTCACAATGTTTCATTGAGCTGCATGCTGCTGCTTCAGCATAGCATCGACCACCGACACGCTAATTTCATTGACCTCCAAGATGATGAAGGGGTAACTTGTATTATGTACCAAATTCTTTTAACGAAAAGCTTCATAGTACTACTATAATCTTGATAAAATATTGTTGAGTGGATTTGGTGATATATTTTATTAATATATTATATGTTCCTGACGATATTTTACTTACTTAAGTTAGCATTTAGCAGATAACCTACTATAGTACTTGTTTATGCTATCATTGTTAGGTAACATAATTATTTCTACCTATACTCAACGTATAAGCTGAGATATCACAAGTATTCAGGTGGCTGGCACTACTTACAGTCCCTACGGCGGGGAAACGGGGAGGGATACAATGGCTCTCCTCCGGCTCCAAGCGTCAGACAGAATACTAGGTACATGTAGCTATGCCTCGGTACTTTTCTCCTTTACTTGAAAAGCGGGGTTCTTGTTTTTGACACGCCTTGGGACGCAATGCATACATTGTCGGCTACCTGAGACCAACCCGTCGTTTCTCAATCCATTTTGTCCCGCTATCACGGTGATCGCAGGGCCGCAGCTGTCGTACATGCAGCATAGATAGTGTGGGCCCTTCGGAAGCGTATAGCTATACAGTACTCCCACGAATATGGATACGGTTTGTAGAGCACGGCCGGCCGGCATTTGTGTTGACAATCTTATCCAAATCGCGTTGCCATCTTGCATCACAACCGCCTCAAGTATAATCATTCTTCTCAAGCTTCTTCACCTTGGTAATTCTGCACAAGACCTTGATAGCGAGCTATTGGTTGTTTCTCTTCGACAAAGACCACCCATTAGCACATGCCTTAGTTGCTCGTTGAACAGGCGTTTTTCTTCAATTACCTCGATGGCGTCTGCAATGGCGAACCCGGGTTTTGTGGTTGATAAAGCCAAGTTTGACGCCCTCGACAAGAGAGTCAAGGATCTCAAGAAGCTAGACAACAGCAAATTGGTGATACATGCAGATGTACTCATCGTGGGATCCGGACCCATTGGGGCTGTCTACGCTCGTACTCTCATCAATCACGAAGGTCAGAAGGACCCAAAACATCCGAAGAATCCGGGTTTCAAGGTGGGAAAAGTGCTTATGATCGATATGGGCGCCCAGTATGTTGCCATATGCCAGAGCACACTGTTATAACGGAGTTAATATCTTTCCTGCCTAGAGAATCTCTGTGGGCTGGTGAACACCATAAAAATAGCGTTGTGGTGCAAAAAGATCTTAGTCTCTTCACCAAGTGAGCATCAATCAATACGTAGCAGTTTCGTATGACAATCTCAAGCTGATGAGTAAATTTAGTGTTATTAAAGTACAGATAATTATTCATAAGAAACTGGTAACCTTGATTAACGGTTTAAATAGGGCCAACTAAGCCCCTTATCAGTGGCAGACCCTCCCAACACCCCTCCGAGGCAAGAGATATCACCCAAACTTTCCACGCTTCTGCTAACAACATGCGACAGCAAGAGAGTCCATTTTGGAAATCATAATCCGCAGCAGAAACCAGAGTACAATATCCCGGCCAGCGCTGCAACCCGAATCGTTGGCGGTATGTCAACTCACTGGACCGCCTGTACCCCACGTCAGCATCCTCACGAGCGCTCCAAGCTCTTCACGGATCACGAGTGGGACAGTTT
Source organism: Xylaria longipes (assembly GCA_025201785.1). Classification (NCBI taxonomy): domain Eukaryota; kingdom Fungi; phylum Ascomycota; class Sordariomycetes; order Xylariales; family Xylariaceae; genus Xylaria; species Xylaria longipes. The sequence goes on from MU619762.1 coordinate 69,285, forward strand.
GTATGGAAAATGCGAAGCACTCTTCAGCACTAGTAATACGACCTTCGATAACTCAGTGCGCCACCGACTCGTGAAGTACGTGGTAAAGAATAGATTCCAGAGAGACTTCGAGCACGGACACAAGAGGCCAAGGCAGACCGGGCCTCGGAAGGTGGAGGCAATGCCACTTGCTGTAAAACAAAACTCTGGGAACAAATCGTACTTGACGTGGTCTTGCACGGCCACGATCCTGGGCGATCTAGCGAGTCCATCGCCGCCTGATGACAGGTTCAAACTCATGAGTCAGCACCAATGTGATGTACTCTTCATCAAAGACGGCAAAGTTTCAGGCGCAGTTATTATCGACCTCGTCAGCAACCGGGAATACGTAGTTGAGGCTAAGAAATACGTCATCTGCGGCGGCGCGGTGCTTACTGCTGGCATCATGGCCAAGTCTGTGATCGAGAGTGGCCTGACACTCGACGAGTTCTGCCCGACACTTGTATGTATAAGCCGCGTTCCAAGGGTTTGAACAGCGACACTTATATATACTTGCAGGGCAAGTATATGACGGAGCAGCCGATGACATTTTGCCGAGTCATCCTCAAACAGCAACTTATCGACGACGTGCGCGATGACCCAGGCTTCCTAGACAACCCAAACGACGATATAATCGCGAAAAAGGTAAATGAACATACGGAGAAATATCCAGACGACCCTATCCCTTTTCCCTTCGACGATTTCGATCCGCAAGTATATACACCATTCTCGAATGATTACCCCTGGCACACTCAGATCAACCGCGATGCATACGGATACGCCGATCTTCCACCTGACGTCGACTCGAGGCTTGTCGTCGACTTGAGGTTCTTTTCGCTTATAGAGGCTCGTGAAGCTAACAAGGTTACCTGGGACCCCGCCAACAAAGACGTCTACGGTATGCTTCAGGTGAGTACCGGCTCTACTCCCACCGTGGCGTGCAGACACGGACGTCCGAGGTTTCATCACTAAAAGCGTACGCGTACAGCCGACATTCTGGTTCCAACTGACGGAGCACGACAAAAGCCAGGTTAAAAAGATGAAAGAAGAGTAAGAAGCAAATTCCCGTCCATCTTTTTGTACCTATCGTGGTCTCTAACTTAGAATTACAAAACCACAGCATGACTCACGTCGCCAAGTTTCTGGGCGACTTTGTTCCAGGGGAAGAACCGCAGGACCTCGAGCTAGGGCGGGCTCTGCATATTTGCGGTACCTACCGGGCCGGCGAGAAGCCTGGCCCCAACAAGAAGCCACCCATGGACAGTAGTGTTGTGAGCCGCGAGGGGAAGGTCTGGAACATGGACAACTTGTACTTAGGCGGCTGTGGCATCATCCCTGTTAGTAATGCCTCTAACCCTACTCTCACGGCGGCCTGTCACGCGCTCGCCGGCGCGAACCAAATCATCGAGGAGCTCAAGCATTGAAGGCTTCTCCGAACAAGTGAGCTTGGATTTCAGAGTAGTGTAACGCAAGAGGGAGAATGTTTAGAGGGATAAAGCTACTCTGACGGAATAGCGTACGATTGGCCTAGCAGAGTGGATTCAAACCAGCGCTTACAGTGGTGATCTTCTGTTACAAAGGGTTGATTTCAAGGGCTTGGAAGAGTGTTCAAATTCAACTAATAATCATCTATGCGATCACGGGGTGCTCTGGAGCTCTTGTCCTCCTATTCAGCTAGGCGGGCGAACTCTAGGCTATATATGCGAATAGCTTGACCTAAGCCAACCGCCTAGCTTTCCCTTGCCCTCGCGTTCTCGTATTGCTGTACCAGATAAATCAGGATATACGAGAGACGGGAAGCCTTCGCTATCCATAGGCTCTGCCACCCGATCATGTGATTATTTACAGAATCACGAATATGCATACCAATATGCAGTTCGCCAGACCTAGGGGCCGATCTAGGGGGTCAGATCTGGACCCAGTCCCTTGGGTCCGTGTGGCGTCTTCTTAGAGCAGTTCAAGTGATCTATACTGACCTAAAACCTAGTAGATCTATACAGTGTAGAACTTTCTCTTTAAATGCGTGTGTAATCCTTCCAACTACCCTGAGTGCGACTCGCACCCCTTCATTCGATGCAACTTAATAAGTAGGAATTTCTACATAATGCTCTGAAATCCAGATAGACTGTTTATTCGTCGCGACATGGTCGTTTGGATTAGAGACAAGACTATCGAGGGCCGTCCTAGTGTATACATATCCCTCGATTGGTACACTGATAACCGTACTTCGAGCTTTTCGGCCAACCAACTTTTCGATACCTTATGCGTACATTCACGAAAGCAATAAGATTCCTCCTCAGTTCACGATACCCTCTTCGGAATAGCGCCACACAGTTGCATCACTTAGATCTCAATCCTCCTCTTCATCATCATCATCCTGCTCAAATTCAAACTCAACCGGCATTCCCAGTTGCTTTCCAAGGACTTGATTGCAGATAATGCTACCGGTTCCAGCATCAAGGAATTCGTTCATCGCCTTTGCTGCTAGTTGCAGTGGTCGGCGATCCGACACGCCATTCTCCAAGCCGCTCGCCGCCATGAGGATCCATCCGACAACCCACGCGAGCTGGCACTCCTCCTCCAGGTACGCCGGGGTATAGAGCTGTCTCAGGATTGGGTCGCATGAGTCTTTGACAGCCCGAAGAAGCCGCCAGCACCAACGGTGCATGTTCAAGTATGGAAACGCGTACTCCAACGCCTCGGCGTGAAGAGCACAAACCAAGGGCTTGATGAGTTGCTCCAGTGGCATATTTCCGTTCTTGGCCGCCTTTCTTCGTCCTTCATTGCTCAGATATTGCAACTTCTTCTTTTCCTTGAGCTTCTTAGGATCCTCAATTTGGCCTATCGCAATTGAACCGCCCTCGGTGTCCTCTAGCTCAAACAGACTGAGCTCAATGATCTGGCTCACATACTCCGGGGTCAAGTCCACTTGGCCAGTGTTACTTACGTAACGCGTCTTGAACATAGATAAAACAGGTGACGCATCCTTCAGCCCACGAGGTCCAGCCTTAGACTGCAATGGAGTATTCTTGCGTCTCTTTTTGGTCATTGCTGCAACCGAGGTTCCCATTTGAAGGGAGAATTTGTTGAAGTACTCCTGGGGTGTCTTTGGCACCTCGCCTCCGACGTAGAAGCTTTCTTCACCCAGGTTCGCTGCAAGAACATCCATATCGGGCCAGCTAGCATTTAACAGCTTCTCATGGCTCAACGCATTGTACAGATGCTTGCAGTACTGAATTGAGCCCCACACATCAGCGACGGCTAGACCGATCCCGTGGTACTGAGAGCGGAAGTAATAGAGAAAGAGACCACTGATGACTGGTGACATGCGAAAAAGGCGATGACTTTCTACGTCCGGAAATTCAACACCATGCCGTTTATACATCTTGGCCTGGACCGAACGTAATGGATCCTTGCCAATCGATTGTATGCCATTCTGGAGTTGTCGTATCAACAAGTCGTTGGTCGCGGGCCATGTGTTGATCTTCAATTTGGCATGAAATTCAAAGTGCAACTTGATGTCGTTATCCATGAACGTGGTATGAGAAACCATAGTGCTGAAGGGCCTTTGAATGTCCTCGCTCAGCTCGTAGGTGATATCAAGAAATATCTGAGCGGCAAAAACCGCGTAGAATGGTATTTCTTTCGTTTTACTTAGCTCTTCCATGCCGCGTAAAAACTCATCCTGGACTGGCCAACCTTCAACGCCTCTGATAGTAGTCATCTGTTCGGTAAAAAAAGACATCAGCAAAGCCTTGTCGTCTTTAAACTTCTGCCATCCTGTCTTCTTGGACCGATCGCTCTTCGGGTCATAAAAGCCAAAAATTCCTTCTTTGTAAAGGGGAAGCTGGCCAGGCTGTAGTACATTGAGGAGTGCCTCAAGCAATCGGTAGGTGGTCAAGTATGTGCCATACCCGACGTCATAAGTATCGTAATTGAGGTTGTCCTGGCTTTCCACGAAGAGATCTTCTACCTTCCAACCTTTCATTAAGCATTGGAGCGTATGGAACGTCCCGAGCATGACACCCAGTCCTCCGTGGCTGTTCAATAATGGCAGGATGTCCTCCATCATGTTCCTAACGAGGTCGATGGCAGTATTGGTCGCAATAGCGGCTGCCGCAAGATCGAAGGCACCAGTCTTATAGTTGGACCAAATCCACCGAATGTGAGTTCGAACACGATTCATGTCGTTGATAACGTTGGTTAGAGCGAAGATTGCGTGTTCAAAGGTCGTCTCAGTTTCAGCTTCATAAACAGCGTTATCGTCTCCGGTCTTCACTGGCCTTTCTAGTATCGGGGCATTCAGGAACTCCTCCGAAGGTTCGTAGACAGCAAGGCCAGCAAATCGATTGCTCGGCTTTTCATCGGTTGACGCATTTTGGTTTTCAACAGGGACCGGCATGAAAGGCGTCAACACCTCGCGTACCTTCTTCAGCACTTGAACAAGGTGCATTTAGTATCAGTAACGTGGAAAAGCGACAACCAAGCATAGTAGGACCTCATCGAGGCGAAATGCTCACCTCCAATGAAATACTGGTGTTTTGCATCGGAAAGCTCACTGAGAACCTTGTCATGCTTCTCGAGTCTGGCACCGAAACCAGCGCGAACAGCGATAACGCGGTCGATCGTGGTCCTGACTGTATCCGGTACAGGAGTGGCTTTTGTGGCAACATATTCTGCCAGTGGTACGAAGTCCTTGATACTGATGATATACTTCGGAGCCGTGGACGGGGGAGGTTGCTTGGGAGTCGCTTTCTTCTTGGCCTGGGCGCGCGCCTTTCCTTTGAGTCGACCGCTGCCGCCTGTCTTACTGCCAGTCGTAGCAGACGAAGTCGCAGAAGAGGAATCAGAGGAGAACCCGAGAGACTTAGCCGTGGATGCGAGCCATGCCGCCACAGAGTCGGTATCCTGCTTGTACAGCTGGTACGTGCTTGAGAGGGCGGAGAGCACCATTGTTCAAAAGGCTCATAAATCGAGCTAAACACACAACTATTGATGGACAACAAGGACAATACCCAGATGTGGTGAGAAGGTGAGGGAGGCGGGGAGCATCAATATTTAGTACAGGTGAGTATTGGTAGCAAACGACCAGACTGTTTCTTTTCAGGTGAGGGGCCTGAGACAGGTGTGAATTAGGTATGTAAGTATGTAAGTAACCGCCAGGCACCAGGCTTTAGGTGCTGCAGGGAAGGTAACACAAGTGTTTCATTCACTCCAGTACGTAACGTGTACTTACTTAAGGTCCTGTACCAGCTCTCCGCACGCCCTGGCCCACCAACCCCGCTGGCGTTCCCAGCTGGGGGTCCCTATCTGGCGCCTGGTCGGAGTGCAGTCGTCGGCTCAGCGTGGGTTAATCAAGTCATCTTCCATTATTCCCCCTTTTCATCATTGAAATCGCATCCATGCCCCCAGCATAAAATGAGAGAACAACATTAAGGTAATTTCCCAGCTTTATAAATCACATAGCAATGAAGAAACAAGCCGAAGCTCATCTCACATCCCGTTGCACACTTCATCGACGTTGAAACGCATATAACGTTCCGCAACCAATCGACCGACAGACAATCGAGTTGAGATCCCTAACCTTAGGTGCCGCATAAAACGTAATGCCGACGACCTTTAACGGTTAGGTACTAACCATAGCACTAACGTCGGCAGCTCGAACTCCACGCAATACCAAAGCCTACTTCCTGTTAGAAGTGAACTGTGTTAAGGAATTACTTTATGTACATAATGGCCAATATTTGCGTTTCACGAATCTCTGTCAAACGAATGCCATACAACTCGTCGAGCTCGTAACTTAACCTCACAATCCCTATTCTTTGATATGCAGTGTAGTTTTGGAATTCCATGTGTTTCTTCCAGCACAAGGTCAATGCCTGGACACAGGGTAAGGAGAAATGCAGTCGACGTAAATATCCCATCGGCACTCTCATTGCTTAATACGTACTCCGCATAGAAAGGAACAATAATTGACGGTACTGATGCACTGCCTACCGGCATAGGTATTTCGACGTTGAAACGGGGTAAGGGAGTAGGATTGTCCCACACCCTGCAACTTCGCAAGATTCCTTCCACAACTATGGTACCTGAGAAAACTTGACCAAATCGGTTGCCCCCTTCTGTTTTGTTTCTACTTGTATGTCCAGAACCCCAGCAGAAGCGCGCGGATTATTTCTGCGACGTTGGTGCTGCTGAAAAGCCCTGTCCCATTGGTAATAGGGAGATCTGTCCATTTCCTGACGCCTGACGCCTGTCGCCTCGAGAGTTGTCTGATGGCCGCCGAGTCCCAGGTTGGAGCACATCAACTCGCCAGGTCAGACCACATATTATTGATGGCTCCCATAACCCAGCCATATACCTGCCCATGTGAGGTTGCATCCGCTCTGCTAGGCCAGAGAGTGCTAGCAAACGCTCTTCCTCTTTTGTCAGCTTCAAGGACGAGTACTCTGCAACAACGCGATTCCATTCAACCAAAAGTTCATTCCCTGTGAAAAGGCCGCGTATTGCGAATTTCCAATACTTGTGGACTGCTTCACTCGGATTGTCAGTGGAACGGTGGGCCACAGAGCCTGAGTGATCAACAACGTATCGATCCAACATTGGAGATTCAGTAGGGTTACAACGGTATCTGGAAGTGCTGTTCCCATCGGGCGTCCGGCTTCTCTCCAGATCTGCAATTAGGGAGAATCGCGTCTTCAAGCTACAGGTGTTGGTTAAGCTGCCGCACTCACACTGTACGGCTTCTCTGCACTCCCATACCAGCTCCTGCTTGCAGAAGTGAAGAAGAACTGGTTCCTGAAATGCCCAAGCTCTTGTAAATAGGGGGAAATCCTGCCCTGAATGTGCGAGCTCGGGGTTAGTCCAGTGTGTTAGTCGAGGGCGGATCCGCAGATGGTGGATTGCATTTGGCTGATTTGCATCCCAAGCATACTCTTTAGGTGTTGCAGAATCTTTACAAAAGGCCGACACCGTCGCTGTTATATTGGGTTGCTGCTAATGTAATGTAAGAGTTCTGATAGATATTGGCCATCTGTGATGACTCGACCTGCCAATCAATTGAGCTGTCTTGGATTATATACAGCGCCTCGGTCCATAAATAGTGAATCTCTAGCTCCATGCAATAGAGAATAGCATCTTGAAACGTTTCTGGAAGCCCAGTCCATGGTATGCCACATTTTCTTTCGCTGATATTTTCCAGGGTCGTGGTGCACGACAACTGCATGCCCCAGCAGTGGCTTAAAGTAGCATATCTATCGAAACGATTAGATTTTTCGGCGAGTTTGACAACAAATTCTCCACTGTGATTCTTCATGATCTTAAGTATTCTGGATGGGAGTAGTTTTATGTCACGCCCGAGGCATTTGTGCCGGTTGAAACAACCTAGCATCATGGACCAGACCCATATCAAAGATGCCTGCGACAGGGGACCTCCGTTGATGCACATTCTTAGCTTAATCGCAGCCCATGGAAAAGAATCAGAATCTAGACTGATCAGATAAACTCGCCCAGGGTGAATGTGTTCTCGTGACCTAGCTACTTACTTACTGTCGCCGTATCTAATAAAGTATCCAAGCAAGATTCTTGGCCGCCCATCTTTGAAATACACTTCCAAAGCCAGAGTGTCGTTCGCTGAAGCAAGTCCATAACCGTACACGGTTGAAACATCGCGTTCGAAGGACCAGTCGTCAGCTTGTATGAGCGTGGTTCCTTCCAAAAGCGTCGCGCAAGAGAGACAATTATGATTATGCGCCGACTGATAGAGTTCGTGGGGTGTACATTCAAGCCAGAATCGGGATAGCTGGTTTGCATCCTTGATCAGATTCTTGCAGAGCTTGCATTTCGGCATTTCTGGGAACTTGATGCTCAATATTAGGCGGCAGATATTCGTAAGCGCCGAAGAAGGCGTAGGATCACAATTCAGTCTAGAGTAATTAATCATCATAAAGCTGGTGGTTTACACTGCCAAAGGGTTCGTAAAAAAGGAAAGAATAAATCGCCCGAATTATGAAGCCTGGGGCAAATTGAAATGATTGCCTACTGAGTGCCTGGCGAGTATGACTACCTACCTAAGGTACCCGGCGGTGGCTGTGTATGCAATCTACCAAGAAAGGCAGCATGGACGGTCGGCAGTTCATTCGCTTGCATTATAATACCATCTCCCCGCTACTTTACTTAGTTACACCTGTTCCTCACTGGTCGGCCTCAAAGGCAGCTTCGCTGCTGTATAGGCCATGTCGATCATGCGCATTGTATTAACCGAGTCCATGCCGCCAACCCACTGCGGCGTGTCGCGTCCGCGCACCTTGTTCACGAACTGTTCAAGCTGATAGCGGTAGGTACTCCAATGCGCCTCGCCGGGCTGAGCAATACTGGCCTCGCGCCATGTGTAAGCCTTGAGCGTTTTCTTCTGCTTCCACGATTTCCGCGGCGCGGCTCCCGCAGACGCGCCTATCTCTCGCACAACAAACTGATCGCTCACAGTGATGGAATGCCAAATGCTGGGCTGTACGTAGTTGGCGAAACGTATCTCTCGTGTGCGTAGCACCTCTTCCGTATCCTTAATCTTAATAACCGCCTCTGCGGAATCGACCACTACGGGCTTGTGCGTCACAGATATCTCCGGTGTCAGTTGGAGGAGAGGGGCCCTGAAATCGCCCTCCATCTCGCCCACGCCACCATTTGGAAACCGGTAGCGGGCGTGATACCCGCGGTCGCATCGCGGGTCTGCATCGGCGCGGGGAACTGCTTCACAGCTAATACATTCTTCAGCGACGGTGCCGAATATGTGCACTAAAGCACTAGCTGTGTAAGCACCGAGATCCATCAACGCGCCACCGCCGAGGTTGAAGTTGTAACGGATGTTGTCAGGTCCGAATAGCCAGCGTGGTACCCAGAGCGTGCTCTTCGCGCTCGCGACCGCGCTAGGTGTGACATGGGCCATGAAAAGTGTCCAGGCCGGATGGAAGAAGTCGTGGGTTGCCTCCAGGAGCACGGGTTGTGAAGGCCGGGGAAGATCAGAAGAGGGCGAAAGAAACAGCCGCTCGGCTTCCGTGCTGTTGTTCACCGAGGGCTTTTCGAGTAGAACATGCTTGCCTGCTTTGAGGGCACGTTGCGCCCAGACGTAATGCAGCCCATTAGGCAAAGGGATGTAAACACAGTCTATGTTCGGGTCGTCTAGAATGTCTATGAGTTAAATGCTAGTCAGCGACGATTGCGCTAGCATCTGCATTCTTTCATATCGCTAGGCGAACCTTGGTAAGTCTTCGCGACGTTAGGTATCCCGTGCTTTTGCGCGTACGTCGTCGCTTTAGCAGGATCTCGGGCAGCCACAGTTCGGAGAATTACATCTGGATGGCTCTTCGCTGGAAGGATGAGGGCGGCTGGTCTGTGTTCGAGAGTCAGTGTTCACTCAGCGGAGTAGCGCATCATGTGATCGCTCACGCGATGTCAGCAGCGCCAAGAATCCCGAAAGACAGTGGCTTCGACGACTTGGGGACCGTTGGCGGGTTACTGATCAGCCAGTTACGATGCACAGCTCCGAAAATGGCGGCCATTACTACGGTTGATCCGATTATTGTATTTGATTCATGAAATTTCTCAATGTCGAAACCTGTCACGATAATTCGAATGCAGTAAGGAGACGGCAGATAAAGGCTTAATGAATCATATGACCAGAAGCGATCCTGGTTTGAATCCACATTGAAAGCAACCCGGAAGTCCCTATAGGCCGGCTAAGATATTAGCCAGGTTTATACAAGTGGGGAAGGAGACCCCATGTTTGTGAAATCTTGGGAATTGCAAACTACGAGTTAAGCTCACGAGATCATTACATACCGCAGACAACGCTAACTTCAAATATTTCAAACATCAACGCTGTTTCCAAAGCTCAATCAAATCAATTAATTATTACTCAGTACATTGGAGACGCCCCTCTATATGCTCGAACCCATGGGCGCTCACTCCGTATATCACATCAGCACCCGTGAAGGCCACATCCTTCAAAGCTAAAATCCACAAATCAAACAGCAGGCGACGAGAACTAGATGGAGATGCCAAGGCCGACAGAGATACTGAGGCCGAGTTTAACATCAAGCTCGACAGCGAGCTTAAGAAGGGCCTGGATGTTAAGGAGCGGGTGAGAGACAGTCTGGAATGCCTTGCCTTGGCTGGGAGCGGCGACGTTGACGAAGGCAAGGACAGGTCGGGCGAGAGAGACAGCGGGCGACAGAACCAATTGAAGCTCGGGCTGGACCTTAGCGAGTTGATCTAGCGAATGTTAACACCCGGGTCAATGATATCCAGAACGGAACGCTCTCACCCTTGTTAAGACTGGTAACTATCTTGCCGATGGCCTCGATATCGACAAAGATCGACAGGAAGCTCTGTGAGAACTTTGGGACATAGCTGAGCTGGTCCTTGGAGAGAGGCGTGGAGCCAACGTTGCCGAGAGCAAGGGCAGGGTCATAGAGACCGTTCACGCTTTGGCCGACGGTCAGAAGACACTTCTGGATCTCGACGATGTTCTCGGCATTGGGTGCCTCCTTGGCGAGCCGGCCTGAATCCAAGTCAGTTACCGATTTCAAAACATAAGGGAAATTTGAGCCTACTAATCTGCGCCTGCTGTTCCTGGACGACGTTCTGGGCTTTGGCGAAAGCAGAGACGGCGTTATTGAAGACCTGAACGCCGGCAAGGGGACCGGCGATGGCAGAGCCCATAGAAAGGGCGGCAAGGAAGAAGCTAGAGAACTGCATTTTTGCGATTAAGATGCTCGTTTAGTTGGGAATAGTTGTCAAGCTGAGGGATTGGTCTGATGATTAATGATTAAAAGAATGACTTAAGTAGGTTTCTAAAGAGTGACAGTGAGTTCGATGAGGACTGGAAGGATGGTAATGAATCTGATCGTGACCTCGGGGTCGATGAGCCCATATATATAGGTATTGTCGGCTTCGACCTTCAACCCCCCTACACGCCGCGAAACATAGTCTCCAGCAAAATGTTTCCCGTGAAGATCCAACCACTCATCTCTTTTGATTATTGCGACCCATCATTTCTTAGGCCCCTAGCCAGAGAGAGATTTCAATAGCGCATGTACAGTACACTATGCAGCCCGTGCGGCTCTGAGCCGTATTCCGGACCCTTGGTTCATCAGGCGCTAGTCAAGCTTGAGAGCGGTACTGAACCACGCCCTAACAGTGTTGATATACCTAGAATCTACTACACTTCACTAATCTAATTCAGCAATATCAAGCTGATCACAATGCTACTGATCGACTTGCACGGCTCAAGTCTGCAGTATCCCTTTGGGGCCGACTCATCTGGCTATGATGTCAGCCAGTCGATAGCTACTTAACAACGCCATTTGTTCATGACCCCAGAACACCTACGTATTGCCGAGTAGCTATGATGCATATAATTAAAGTGTGCCGTGCCAGTAGTTGTCTGCTATTCAGGAGGAAGTAGCGGCCCCTTCTCTTTGCTAGACTATCTTTTAAGTAGCCTAGAACTCATTGATACTGCTACCCGTATGGACTCCACTTCGTCACATACATAAGCAGGAGTGGTCACTGACCCTTAGTATGGGTCTTTGAATTGCAGATGACCAGTCGATTTGCAAAAGCAGGGGTGGTACTTCCAAATAGGTGTAGTAACCACTAAAATAAAAGTAGCACTTATTACCTGCAATATACGGTTAATATTATACCCAATATTTCGAGGCGCCGGACTTAAGAAAAGGCTTTACAAGCTGTTTTCGATGAATTCGATAGCGATAAAGAAAAGTATATAAATAGCGACGATAAAGCGATTAGGATAGAAAATCCGTGTGGTCTGTAGTTAAATTAATAGCGTACGGGCGGGTAGCTACCTATTTTCAGCTACGAATAATTAGCTATAATTACATCTTTAGCAATATTCTTATTTTTATAGCTGATATATGAAGTTACAGCAGAAGTACATCTATTTTAGTGTAATTTGTATAGTAAATTATGTACCCCTGCTTTTGCAAATCGACTGGTCATCTGCAATTCAAAGACCCATACTAAGGGTCAGTAACCACTCCTGCTTATGTATGTGACGAAGTGGAGTCCATACGGGTACCAGGCGCTTCAATCGGTGACAGCTTCTATCTAGTGTCCACGTCGCAATGTCCTGTTACATTGCGCGCCAGTTTGACAGCTTCAGTGGGTCAAATTGTGGCACTGTGGGCGTTCCCGCCAAGAAATAAATAATGACCATTTGGACGGCTACGCTCTGGCTTGCCCACAGCGACATACCTATGTAGAACAACAAGCGTAAGTAGTACAAACGAATTGGAGCGATAATTAACACATCAACGGCAATTAAGTTTATAGCAATTTCACCAAAGATCGTCATAATTGTGGGCGTGGTCAATAACTGCAGTGTGAGAGATTAAAAGCATACGTAAGCAATGTCGTCAACTTGGTTGCCACTTACAGTACAAATAAGCATACGCCAAGAAAAGCCACTACCTCTTTGTGGCAATAGGTTAACTTTCAACAATAAAACACCCGGTAGTTTTTTAGACTATCTACTTACCCATGTCATCAGGGCAGAGCCCCTGCGAGCGCGCGGCAGTTCCCGCCGCCGCGAATGAGAGTGGCGATCTAATATCATGAGGTGAAGGGGTTGACGGCTCACCGTCCCCGTGATTAGGTTAAGGGAATAATACAATGAACTGGCTGTCTTTTGACTTTGATGAACAAATGGGCTGAATACTATTGTCGGCGAATACAAAAAATGATCCCCCGTGGCGCCTGGCTCCGAGTTAACTGTTATCTAACATTCGCTAGTGTGCGGTCGGTCGCCCAAGTACCCACTAATTAAACGTAGCTCGACTACCAGGTTGTCCCCGCCGGGGCGAGGAGACATTATCCCGGGCAGGATCCCGGGAGTCCCCTTTTTCCTATCACGACTCAATTGATGACTAGCGCTCGAGTCGCCGGTATCCATCACAAAGCCTTTGCCACCGCCTCGTCTATCCACGTCCACAGTTTATCCCGAACTCTTCACATTCTATCGAGTCTGCCACCCAAAGTTGACAGAGACAGCCTTGCTCCTCATCCATCAATGATACACCCATAACGGAATTCAGTCCATACACCAAGGCCATTTGGGAGAGGCTTGATAATTTGACAAGACCTGTCTTACCAACTCCTGAGTGGACTAAGACTGCCACGATTTGTGGGTAGCTCCGAGTGACTTCGGCAGCATAGACAATATTCGCCAGTTTGTTCGTAGTAGCGGTCAGCTCTTCCCATTCTTCCTGGATGACGGGCCGGCTCGATCCATCTTTGGCGTACTCTGTCTCTCCTACCCATAACGTGTTAATTTCCGAAACACCGAATTTTGCGTAGTTTAAAGGGTGGGGAAACCGACTCCTCATTCAAGGTGACCGGCCCATCCTCCCGAAATCAAGTTGATCAGCCGAACGTCTACTGCCGGACTCTCGGCATTTTTAAGAAGAGTTAGTAGCAACTTCTTGATGAGAATTGAAGTAGTGCGGGTGGAAGTAGGCGGTGAATTGACCAATCAGGGGTGGGGGGGGGGGAAGGGGTTACTTACGTAGGCTGGCGATTTCTTTAGGGGGCAATACCAGACCTAACAACCTACCTCACCTTTGTTCAACTTAGCTATTGCATGCGCCAAATGATTCGTTGCCAACGTTGCCTCACACCCGTCTTTGCTCAACGTGGGCGGCTTGAGCATGATACCCGCGTTGCACTTATAACAGATAATTATCGGGACTGCTCTTATACAGACAGCATGAGTAATTCTCCAATCAGGGTATCCAGGCGATCATGAGCGAACTGGGCACATCTATTATTTACTGAGGTGAGGAAAAGGACGCCTATCTACAAGAACGTTAAGCCTACTGAGAGACTGGTCTTCTTCGTCTCAGAGATAAGTCTTTTGCCGGCCTTAGCATTGCGCCAGGTGAGGTAAATCTGCGAAGGCCTACGTCTCGCTAGGGCCGTACTAAGCATATCTGGATTCGTAAATTTCTATCTGTAAAAGGATATTCCACCTCTTGATAGAAAAGATATCCTCATAAGTGGAGGTTGAGTCAACTGTTATTCCCCAGGCTTGCTCGAGTTGGCTGGCTTCTCAAGGCACTGCGAGCTTAGCAAGAGCTTCGATGAGGGCTACTATGGATATCGGATTTTAGAGAGAGGTTCGAGAATTTCAATTCTTAGGTTGTCGCGGAATGAGAAGAGCTACTGACAGATGAAAAGCAACTAGTGAACTAGAATATTGTCTCGTGTTTCCCTCGAGTAGGTAGTCAGTGTCGCTGTGCTAGGTGTGTGGATTCTTGAGACGGCATCTTCATGAATGCGATAAGCCGCCAGCCTCCTGAACTTGCCCGACGTAATGAAAGGGCATTACCTAGGAACAATTCAAAATACTTGATAGATAGAAAATGTTGCGATGTTGAAGTTGATGATAGGATTCACCTATATAAACAGGGATCTAAGATCGTTTGTCCGTGGCCGCTGTGTGGGGGATAAGCAACTCGCATATCAGCTGCACTACCTTTAGCTTAGCGCCATCTTGCTCTGCCTTTCGCCCTGCGTTAGTGGACCAAACAGCCCCGCCGTCAGCACGATTCGGATGGACTCCAGCCCGTCGGCTGCCATCAAGGACGTGTATGATACCTACATAGTTCAGTCCTAGTAAAAGTAGACCCCACTCGGTACCAGTGTCTTCAGGGGTACAAAAACTACACCTATTTTAGTATAGCTTTTCTACCCCTGCAAACCTAAGTACTTCTAGCTGTTAGCTGCGCTACACCGCGATTAATTAACTAATTAACGAAGCTATTGCGAAAGCAAATTTGTATAAGCTACAAGAACTGCTTATAGTTATAAGCGAGCGTTGCTAGAAGGTCTACAATACAAATAGTGGCCTAATAGCTCACTAGATAGACAGACTGCCGTTGAATTCACATATAAATTGCCTATGTACTTGACGATCCACTGGCTGGAGTGAACAGGGGTCAGTAGTAGTCACACTACCTGCCCCACCCACGTTGGATATGGGGGGAGGTGAGTATCTGAAATCGTTCCGACGTTATTTCTCACTGCGACCTTCCCATGTTTTTAAAGTTTCTGCGGAATAAGCAGACTGCGTTAAACGACTCTGCTAGTTAAATTTCCACAAGACGCCCCTCGTGTTACTCCTCGCACTTGAACTCAATACCTACTAGATACCATGAGTGTCGAATTAGCCGCTGTAGAAGCCTTACGCGAGGTGAGTACGCTTGTCTGGATATAGGAAATCTTCCGAATGCCAGGTAAATAATAACTGAGTAAAAGGCGCGTAACTATGCCGACGACGATTGGACCGGTTTGACGAATCCAGCCGAGCGAAGACGACGACAGAACCGCCTGCATCAACGGGCGTGGCGTAAGTGGCACTGCATCCGTCACCCGTTTCCTTGTCGCCTAATCCATCTACCCAACACGTGCTTCATGCAGCTTATGTGGCATCGTGTGGGTGTGATGCCGTCGACCCGGCTCCCGGGAATGCCCTTTCCTGTGATGACAAAGCTCTCCCCGACCCGACTAACTGAGCTGCAGGTCGTCGACAGGCGGAGAAAGCCGCAGCAGCCTCCGGCAAGCCTATCAGTATAGACCAAGTCGAAAGTCAACCCACAAGAAGTCTGGGTTCGGCTGCTGTAGACGCATTGGAAGTGAGGCGCCTCTCACCTGTTCAAACTAGCTGCATAGGCTGAGCTCCACTAACATTCGACTTCGTGATAGGCCGCCGTACGAGAGGGTCAAGATAGTCTAGAAGATCACCTGATTCTCCCACGGACTTCACCTATTATACCATTGGAAAGATTGAAGCCATTCTCTTACTGGGAGGAGCTAAAGAACCGGTCTGCATCCTTCGGCCTCACACG
The DNA here is from genome assembly GCA_025201785.1 of Xylaria longipes. Taxonomy (NCBI): domain Eukaryota; kingdom Fungi; phylum Ascomycota; class Sordariomycetes; order Xylariales; family Xylariaceae; genus Xylaria; species Xylaria longipes. The sequence continues at coordinate 85,229 of MU619762.1, forward strand.
GGGCGCGCATCGTCCCCGGCCGAGCCCCTCGCTCCTCGACGAAGATCTAAGCTGGGAAGACTCGAAACGACGCTTCCCACCCGTGTTCCCTTATGCGGCTAAGGACCACGACTGGAGCAAAGCCCCCACCGTCTGCTTTCCGCTGTCTCCGGACCACAGACTGCTCGTCCTCATTCAATTCAATGTCTTCCGGGGCATGCTGACAAACATGGCCATACTAAGCCTCATAGACAGGGTGCCGATAGAGTGCGGCATGGTTCTATTCGCACAGGACTTCCCGCCTGCCCCGGAGGTGTTGCCGCCCTCGTTGCAGGAGACGTGGCTTCAGCAACAGACGCCGCACGACATGTGGATAGACAGCTTTCCTTGGGGGGGATTGAGGGACAACATCATTTCATATCAAAACCTCATGGACGAAGAAGAGTTCTGCGTCGATGTCCTGGGCGGGCTGTTCGAGGGTTTCAACAATATCGAGGTCAACGGCCTGCTCGTCTGGGGCGAGCCCTGGTCCGAGACAGGGTGGGAGGTCACGCCAGGGTTTGCGAAGAAATGGGGGTACTTGTTGAAAGGGTGCGATACCCTGATCGAGGCGACGAATCAATACAGAGCAGCTCGGGGGGAGGACAGGCTTGTAATTGAGATTTGAAGACATGCGGACATTGTGTACCAATCGGGTTCTTGTCTTTCTAAGTGTAACCGTAACAATCACCCAACCAGATGGGCTTACAGAGGATCTTCACCCCACGGCCCGACCCCTGGGCCTTTAAATAGTCGTCCGCCCTTCCAAACCCACCCTATGTTGTGCTTCTGTTGTAATATCTTCACATCCTCGACAGGATTACACAGCAATCCCAGGATATCCGCCTCATACCCCACCTTCAACTGCCCCGTCTTGGGCGCCATCGCCCCGACGCTTAGCGGCCCATTCGCCGTCGCAGCCTTGATGGCCTCCAGAGGGCTGAGACCCGCCTGCACGGCATAGTCCAACTCCATGGCCATGTTGAACCCAGGCGCGGTGTCGGTGCCAAGCGCGATGGGCACGCCAGCCTTGATCGCCATCTTGTAAGCGCGGAGATGATTGGTGCCGCACAGCTGTGCCTTCTCCCACTGGTACTTAGTCAACCCCTTGCCCCCAGCCTTAAGCAGCAAGTCCACGATCGTGCGCGTGGCGACGTACACGGTGCCCTTCTCCTTTATGAGCTCGATGCACTCTTCGTCGGCAAACGAGACGTGTTCCACGGTCGTCACGCCGGCTTTCACGGCGGCCAGGATCCCCGGCTTCCCGTGGACGTGTGCGGCCACGACGCGCCCCTGCCGCGCGGCCTCGCGCACGATGACGTCCAGCTCCTCGGGGCTGAACTGCGCGTACAGCGGGTTGTCGTCGAGCGACAGCACGCCGCCGCTGCCGAAGACCTTGATGCACTTCGCCCCGCGGCGGATCTGCAGGCGCACGGCGCGGCGGCACTCGTCGACGCCGTCGACGAGCAGGCTCTGCGTCGAGCCCCAGTGGCCCGGCCGCGCGCCCGAGAGCCCGTAGTTCAGGTGCATGTCGCCGGCGGGGGTGGTGAACAGGTCGCCGTGGCCGCCCGTCTGGCTCAGGCACGCGCCGGCCGAGTAGACGTTGGGACCCACGACGCTGCCGTCGTCGATGGCGCGGGCCAGCTCGCACCCGAAGCCCGCGACGTCGCGCAGCGACGTGTACCCGCGCTGGACGGCCTCCCAGCAGCCCTTGGTGAGCCGTGCGCCGGCCGTCGCGGGGTGCTGCGAGAGGACGGCGTCGAGGTTGCCCTCGCCTATCTCCGGCGCCTCGCCGCCGAAGTGGGTGTGCACATCCCAGAGGCCGGGCATCACGACGGGGATCGAGAAGGTCCTGTGCGGGCCGTCGGTGTACTTGTGCGGGACGTGGGCCTCCGAGCCGACCCAGGCGATGAGCTTGTTCTCGATCACGAGGGCGCCGTTCTTCACGGGCTCGCCGTCGCCCGGGATCAATAGCCCGGTCTTGACGATGGTGTACACGGTCTTCTTCTTTGTCAATGCATTGGTGTCGCTCTCTTTACTTTCCTCTTCGTCGCGCTTGGGATGTACCGCTATTCCGAATGCTGTGGAGTGGATGCGGGCCGGCAGCGTATCTGGCGACGAGGGCATCTCCTGCCTTGGCATTGATTGCTGGATTATACGCCTCGTCATTTTGAGGGAAAAGAACAAATGGGATTTAGATGAGACGAGTCTTTCTCAATTGGCAGACAATGAAAGGCATTCATTCGCAGCTTAAGAGGTGAGGTTAGGTGAGATACACATTGTTAGTAATCGACATGATGGAGTAGGTAGTTTTATTCCCGAAGAGGAAGGTCTTCACGGCAATACTCAAGTGTCTCGACCGGGTTCTACAAGCAATAGATCTGCTATATTCATTCAGTCGTCGCACATCAACGTGGTCAAAATCAATCGAAGATGAGTATGACAAGATTTGTCCAGGACAACCTAATGAGATTGACTTGGTAGGACGAGATATCCGCGTGCATGAGACCCTGCTGATCGGAAGGTGCTGGCCAGACATTCTTAGGTACATGAGCCCAGATCAAAGGCGTTCTTCCAGCTGAGGAGCAAGACAAAGGGCATTGTAAAATCCAAACAAGAACAACAATGCTGTTGTTGCATCAAATGATTGTTCTTGAGCTCTTTGATACCTCAATGCGAAGGCAATTGAGTATCGACCTAGTATATATAGATATCTTAGCCTAGGAGTCAATTCTGAAAGTGACGATTCGCGAGTAAACGCATACATCGATTTCACCGTCGCGATACTTCTAATCAGTTTATACGAGATGGAGAGAAATTTGAAAAAATCCAGGGGGCTTCTAGCCGTGCTCCGTGCAGAGACAGGTTCAAATGACGCTGAAGAGTGCGAGATGTGTGAGCTACTACATAGAATAACCTGCGCGCACTTAACCAAGGCGCAGTACGCCTCGCTAAAGGCCACGAAGCGAACGGTCGCCAGCGAGCGCGCAAGGGGCGGCGACATGCTCCGCGTCTTCGAGTGCGGGCATGTGTATGACGCTTTGCGTCGCGTGAGGCGCAGTACCCGCGGTCCGAAGGAGAAGACGGAGGGTTTCTGCGCCGAGTGCTGGCGATACATAGCTTCGGACGGGAGACGCATGCGTCTCGATCGCGACAGAGGTAAGCGTCGGTCGAACGGTTCGTATAGGTCGACGGTTGACACGACGCGGCATAGGCGGTTGAGGGGTAGGTTTAGAGTCTGGCGCATTAGGGGGCCGATGGTAGGCAAGACGCAGGTGTAATTGGATATCTCCTGGGAAGGTAAACTACCTACCTATGTAATTCGTGTAGGCGGTATGGCGTATTCTAGTAATAATAGTGTTTAGGTTCTTGCGAACTTGGAAGTGTCTCGCTTTGATGAGTCATGTCAGGGATGCCCGTTGTGCTAAGCAGTAACTGCGATAGTGTCACATTTTGATCTTAACTACTGCAGCAAGGGTGGCGAGGGAATGCCATGAAAACCACGGAATTCGTGTGAAGGTTGTGACCAACTTCAATTGGCGAAATTGACGACCAGGTTGACGATACCTCCGATAAGTCGGCAAGCCTCTAACCTTAATGCTTCATGTCTTGTGGCTTCGACCAAACTCCGAACATGACGCCAGAGAGCGCAAGTTTTGCGCGGAATAATTTTTTGCTCCTAGGCCGCTTTGACAGGCTCTGATAAGTCTATGAATCATGCTGACCCCCTAACGCCAACACACCCCTGTTTCTCTAGATGATCATTGGAACTTCATACAGAAGTCTCGGACCTCGCTGCATCATTCCTCAGCACCCCATTCTTTCACGGGCGCTTCTTGTCCATCGAAGCCCCGCTTGCCATCGAGCTCATCTCTCTCCCGCCACTTGTTGGAACGGCCCTTCGCAGGGGACACCTTGATAGGTTCCCCCCGGAAGGTGACGCCGTTCAGTGACTCCATGGCTTCTTTAGCCCCTTCAGGCGTTGAGAAGTCCACGAAGCAGTAGTCGTGGCGGCCGGGGAGCTCCCGCGTGCTCTCATGAGCCGAAACGCGTTTGCTAATTGCCTCGCTAGTCGGACGTCAGTGGTTGTAGTCGGAGCAGAAACAAAGAAGGCGGACTTACAGTGTGAAATCCTTGAAGAGCTCGGTCATTTCAGCAAAATTAGTTGCCTGGTCGTGCATTCTCGGTAGACCGCCGACGTAGAGGCGCTTGCCGGTCTGGTCTTGACGATATCTGTCGAAATGCTTTGGCCGGGACTGGTCATCGCCTTGCTTCTCGCCGGACCACTGGCCCCAGCGGCTCGGTGCCTCGCTGGGCTTGCCGCCCGACCCGCTTCCCTTGGGCTGGCATGGTCTGCACTTAACTATAGCACCTCGGGTTAGTATTCGATAATTCTTGGATAAAGTTAGAAAAACAGGATATGCTGGCACGCGGGCCTTGATCTAGCATTTCTAGCCCTGCTAGTGAGTCAAAGATCAGTGACAGGAGCTGCTTACCCTCGCGACCAAGTAGCTCCTTGCCTTCCAAAATCTCCATGGCCGTCTTCGCAGAGTCGGCGTCGGGAAACTCGACAAAACAATAACTAGGGTTCCGACCAGTGAAGGAATCAATTGAGATGTGAATGTTGGTGAAATGGCCGAGATCGTTAGTTTTTAGTAGCTCCTCGATGTCCTGCGGCTTGGCCTGGTAGCGAAGGTTGCCGATGTAGATCCGCCTCCCCTCCGCGATAGCTTTCGCCGCACCATCGTCGTCTTTCTGGGGACTCTTGTTAGTCCTGGACCGGTCGTACGGGCGTGTTTTGGGAAACAGGTCCGAGCCTTCGGGGCGACCATTAGTATTATCGGCATGAGTCTGCGCGTCTTCGTTGCTCTTCTTCTCCTCTCTGTCGCGCCATGAGACACCAGTTCCCCGATTTGGAGTGAATCTCGTGGGCCTCGGGGAAGATACAGGTGCCTCGCTTCTCCTCCAGCTAGAGGCGTCGCGCCATTTAGAAGATGCTGATGCGGATGGTCGCGCGGGCGCGGGCGCGGGAGCAACAGTAGAATCAGACATATCGTTTTTTTTCTCCCAGATGGTCTATGATGATGAGAGTGGAAATGTTCACGGAGATGCTTTGCTTTTGGGCGGCAAGACCAGCCACACCTAGTCATGAAATTTTCGCTCGGGCTCTCTCACTGGCCAGTGTAACTGCTGCTAAGCGAGCCACAACGCCTAATGTTAGAGTATCCGGGCTGGACACTACGATATAGCGGAAACGTTGGCGTCTCTGATTGGACGTGGTCGGATAAGGTATCCCCAACCACATCCACTTATAGAGTTTAGGCACCACGCACTGAAATTTTAGCAACTTTCACCGACTCTCAATTCAAGGCACTCACTCACTCCGAGTCTACAGCTCACCAGGTCTCATCTCATCGGGTTATGTGTCAAAAGCGATAGACGCTCTATAAAATCCAGGCCTTTCATTTATTCTTATAAAAGTATCTTGCTTCTCACACAAGCTGTAATGAACTATGTAAAGAATTAAGCCTTCTGTGGTTGACTATACTATTCTAGTTGACTCACTCACTCACTCACTCACTCATCATTTCATTCCTAGAAACCCACCCACATCATGAGACGTAACAACATACTATCTAGCCTCAATTCAAATATCCCATACCATGACATCCTACCAATAAGCAATTGCGATTTGGCTTAATTGTATTCTCACATAATTCAATCACAGAAAATCACTCCGCCCTCGACATCTCGTTGCCTTCGCCGCACCGCATCCTACCGCAGGACTTGACGAGCAAATTCGACCCCGACACTAAGCCGTGCGGCGCCCGCGACCCCACTAATGCGAATATGTAAACGTCAAAGCCGCGACCTTGAACTCGAGTATTCAGCTTTTGCGCGGAGAACTAGTCAATCTAATGGGTTGGGTGTATTGTTGTGCCGCAATCTCGCTCATCTCGACAATTGACCGTACGTATTTTGGGTTTGTGCCTCTGTGGCAGATACATGCATTCTGGAGCCAGATAATTATTCTGATCGAATATCATGTTCTCTCGTAAGAATGCCGCAAATTGGCCGAGTTTCCCCTCGAGGTCTTCAACCGTGTCATACACTAATGCTTGTACTCTCGCGGCGAATCTAGTTCTGTCGGTCTGTGCTAAAGAGGGATCGGCATCGCACCAGCTTTTCAGGATTGCGTATTCATAGCCGGGGTTTGTGTCGTTTCCGCCGAGTATATCCTGAATCACTGCTTTATCATATTTCTCCCAAGATACGAAACCGTCGTCTCTCAATTTTGTTTTTCGCTTTTCCAGAGATGGGCATTTATTCCGGTTATGGACCATTGACAGACGGACTGTGAAATGAATCAATGTCGTAACATCGAGCGAAGGGTCTTCGCCCCTCAATTTTGTATTCACCTTTCGGCGTTCGAACCCGGATAACCACCATAGCGGTGAAGATCTCGTCGATAGGCCTGTTCAGCATCAGCCTATGCTCAAGGCACTATCGCCACTCACATCTATTGGGGGTTATCTACCTGATCTTGATCGCCGAGACCAGATCGCTTTCTGTTTAAATTGGCCAAGGAAAGGGTTGACATCTATATCCCATTCCAAAAATCTATATTTAAGGTGTTTCATTGTCTCTTCTTGGCTGAATTTTACTCCAGAAATAGCCTGAAGCTGAACAAATTTTTGGCTTAAAGCATCTTAACATGCAATGCCAACTCATGCTCTAGCGGTTTTCTTCGGGGACTGTATACTGGTGTCAAGTCATGATGAGCCCATAGTTTAAACAAGCCACGAAGATAGTACAAGTAGCCCTTATGAAGCAAGCCTGTATTATGGCTAATGAATGATGCAAGACATTGGACAGTAAAAGCACCTCGAGAGTATCCGATGAGGAATATCTCGCCTTTCCCGTTATCAAAGTCATAATTCTACGAGAGGAAATGATAGGCATTTCTGATTTTGTCTAATATCCCTATTCGATTTTAGTTAGCAAGTGATTTCCCATCATTCTTCTTACAATGCAGACATTTGGTCCTTAGGTTGCGCTCTGTTTAGGATAGCTAACGAAGCTGGCCCATTCAAGAACGATATTGTCGTGGCGAACAAAGCAGTTATCAAGTCAAGGGTAAAGGATATACCAAAAAGGTCGAGAGACCAGAAGTCCAATATTCGGGTATCAGAACGTGTATTAGGTTTATCCAGGCCTTGATGGTTATTGATCCCAAGAGACGACCTGATGCAAGCCAGGCAATAGGTGCTTTGCAGAAGTGGGACCAGGACGATTGCGCACTCCAGGAAAATACCTAGGTAGGTTGTTGCAAGGTTTCAGAAGGATATGATCAATGCAGTGAAGTGGCAGGCTGCGGTCTAGGACATATTTGTACCTAACCTAGGTGGTTAGTCCCGGGTAGTAAACATTACAGGCGTTAGAGTACTGGAAATAGACAGGACAGCGATACAGTTATCATATATGAGTCTGCTGCAATCGAGAGTGGTATTGGTGTCGCGCCTGACAGGACCGTTCGGGCTATATGGGTGACATTAATTTATCTGGATATAAGGAGATAAGATATGCTCAAGTATACAAGTTTGGTCCGATGTTAAGATATAATGCTTGCACTCGATTGGTGGTAACTTACCTGAGATCCTGCCCCGTTATAAACGCCACAGGATATGTCGAGGATCTGACAACCTAGTCTTTAGCCCCATAACACTGCATAACCTCACAATTTCAGTGATTCTCACAATGGGAGTACTATACCCATCGGCTTTTGGACCTACGGACGGCAGATCCCAGTCGTAATAGTAGCACAACGTTCCATGTCAGCTTTGAGAACGTGGAAGTAAAGAGCACCATTTCGTTTAGTGGTGTTAACTTTCCGGTAACGTATAAGCCAGATTCACCTTGCGTTTGGGATCCCGTTCGAAAACACTGGTCATGAGGATCGAAGCCGTTAAATACCCCGCAATCATGTGAGACGGTGAAGTGAGACGGTGAAGTGAGACGGTGAAGTGAGACGGTGAAGTGAGACGGTGAAGTTATTCTCCAGCTGTTAAAGAGCTCTCATTTGTCCTGAAATATGGTAGGTATAAATCTAATAGGACCAATGAGTCCAGTAATATTGCCAATCAGCCGTTGACAGCCTTGAGTTATGGCCGCCAGTGACTGCTGCACCAGCCACATTAGTCGGCACCTAGGTCTCTCCGTAGTGTAGTAATCAATACAATAATAGGTATTCCTAAGATTACATATTGAGATTTGCTCGTAAGACATGCGGTCCACATCTTGGAAGATAGCAAAGAACTACTATTGCCATCCTAATACGGATTCGGCGTCTAATTTCGCTACTATATCGGTCTGCTTTGAATTATCATTATCAATCGCCAAAGCCGGGCAAGACTGATGGCATACACACACGCGCCATTGCCCCGGGGATACCATACTCGCGTCCTCGAGCTTTACCCCGCCCCTGACCCGAACACACCACTCCGTGGCAACTTCCGCTACGTGAACCTAGACACCGATCCCTTCTACGATGCGATATCTTATACTTGGGGCGACCCTGATTTTACTGAATCGATTTTCATTGGCGGGGGTTTTCGTCTCCCTATCACAGCGAACCTACGCGATGCATTAATCCGATATCGACACCCTACCGCCATTCGCTCTATCTGGGCCGATGCAATCTGTATTGACCAAGCAAATAAAGAAGACAAGAGGAAACAGATACCGTTGATGAAGGATATATTCCGATGTGCGTCCTCCGTGTTGGCTTGGCTCGGAACACACCCTCCTGGCGAGGCGTGTTTGCGCGACATTTCGCTGTTATCACAGAGGAAGACTATAGCAACAACAACATCAGACAATGAGAATATTCTATCCTTATTGAACATGCTCGTTTCCCTTGCATGGTTTAGCAGACGCTGGGTTATACAAGAAATCGTTTTGAATCCCAACGTCACCTTCTTCTGTGGTACAATATCCGTGCCTTGGCTTCGAATTGCACTACTCCTAAATTTCGTTCCGAAGGAAAATTCGTCACCGCCAATTTTGCACCTGCACGCGTTGAGAGAGATGTGGGATAAACACAATCGCATGAGTCTCCCGAACCCCCACGAGTCTGAGAGTGAAACAGGAATAGTTTATCTTCTTTCCAGTTTCTCCGATACAGACTGTGCTGATGCACGAGACCGGATTTACGCATTGGCAGGTCTTGCCAGCGATGTAGTCTTCGACGACTACAAGGGGCGACGGAAGGAAGGCAGGATTCTCGTTCGCATCGACTACACAAGAAGTGTACAACAGGTATATCATGAATTTGCCATGGAGGTCACGGAATGCTGGAGTGACGATAGTAAAAAACGCTTGCTACTCGAGACCTCTAGGCGATCTAATGGTTCCTACAAAGGCGACTGGCTTTCTTGGGTTCCGGATTGGAGGCTTCCTACCCTGCGCTCTGGCTTGGAAATCGATAACCTGGCTGGATTAAGTCGATCACTCTTCAACAAACGCGGCACCGTATTTATCATGGACGATTACCCCTACTGTATCGGGGAAATTCAACATATAATATCTGTACCTCTTCAAACAAACGTTCGCTCGGAAGTTGATTTATTACCATGGGTGCGCGAAATATTTGCATCACTTAAAGCGTGGATTGAAAATAATAACGAGGGATGTCAATTGGATGGCCATAGGACGAGTGTGATTTGGCGTTTACTCGCGTCAGTACTTACTTCAGGGCGTTGGGATGACAATTGGGAGTCGAGGAAAGACTATTTCGACGAGAAAACCTTTCTGGAGGGACTAGACTTGGGAAACGTTCGAAGTACCCTGGAGAATCGCAATCTATTTATTATACCGTCCGGCGAGAAGTCTCCAGACAAGGTCTTCAAGTGGCCGCTGGTAGGAGTCGGCCCATGTCATATGAGGGTTGGCGATGTGGTTTGTCATCTAACCGATTCAACCCGAAAGATCTGGTGGTGTTCTGATATTCCGAGAAACAGAGGAATCACGAAGAGCAAAAGTAAACCGCTTAGGAGAAGCGCCACAGGACATAAAGTTCATTCCGTACATGGAAAGGCGAAGATGTCTTTTTATTGATATCGCATTTATAACGTCATGCGATGTTCATTACTGCCTGACATCGCCGTATTTGAAAATAGATCTGGATTAGGAAGCAAGAAGAAGCGAGACTATTCGGACGTATGGACTGTAGGTCGCCCTCCCGCATGAAAAGGGGCACTGGATCTTCACGCCCCTCTTGAAGCCCTAAAATATTATATGCAATTCGACGACTATTCCAAGCCTCAGTCACACAAGTTGTCAATGGCCAGGGACTTAGCCAATTTGTCTTGCATTTTAAAACAAGTGATAATTAGGCTTTTTATGTTTATTTTATAGTTATAGATTTAATAGCTATCTAATTTTATTGAAAAGTTTTTTTATTTTTTATTGCTAGCAATACATAAGTGAACATAGGAAACATAATCTCTGCCCCCCCCCGTCGAGACTTCCATTCATCAATGTTCGATGTCGATAAGTGGCAGACGTCGTCGGCGTCAAGTCGAAATTCGCGATGAGGAGAGAACAGCGGTGGCGCAGTGTTGCTTTGGGGTTCGAACTTCGCGTTCGAGAGCCTCTCTGGCTGACTGAGGAATGCCTGTGTCAGCGAACGTGACTTGTCTGCGTTGCTTGACACCTCTCGGGACCGACGGCGGCGACTGGTCGATAGTCTGTCCGACCGGCAAGATCGTTCTTCGTCTATATCAATCATCGAAAATGACACAACTCGGCTATTTTCGGGGAGATACATCATACTCAAAGCACGATTACAGCGAGCGGACTTAGCAGGCAGAGAGGCATCGAAGCAATGGGCCATAGAGCCATAATTGCCCCCGTAGGAGTATCTTGGATGAGGCAAAGGAACCAGCTCTACTTCGCTCAAGAAAACCCGATAGTATAATACTAAGAGTGCCAGTTTTTGCTGATAGAGAAATGAAAGCCAAGATGAGAAGGTGCATCAAACTTTCTTCGAATGAACATTTGAACTAGGAATGGAGACAGGTGGAGGATGGATCGGACAACTCACGACCGCATTCACATCCGGGTTTCTGGACAACTGCTGAACCATTTAATACGGGCCGCCACAGTACGTCGCGAGCAACCGTTAGCTATCTAAATGATCCACTATCGCCAAGCAGTGTCGATTCAAGCGATCCTACTCTGTACTCTCAATTAAATTAGCTACAACGGCAGGAGAAAAAGTCAAAAGTGCTGCAGTGACATGGCTACTATGAGCGCGTGATCAATTGATTTTGAGGCCGTTGCTGGAGGGGCTACGGCCACAAAATGCTAATATGCGACGGTGGTAGGCGAATCAATAGTATCCGATATTTGAAATGGGCGATTAAGCGGTAGTGCCGCCAAAACTTCGGGTTTGTTTGAGACCCGCACCACAATGATCTTCTTGGCCGGACTGTCGTCCCCAGAGAGACTTGAAAGTTTCCTGTTACTATCATGTCGCGCAAGCTTTCAGCAGACACAAATTGTGCTTCATGAGGTAGGCCAAGAAGAAAGATGGGCTCAAATCAATGATCACTCGTCTCTTGTTGATTGGAGTAACATATCACACGATGCGAAAAGAGGAGCGTGCGTTTTAAGGACTCGGCATTTCTCGTGATGTGAACCCTAACCCTCTTCTATGTTCTATGCTCATGTTTTCCTTTTTACTGGCCAAACGCCCATGTCCTGGGTGAGCCTACCCGACCCATGTTCCCCAGCGCATCGAGCGGCATGCTTTCACGAGTTCGTTCGCAAGAGGGTATCGATTGGTGTTGTTGAGGAGGAATCGTAATCGAGAAGATCGGTCTCCAGTTTACCGGTACTACGCGCAAGCTGTCAGTCATGGTCGGGGCCGTCGTCGAGTTCTTGGCGGTTCTGGTTCTGGTGCTCTCCTTACCTTGACGAAGCCGACGTCGGCGGCCTTCTCACGGAAGCACTGACGGCAGAGGTTGAGGCCGTACTTGCGAATAAGACCAGCCTTGTGGGTGCAGACTCGGCTGTTGCAGTCGGGTTAGCCACAGTCAATCCGCGTCGATTGGAGACGGCTGCGGGTGTACCTACCACTGACGGGCGCCCTTGCCGTAGTTGCGGGGGCGGCTGTACCAGACGGATTCGTGAGACATGTTGGCGATTCGCGAGAGAGACGAAACTTGGGGGGATCCGAGGTGGTTGGTTTCTGCAGAAGTTGCGTTGCGACCGAGAGTGTGAGTGAGTGAGTGAGTGTGTCGAATTGTGGTGGATTTGCGTGTTGAATTGTGGTGCTGTGCGCCGTAGCCCTATTCGGATGAATTAGTGGGGACATTGGCATGGCTCGTGCTTCAGTGGGCCATCATGCTTCTTCTTCATTAATCCAATAAATGCCTTAGGGAGATATTCCGGCCTCATGTGAAATAATCCGAGCTAATACCCCTCTAATTACATAAGTAGGTCAGGTTCCGTGCTCACTGGGCCGGTCCCACTAGAAACACCTGATTGGCCTGTCACATTTCACATACAACCTCTTATTATCATCATCTCTTCTCTTTGCTCTTAGTTGTAGATACCCATCCCGCCGCTTTGGTCGGGTAGTTATATTTATTAGTCATGGGTCCATGCAGCAGATAGACTCGAGTTGCGTATACGCGCTCTAGTCCGACCAACTTTGCCAGATAATTAAACGCACACTCGCCTGACACTCCAGTCACAGCGACAAGCCGCGCAGTAGGTAGACAGTAACATGCCCCGCTCTCAGCAGCCTCTAGACACGTAAACTGGTTTCCTTGGTATGATGAAGTCGACTAATACATTGGCAGCCTCAGGTCACGGACCCAACTTCCATGGAGCCCATTGCCGCCGCGCGCCCTTCTTCAGCCGGAGCCCTCTACTTACCTAAATCCTACCTACTCTGGCCCCTCTTCCCGGTCGCGCTAAACGGGATCAGAACAACACCTAGGTAGTTAAGGTGTTGCCTAGGAGGCTAATGAATATTGTGTGTCGGTCTTTCCAACGCGGGGTTTTTGTGTCTATAGCGAGTGCATTGGTCAATAGCTCAACCATCGTTTGACAAATGCCCGTTCAACGTTGTATTCAGTTCAAGTATCTGTAAACGTCCCTGTTATGCGCTGAGCTGCGATTTTCCCTCTCCGTATCTAGTCGTTGGGGCGTAATAATCTGAATGCTGCGCCGATACAGGGCTTGTAAAATCGAGGCGTAAGGTGCTCACTCGCTATCATCGTCCCGGTTGTAAGTAGCCTAGAAGTCGGGATAGTGCGATTCAATTAGCCTACACATGAAATTTTCACGTACGAAGCTTGAAACACTAACAATAAGCAGTCATTCAGTATTGTAATGTTTGATGTTAAAGCCGGTGGGCCTGGAAAGTCGATTTCATATTAACTACACAATTGACACTGCTTGTCATCTACACCGTATCAGAAATGTATGCAATCTTTCCCGTCCGCAAGCAACTTGCTCCAAGTCCCACTCGCCTAATCCCAAATCCCTTGCACAACCACTCTTTTTATGTTTGGGTTCGTACATCCCCGTTTTCTGATGCTAGGCCATCGACTTTGATTCGTTCATTCAGCACTGATTCGTAGGTCCTTATGAAGCCACTTCTGTCTCCATGGTCGTATTAGGCATAAGGAATCTCCAGCCAATCGGCGAGAGCCATGTCCACAGCTTTGCGCCCTATGCATCTGACAAGATGCTCGAGTGTGGGGAGATGGCCATCGGTGCTCGCAAGTAGATGGTCAATACTGTAAAAAATATAACTATCCTCCAATAAATTATCAACCATCCTCGACAACAGGGTGGAACGGCGACGACGCTGCTTGCCTCTGATAGTCAAGCCAGCGTATTGGCACAACCACGCTCGTGCTGAGGCATTGTCAATATCCGCATCGTATCTCTCTAGAACTTTGAGGTCGATGAACACATGGTGGAGTTCGGGCCCCTCGAACCAGTAGGCCAGGCATTGAGCTGTTTTTCTGCTAATGGATTTGAAGCGAGGATCCGTACGGATTGACGAAAGAAGGCGTTCATCTTCTTCAGAAAAACCATCGTGAATGATGGGATCAAGTTCCTTCATTCCTTTCCACAGCATAAATCTAGTGTACGGATCCTCAGAAAAGTCCATAAGACAAAGAGCCTCCACTATATTAGTTAGTTGTAACTTTTTCTTACAATGACATGCTCAAAGCACCTGACCCTAACGACTTAGGATGATGCGGAACATACGTGATTTTAGCTTGCGGATGATGGCTTTCGTCATGACCTCGACTTGTGCACTTTCCTATGGCGCAAAGTAGGACTAGAACTTGGTGAACGCACGGTCGTGTCGCGACCTATCTAAGCCCATGTGTTGTCCTAATGTGACTGGACTCCTCATGAACAGTAATCGGACCAAGTCAATTACATATAGAGCCTTTGACATCTTGGCCATCTCAACTGGGCTCGTTGACAGTCTACCTACAATGCTCATCCCGAGCAACACGGTAATCCTGCGAATGGCAAGGTGGATATCTTGGATATGTGCCACCATTGGAAGGGTGAACTCTTGAAAAGAGATTCGAAGCTCTGTTCCTTGTTTAGACAAGTATTGGTCGCAGAAGTCGGTGATCTTGGAGAGATAGTCGCGTTGGTCCTGCAGAACTGGCACGTCAAGGTCTTTGGGGTATGTCCATGGTGCGATTGTGGCATGGTAATGAGCAGTAGCAATAGCGAGTTCTCTTGGATCCATTTGAGATAGAAAAGGCCGAAAAATGGACGTCTGGTGATTCATGAATATGTTGTGCAAGGCTTTACACGACGTTGCTAGGTTTATGACGTCTTTGCTAGAATTCAGAAGCGTGAATGATAACACTTTCATACTTAATTCAACCGGAAGGCCAAGGAGGCCCCTCGATTCTGGTGCTGCACCCGCCATACTGATGGTGCAGATCAATTGTGATATAAATGAAGAGAACGTAAAATACGGCGATGTGGAGGGGGAACAGTCGCGGAAAACGAAGATGTGTAGTGGATGGAAAGGGTGTGCAAGAGACAATGCAAAGAAGACGACGTAATGGAAGAGACCCAAAGCTGGAAGGTGCCGTATTGAAACTCGATGTACCAATGCGTCTTCATGAAGGTACTTCGGTAGGTATGCATAATACATTCGCTACCTACTCTTCAGGTATCCCAGGGCCGCCCCGTACCTACCTGTTAAGGGGGACCTTCAAGGATGGAGCGATTCCGGAATTCGCATGCTCCCGTGATTGCTAGTCCGAGCAATAGGCCGAGGGAAGGGAATTCTGAGCAACTCGATTGGCAGATGGTATATATATGTCAGTATTCGGGTTTACAAGAAATCTTTCAATACATCGTCTAGTGACTGGCCTTCCTTGAGAGGCACTGCGGTCCCTTTCTTCGTCAGCCCAACCTTGTTATGCCAGACAACCTTCATACTGGCATCGGAAGCACCCTGAACATCCCCAGCACTACCAGCAACAAATAACGCGTCGCCCGGCTCAACGCCTACAGTAGCCAAGATGGCCTCGTATGCGGCTTTGGCAGGTTTGTAAAACCCGCTTTCCTCAGCCGTGATGACAGCATCGAAAGTGAAGCCTTCTTCGCTTCCCTCGCTGGCCGACTTCTCAACCCCGCGGGCGGCAAGGTGTCCCAGATGCTTAGAGCAGTTCGTCACTATCGCAAGTGTATACCCCTGCTTCCTCAGAGACTGTAACACGCCCCCGACTTCAGGCCACGCCGGCAGATGTTCCCATTCGCGCAGCAGCGCCTCTGGTGCTGATGGTGGCAGGCCGACATCCTGTGCCGCCTGCTTTACGAGATCCTCGTAGGGAACATAGGCACCTGCGCCAAAAGTAATTTGGAGGTAGCGATCGCGCCAACGTCTGCCGTCAGCCGGGGTGCCTGATGGCGTAGAAGCGTCCCAGAGATCCCAGGAGTTAATAAGCGCTGTGAGGAGGTCAAAGACAATGGCTTTAGGCCGCCAATTTGGGTCTATGCTGCCTTGGGCAATGGACATGGTCGCTTTGTATAGTTGAATCAAGTATAGATAAAATAAAATCTCAAGATGTTTACAAGCGGGTGAAGTTGGATGTGAAGCAAGAAAGATGACTAAACAACCCGTTTCGGAAAACTGCGGGAACCGGAGACAGAAGCGAGGCCTAAGGTTGCATTTCTCAAATCGCTTGAATACGGCATAAAGTGATCTTACGTCATCATGCATTCAGCAGCGGGTATACGTACCTATATATCATCACAGGAAACAACTTGGAAGACAATTATCAACTGGGATAGGATAAATTAGGTCGAGTTCCATGCTACGGTACGGTTGGACACGAATTAGTCTTAAACTTGCCTTTTGTAATTGGCTGACATGATGTGGTTGTTGCCGAATCAGGCAATTCCACTCAGCACCAACGTACCTACTCCGACCTAGACACTCGATGACAAACCCGAATTTAGACGAACGTGATAATAATGGCCGAGCTACGTGCATGGTATCCTCCGAAGCGGACATGTGAGATGGTGCACTTCCGAGGATGGGGATGTAAAGGGAAAAAAAAACTATTTTTGGGCAGGCCCGTTGCCGGTAAGCGTAGAAGTATGATAATTAGTAGGTAAATAGACAGTTTAGCTTGCCTTTGGCCTTCAACAAGAACTCGACTTCCTTCTACCTGCGAAACAGCACGGACCCTTCCTGTGTTTTCTAAATCTTAACTTAATGGGGAGGCTATGCATTTGTCCTTCCCATGCTACAGTTTGAGACGCTGCGCACAAGTATTGACTTACGACTAAGAATCCACGGCAGGCACTATTGCGGTTTAACACCATTCATTGTCGTCGCCTCCTTGCTGTATTGGCTGTTCCTTATTCAATTGAAACTAGTATTGAAAAGTACCTAGCATCGAATAGGTTTCTATGACTATTGATTACTAGAAATGGGATAATATATGGGACACCAATTCAGAGCTGGGAATCTCGCCTCTGTCCGTTCCTGCAGTCCGAGCTCGAAAAGCCCCACAGTCTAATGAGGCAAATGGGCTGAGCTTAGCAGGCAGCCAAACAGTCTTAGCTATTTTAAATTTTATCCTGTGATGTGAGGTGCCTCGTTCTCCTCCTTATCCAACTGTAGCCTTACAACTGCCCTGCTTGATACCCCAATCCAGGCTCTCCATCATTGTTTCCCACTGCATTGAAAGCAACCTATTCTTTGGAAGAAGGTCATCGTCCGATTTGACTTTCCTCACGGGGTAGAGGAAAGTCAAATTGAAGATCTGTTGCTTCATTCGTGATTACGGATTGACCAGTAACGATGGCTGGCCATTTTCTTCGATCATAGATCATTAGTTGTAGTAGTACGCAGCCATTTTCCTCGAAACCCTTAGTTGGGGTTTCTTGATCACGGATGAGCGAGCGCGTTGCTAGCTTTGCCGTCGAACGTCGCATTAGTAGGCCCATAGGTATATATCACGTGAGAAATTTGAGAGCGATGAAGACATGCTGCTGTAATAACAAATTGGATCTATCCATTGATCAATGATCTAATATGGCCCCTATTATAGCTCATGTGAGTTCAACCGTGTCAGGAGCCGATTTGCTGCCACAGACAAACTTTATCTGTGCAGCTGAACATCTATCTACATGATCTCTGCTCAACTATAATAATTGTCAGGGTCTTCTCTATAAGACCCTCTAATTTACCTAAGCTGGAATCTTGAACCCACCAGGGACATTGTAAGTGAACACGCCTTGTGGATCTACTCTCGTCTTTACTTTTTGAAGTCTCTGTATACTTTCTTTTCCATAACTGGCGATGGGATCCTGCCAAGGCGCAGCGTAGTTGAGATAAACAAAGGGGTCGTACGCGTTGAGTCTGTGGGCTTCCTTCTCTATATCCGCCATGAGAACCTGGGTCTGCTGGTTTATTTTCTCGTCATATGTCTCATCTTGCCATGTAGCGGACACAAGAACAATCAACAGCGGCTGTGTTCTATCAGAAAGACCCAAAGCATTTGATCCGCTTGGGGCTCTTTTGTATATGAGCTGGGGCAGTGGCTCCAGCACCACAGACCACACTATGCCAGGGATATCGCGAATGTTTTCAACGGTCTTGTTAAAGCAGAGATATGTCGCGTTGATCATCTCGACCGAGGACACCACGGTAATGGCGGAGTACAGCTCCCTATTGCGAATGATTAGATTACTGTCAACGGATATAGTGAAATAGGCAACCACTCACCGTAGCCCATCTGGCTGGAATGTGGCCATCTCGGCTGCAATATCACTCATGTTCGTAATACGCATCGAGTTCAGATAGGAAGGTAGATCCATCAAAGGTTGAAAAATTGATGGATTTGCTTCGTTCTTTGTGTACTCAATGTCGTTTGCGATAGCAACCATGCCCTGGGAAAAGCCGAATGCGGTAATAAGTGATGCATATTCGTCGTACCCGTCGGGTGAGTTGATAGCAGCAAGTGTCTTGATCACAGTGTCGATAGTACTGATGGGATTATAGATCTGCCCACCCCAAAGAGGACCTTGCTTGAATGTCTGCAGCTCAACCCTCGTCACGATACCAAAGTTATTAGAGCCGCCCCTTAAGGCAAAAAGGAGGTCAGGGTCGTCGTCATTTGCGTTAACAATAGACCCATCGGCCAACACAACCTCATAATTAGAGACGGCATCGCAAGCCCAGCCGGCGCGAGGCGAAAGGTGCGATATACCGCCTCCGGTGGTCAAGCCACCCACTCCAACGAGGCCATTTCGACCCCCAACAGCTGTGAGATTGAAGGGATCAAGCTTTTCGTATACTTGTTGCCAGCGAGCTCCGACATCTACTGAAACGGTAGACCGGTCTTGGCTCAGTTCAATTGATTTGAGCGAGCTCAGGTCTACTGTCACACCTCCCGTGATGCTAGCTGCTCCAGCATAGCTTGTGTGGCCTCCAGATCTCACAGCGAATCGGCAAGCCTGCTGGGGCTCATTACCATCGGGCGTTATGAACTCCGCAGTGGTTAGCGCTCGGAGTGCGATCGAAACATCTTGTGTATCTGACGGAGTGAAGACACAAGCAGGTTGGACTGAAGCTGCTTGCGATGACCAGTAAGAGGCTGCAGATGAGTTGTATGGTGTGCTGCCCGGCAAGGACACTTTGGTACTACCAAACAAAGTGAGAAGAGCGCCACACTATCGCGCAGTCAGTATGTAAGCCAGCAGCACGGACACAAAGAAAGAGGCCACCTACGCAGACCTGCCCCAGATTGTAGGAGGTTGTCGCGTTGCTGCTGAAATCCCACTGATTCATACTTGAGTAGTGAACACGGGAAGAATGTAGTTTAGGTATGATGGAAAAAGTTCGCAGGTTAGAAGGTGGTATCTCAAGCCTACCTACAATTGGGAGGCCTATGAGGCAGGCTATGTAAGTAGTTGTTATATGCGGATTAGCAACCCTTGCATGGCTAGACTCGATGCACAATATGCGGTTGGAGAGAAAACTTGCCGTTTTAGGAGAGCAATATGCGGTGCACTGTATACGAGCAAACAACTGCGCTCAATTGATTCTGTGGTCGCTGTTTTCTGATACAGAAGAGCATGAGTGGTCCTTTCATGAGGCACTTTGCTACTCCGATTTAGGTACACATATAATCTCGACATTAACCCCCACGATTCTATGAGTATCCCCCCGTGATTTTCTGTGATTGCTTACTTACCTTCTACATATCTAAATCCTCCACAAAATTATGAACAGAGACGTACAGCCCACAGGCTTAGCAGGAGCTGGAGCTACCGCAACAACTGCAAGTAGGTACATCAACTGCTGATTCGGTCCCCCGCAAATCGCCAACGATTGCCCCACGGGTTCAATTCTGGGCCCGAAGCCCAACTCTATTATATACCTTCCATTTCACCAAGTGTACCTAGGTAGCAATAAGATAATGCACTTAAGACGAAACGCAGATCTGGCCACTGAAGCACGTGAGTGGGGAAGGATCATAGAACAGTACCAGATGTTGTGCTCAATGCGAGATAGACTGGTTGATTCATTTTTTCGTAGACCCAACTGGGTTTACTGTTGTAGACCGCCAGGAGCCCTGCCCGAGTCCTGTATATAATGAGATTCAAGGGATTGTCGCATTTGGAAATTAGGAATGGGTCACCAAAAGTTGTCTTGTTGGTTACGAATGACCTAGCCTGAGCTATCTGAGAACACAAATTACCATCACCACTTAAGCCTTCTTCGTATAGAAGCAAAGCTGGCAGACATAAAACCATAGATCTGTCAGAATGAAGCTCGCTCACACCCCGCCCTACGCGTGTAGCTCCTAGTCGACTAACATGCCAAAGATTTTTCTAGTAAAGCTTTTCAATTCTCAATCTAATTCTGATAACGCCAGAGCCATTTCTCGAACTCGTCCTCGTCAAGTTGTCTTGGTTGGGAAGTCTTCGAGGTCCTCCACCTCTTAGATACGAGGGCGAAGCAAGGGTGAGATGCAGAGTTGTCCATAAAGCCCTTGATTTCCTTGGTATCCGGACTATCCTCGCCTTCGCAACCAGCCCTCGCCTTGTAAGATCTCTTGGCAAAGACCGTTGCCCGAGCCTGGTCGCCGTGCGCAATTACGATCTGACACGCACCGTAGTATAGTCTTGCTAAAGCAGGCGTATTATGCGGGCCATACTCCTCATTTAAAACCCCCAGCAGAGTTTGGTGTATTCGGAGGATTACAAGTGGTCCCATACTCATGGCAAATGGATCTCCGAGCTTTTCATCCAATTCTTGAATGCGTCTGCGACGATTGTCACTCGCTCGCAGCTCCTCGCTCGGAAGAGTGCAGAGTTCGCATTGACAGGTAAACCCAAAGTTGCTTTGGAGATGCGCATGTCGTTCCGAGATTGGGCCACCACGGTCGTAAGATACGGTGATTTCTTCACCGGCCAAAATATCTCTTCTGGCGTGGATCGCCTCGCGTCCAGTGTCGTCATTCCATGAGTTGTGAGAGTTCGGTAAGCAGCTGTGGTTGATGAGACTGATCTTTAGATAGACGCCTCCAGTGTTCGCACCAGGTCCGCAAGGTAGAGCGTTGGTTTTAACGATGCCTGCAAAGGCGTATCGGCCGGGGGAGTTATTGTGTAGCGAAAGGAACTGTCTCTGTTCTTCCCGAGACAGAGTTCTGAGTTTGGAACAGGCATCTCGATGCATCAGTTCATCAGATGCACAGCGGAGGATGAGAAGAGGCCTTTCGCACAATATTCTTGTTCCGCTCCTTATGTCGCGTCTAGCCACTAGGCCTCTTCCTTTGGTTGGTATGTTCACTTCTTCATATAGTTGATCCATGATTACGTAACGTTGTATCGCACACCACAAGTATCCGGGCCTATTCTGAAGTGTCCGTAAGTAATGGATGGAGTCTGGGGAAACTATTGATGGCCTGGGTGAATAGTAAAGTGGTTGATTCGTTTGGCATTCTGGGTCATTGCTACTTTTATCCCCTCTGTTGTGCGACACAGCCACGCGCCCTATTATTTCCATTTGCTGCCTAACGCGTGCCACGTCTCCCAATCTCTGTTTGAATTCGCTGCACAGTGCCAGCGCTGCAGGCCACTGGAATGGCGGTTGATATTCGGATGCGCGCATATCGGGCGGGGTGAGCTACGTTCCTGGACAACTCATTAGTCTCCTCCATGCGAGAAATTTGAAGTACAACGGACAATTGCTTGGTGAGTAGGTGAGGCGCGAATTCGGCCTATACAATACTCCTCTCATGTCATGGAACACGTGCGGTAAAGCTATACCGTTGAGGAACTCGGCATAGTTGGTTTACCTAAGAAGTTACTGCTACAATAGCACTCGAATAACCGAGGATACTATGTCATGAGACACGCATTTACGAGACACTAAGGCTTAGGTACGTTGAACATATTTCAATGTAATACCCTTTAGTTCGTTAAGTTTACAGAGCGGACCGACTTCACACATTGATTGAGTATCCGCCAGACACTTTGAAGTGTGGTAGGGCAACAACGGGAGAGCATTCTTAATATAACCTGCTTATCTTTTATTTGTTGAATTGTGTAATTATGGTCTGTTATATAATTAAGAAAACCTTAAGCCCATAATGCCATCACTACTATCACCCCAACAACTCGTCCGTATGATCACCGATATGCAATTTACCAAGGGCGACGAATATTCGATAGAACTAAATTCTATTAAATTAAAAAGATTGAATACATGCTAATTCCAGAGGACTGGCGTGATGGTTTCATTGGAATTAATGCGGCTGACCCATCTAATCCTTGGACCAACCCGTGCGTTGCACATGCATGCGCATATCTAAAGCGGCTAAAAACATGACATGCCTATTGCTTGAACGGGATGGCACGGTGAGGCTTGGGGTTCCTTGTGAAGGTGAAAAGATGAAAAGGCAACCTATTACAATGCGTGTACCTTTCGGGGTGAAAATATGACTACATGACGAGGGGATTACTCCTATCTATATTTATCTCTACTTCGAGGTAGAAACGAAGGGGCATTGGTTCCGGCTCTTAATTGCTTGGAGTATCTTAGTACTTATTCAGTGAAGAATAAGAACAACGTGTGGTAGGTATAAATACCGCGACTCAAGTTGGCATGGTTGGCGTCAGTTACACACTTACACGGCAAGTGGCATCTGGCAGGTACGTCCAAACACATACATGTATCCTGCCGCCATCCTTCCGTCTCACAAGAAGCACTTGCCTATGCCACTTACTACGCTGTCTCTGCTCAATTCTGTTTCTACAAGCCCAAGTCCCTGATGCAAGAAAACCTCTCATCTCATCACAAACCACACCCACCTCGACGTGTACCAACAAGCCTGTAGCCACTTTCCGTGATGCTGTCGGTCACTGCCATCGGCCTGCGCGCCTTTCTCGTGAGTCTTATCACCCTCTTCAATTCATACTGTTGGCCTGAGAAGACGCTGATGATCATTGTTTCCGATAGCTCATCATTGCAGCCATCGTCCTCGGCCTCTCCGTCACCTTAGCCAAACATCAAGCGACCGGTTCAGTTCCTCCTGAGACTGGTTTCGGCACGTTCGCCGGAGCCGCTGGATTCTTCGCCTCGTTGTTCGGCATGGCTGCTCTATGGTTCGATCACATCGACGGCAGGGTATTAATGGGTCTTGACGCGGTTGTGTCGATCCTCCATCTCGCAGGCGCTGTTGTAAGTTTGCCTCTTGCTTTCCACTTCCCATGTCTAAGGAACGCAACCTGTGGTTATCTACTATATCATGTCTTTACTGATGCATAGCCAGGCTCTCACTGTAGCCTTGAAGAGTGTGCCAAGCTGCACCGCGACAGACGATGAATCCAAGTACGACCGATACTCCAACAAGATTCTTAATGGTGGCTGTATTCATATCGAATCGGGCCCGGTATGTAATGCAGCCAGTCCCGACGGCATAGACCTCACCCCAGGCCGCTGCCAGACTGCCCAGGCCGACTACGTCTTCGAGTACGCCGGATTCATCCTGGGAATCGTCATGGTGTGCCTGGGCTACGTTCTCAACCGTCGTGGTCGTGGTGGCACTCCAGTGGTCGACGGGCTGTAAACCTGTATCGAGGTGAACTAGAGAAGTTATGATGGTGGTAATGGGGGAGAAGAAGATCATGATAATGATTAATTCTAAGGGGGAGAGAGTCCTCTTGAGCTTTGTCAGTTTATTTGGTTTCATCCACATTGTACTCATTTCACCTAGAGACGGACGAATGCTAGGAACGGTCTCTAGACTACTCACAAAATTTGTTCTCATAGAACAACATAATACAGCAAGTGGACAGACAACCAGCTTGTGTTCATGCCCACTTTCCCTGCCACGACGACGCCGCACGATGAATTTTCCCAAGTTGTGTAACTGACATGCGTAGATATTGCTCTGGCAAACAAACAATCGGACGAGATGTTACTGTATGTAGTACTGAGCCTACTGGTACTAGAAGGACCCCTCCGTGCAGTTAGTCACCGTATCACTGCCCGGGGTAGCTGCCACGGACCGTATAGTGGGGTCGTCGTGGGGTAAGTGATCAGCAATTAGCATCTCAATACCCAGACCCTGCAACCAGCCCCAAGCTCACCAAGCTCACCAAGCTCACTCTTACCTGGCCCAGAACATATACAGTACTACCCTACACATATGATCACCACTTAAACACAGATCCCCTCTCGCGTTACCCATTCCTCTTGGTCCTCGATACTACCCGGGTAGTTGTCGAAATGGCAGCGCTACCGAAACTCATCGGTGCCTCTGATGAGTCGGGCGTGCTCTGCATCTACGACGACGACGGCAAGCCCAAGGTCCAACGCCGCAGCTACGCCCGCGAAGTCCTCGATATCTTCTTGCCGGCGGGCTATCCGCATACCGTGACACGTGACTACACGCCCTACCAGATCTACGTGAGTTATTGACTCTGCGATTCCTGCGCTTACAATACCAGCTGTTCTCTCTTTCCCTCGTTGGTTGCATGGTGGCATATTAGTAGTACAACGACGATCGACATGGGTGCATTCCTAGGCGCTGACACGCTGAGATACTAACACATCGATCCCCGACGCAGGACTCTCTCCAGGCCTTCTCTAGTACCATAGCCGGGTTGCTGTCCTCGCGGGCGGTACTACAGGGCTTCGGCGTGGGAGACGCGGCATCCTCGGCCACGGGCGCCGTGCTGTTGACGGTGCTGCAGGAGTCGACGGGTCGTCTGGCCACGATCCTGTTCGCGCACAGGCTCGGCCAGGCCATCGAGCCGGAGTGCAAGTACTACCGGTTCCTCGCCGACATCTTCAACGACTCGGCCATGTTCCTCGACGTTCTCTCACCCGCACTCCCGGGCCCCGCCAAGGTCGTCGCACTCTGCATGTCCGGGGTGCTGCGCGCGCTGTGCGGCGTCTCGGGTATGTCGGCCAAGGCGAGTCTCAGCGCGCACTTCGCGCGGTCCGGCAACCTCGCCGAGCTCAACGCCAAGGACGGCAGCCAGGAGACCGTTATCAGCCTATTCGGGATGCTGGCGGGCAGCGTGTTCGTGCGCTTCGTCCAGGGCCGGTTCGCTGTCTGGCTCTGGACCGTCACGCTCGTCGGTCTCCATCTGTGGACCAACTATCAGGCCGTCCGCTCCGTCCAGATGCGCACGCTAAACAAGCAGCGCGCCACCCTGCTCTACACCGAGTTCTTGCGCAGCGGCCGCGTGCTCCGGCCCGATCAGGTCGCTGCTAAGGAGTGCATTCTACGTTGGAAAGCGCCCAATATCGACTACGCGTGCAAGCCCCCGGCGATAGGGGAGATCACCACACCCGATCTGCTCGCGTTCCGGAATACCCAGTACGTCATTGTCACCGGTAGAAATGGCCAGAAGATATACCTCAAGGAAGGCGCCACAACTGTTAGTGCCATTGAGGCCTGGCTCGCTGCTCTAGATGGCCCGCGATCGGCTGTTAACGAAGAGTTCTGGAAGGCCATCGCGAGCGCGGGGTGGGATCTTGAGACTGGGGCCATGGAGACGGGTCCTGCTGTGCGGATCGTGGTAGAATGAGAAGAAAAACCAAAGGAAAGTGTAGGATCATGAGCGACAGAAGTAGAGAAAGCAACACTGCAGCATTAGTGTTACTAGATTTGTACAGTAGAGATGCTGCCTGCATGAGATGATGCAGCGAAGGAGTCATGCCTTCATGATATACCTAAACGCCCTGCCTTTCCCAGCATAGATGTTTCAATCTCCGATATGCTCCTCCCATGCGTGTGTGATACATTAGTGATACAGCGTATTTACAATCCCACTCACCAACGACAACCTGCCCCTCCTAAATAAATGCTCAATCCCCACCAAGCCCGGCGGTCCAAGGCATGAGCGAGTCGGTCTACGCAAGTCCAGCGGCGCGGAAGGCCCGCATCTTGACGCCCTCCCACGAGTTCAGCTTGGGGCGCACGTCGAGGTAGAAGGACAGCTTCCCTTCCGCGCCGTTGGAGGCATTTCGCCCGGCGTAGAAGTCGATGACGTACTCGACCTCCTTGCCGCAGCGGTCGACGACCCAGTCGTGCCGGTCGAAGGGCGCCTGGTACCCCAGGAATGTGTTGAGGCGCGCCTTGGGCGACATCTGCGTGCTGAGGCCGTTGAAGGAGTGCAGACGGGGTCCGTCGCAGCTGTGAATGAATGAATGAATGATTAGTGGGAATGAAGAAAAAGGGGTACGGGTACGGTGCCAGCAGCAGTGAGAACAGGCGAGAGGAGAAGAGAAGAGAAGTACCTGCTCCCTTGTATCCACGGCCCCTCCCACGCCTTGATCTCGGCCCACGCCTTCTCGTTGACGGCGTTGTGGATCGGCACCACGGTGCGCATGTCGGCCGCCTGCGGGTCGTGCCCTTTCCGCTTCATGGCCTCGAAGAACATGCGCTCCGACGGGTAGATCCAGTTCCCCGTGACTTTGTCTGCGCCCGTCTCCTGCTCGTTGTTCGCCGGCTGTGGCGGGGCGTGGTCGCCGCCGCCTGATCTTGTAGCCGCGGCCGAGGCCGAGGTGGTAGAGGTTCGTGGGATCGTGGATACCTCGCGGTCTATGCCGAGAGACTGTGAAGGGCCTGGCGCAGTGGGTTGTGATGGGGAGGGTCGTGATGTTGTGTCTGTGGAGGAGAAGTATGGGATGCGTGGGAGGTAGGAACTCCATGAGGAGGAGGTCTGGGGTGACGGCGACGGCGACGGTGCTGATGTCGAGGGGGAGGTCGGTTTTGTAGGCGCGTTCGCTGTCGCTTCAGATGCTGCGCGGGCCTGTTGCATCCACACCTCGCGCGCGCCATGGTCGACCGGACAGCTGTCCGCGTTCTTCGCCCTCGTGTCGACAGGCGGATGCGACGGCGGGAGCGCTGTGTCGGATGAAGACGCCGCCTTCGCCTTCTCGAGCCAGGCCTCCCTGCTCTTGTGGTCTACCGGGCAGGTCGCCGGCTGTTGGGCGTCGGCGGACATGGCGGTGCTCGGAGGGGTGTGTGGAGGACAAGAAGAAGGGGAGGAGGCGTTGTCGTGTCGGCGGTGGTCGAGGAATATTTGGTCGATGATGTCGTGGAGCATGGTCGGGCTGAGCTGAGCTGATCAACTTTTTTGACGGTATTCTGATATTCTGATTGGGTTAGTCGTTGCTTTAGTGTAGATCGCGAGTTGCGCGGCGCGGTTTCGTGGTGGGGACCGACCGACCTTGCCGCTTTGGACTTTTAATTGGCGTCTCTTTGGGCTCGGGCCAGGGGTCTTTTCCCGGGTAAGATGGCCGAGCCCGAATTAGTCCTCGGTCCTGCGCCTAACTCATCTTTCATACCATTTCATTCAAATTCAATATTCAATGTCGCACGTTGATAGATATTGAAATGAATAGTTCGCTAAGCAGTCACGAGAGCGGGGGAACGTTCCAAAGTTGTTTTAAGGTTTCTATGATATTGGTATTCTCATGGAGCAACGCTATCCTTCTAATTCACCAAATTCTAAAAATACCCTTTGCCATAGTTGAAAGGGCTTATCACAATCGCTTGTTTTGATACGCTAACCATAGTAAAGCAACCGCCTTACAAATGTAAGCATGGTAAAATACTTCGCAATACCTAGTCACCATTGTATTAGCAGGTAGTTCGGTGGCCTGGTGCTGAGGCAGGTAGTAATTTGACTTACTTCGATACCGCCATGAAAACATCATCGCATAAGCCGGTAGGAAAAATTCAGAGATATGCATATGGGCCGGCATTATGGTCGGATGTTGCAAGTTGAGAGCGCGTGTGTAATTCTAATCTAAAAGACAATAACGTCAGAATATGTTTCGCTCACTAGATTTCGGTGATATGGAAGTTATACGAGACAGACACAAGGAGGGCTTTGATGATATTCCGGGTAGTTCTATTATCGACAGTGTCTGTATAGTTTTGGAACGCGATGTATGAAATGCCAATCAAATACATTTTGACAATGAGGAAATGAGACACTGAAAACAGTAGAAGTTGGTCGGTTAATGTTGGGGTAGATGATGGTGATGATGATGATGATGATGAGTAGCAACTCGCAAGACAAACTGACCTTAGAACAGGATATCCAGTATTAAACACTCTGAAATTGAAAGCTGGTTTGGTTCGCCAAGTTGCGGCACAAGGCATTGGGGGAGCCGCATCACATCTCATTTCGTCATCTCCGAGTGCGGAAAAAACGGTAACGGGCCTTGAAACGAGACTGCATGGTCGGATCGTGTTGAGCGTTGGTGGTGCTAGAAAACAATGAGTCAGTAACTACTTTTTAATCCTGCAGAACCTCCATTGACAAAGTTGTGCTGGATCATGACTTATTAAGGAATGTGTAGCTTCTCGGCCAACCTTTGCAGTTGTTCTTCTTCCAACATCCGCAATTCTTCCAGCCTCCGCTGTTCTTCCAACATCCGTTGTTCTTCCAACATCCGGCGTTCGTCCAACGTCCGGTGTTCTTCCAGCCTCCGGTGTTTTTCCAGCCTCCAGTGTTCTTCCAGGATCCGTTGTTCTTCCAGGATCCGTTCTTCTAACATCTGTTGTTCTTCCAGCCTCCGGATGTGTTCGGCTATCGGACCTTTGGGCCGTTCGATTTGATATTTTTCCTTTGCACGATATTTCGCATACAGGTTTGGCAATCCCAGCAAAAAGAAACTGAGGAGAGCAAGATGCGAAAAGCAACAAACTAATTCAAAGAGCAGACCCATTTTGAGCGACGGTGGCTGTAGACTCCGGAAACACGGTTGGATGGTGTCAGCGATTGGTGGCGCTAGAAGATAATGAGTCAGTAACTACTCCTTTCCTTCTTTTCTTCTGCAGAATCTCCATTGACTAAGATGTGCTAGATCATGACTTACTTGGTAATGCGGAACACTCTTCACGTTTTTGCCTCAGGTGTTCGAGTGCTATGAATCGGAGCCTTTCGAATTCTTCTTCCTTTTCACCAAAACCAGGGGTTGGTTGGGGTTCTCAGGATTTCGATAGCTTCGAGTATTTATTCCTTTACGGGATCAGGATCTTCTCAATAATATTGCTCTAACAATCTCAGGGGACCGTAAGCCGTGGCTAAGATAAATGCGGCCGGGGTAAGTAATCCCAAAAAATGAAGTTATTCCAGGCGACAGTGGCTGTAAATAAGAGGGGAATGGTAGTATAGTAGGTAGCAGAGATGACTGGGAGTTTATATGTTGACATGGTCACATCATCTGAAAAAGTTAAGAATGACGTAGGAAGGAGAACAACCCAAGAAAGTCCATCTCCCACAGCGTATCCTACCTACCCTGACGTTGTCAACTGTCACATGCTGCAATTCTAGTACCAGAATGGAAGAAAGCATGCATAGGGATGTCCATGTTAAGATGCTCCTTCTTCAATAAGTAGTCTTCTACCTAGAGTAGGGCCGATGTCATGCCATCCATCGAATTGCTAGTGACCCGTTAAGTGGAAATGTCTGAACAAGGATTTAATCTTATTGACCTTGCGGGTAATTGATCAAGCTTGTTCAGGAAACGGCATGTGCTAAGCATTCTCAGCTCTGGCTTGACGCTTACCCAGTTCTATGAGAGCAGTGAATGTGCATTGAGATATTCAGATCTCAAATGGAGATACGTATTAATATTAGATAAGACTAATACTTCAATAGACCTCGAAAATGTCGCCGCCAAGAAGATTATCTAGGTATTTTATATAATGAGTGCAAAAGCACTTGCGAACACACAAAGGCCAAGTAGACTTCCTCCAAGCCGAAAACTTCCAGCTCCGCTATCTCCATCCTTATCACCGTCGTCGCCACTGCCACCACCGTTACTGCCGCTACCGCTATCGGTGCTGTTGTCATTCGTACTGCCACCGCCATTAACTTTATTCTTACTGCGGTACTCCAGGGAGCCCCTGCCGCCAGTCGAGTTAGTGACGCAGCCGGCGTCTCCCCAAATCGCGTCCCTGGCATCCGCCCAGGTGCTCGCGGGATCCGCGATGTTCTTAGCTGTATAGAATAGCCGGCAGTCGGACGCCTGGTAATCGAATTGCAGAGGCAGGTGGTCGGCACCCTCCTGGTACGCGTTTCGGAGGTTGATTCCCCCGCCGTACACAACCAGCGGGAGGTTCTTGAGGCCGACCGGCGAGACGTTCTCGGCAAGTGTGACTTGGGCCTTCGTGAGCAGCGACGGATCAGCGACTACGAGTGATGCCGCGACCGCTATGTCGTTGTCGAGGTCGGAGAACTCGTACACTTGGGCGCCCCGTACACCGCCCATGACCTGCATCGGCTCGGTGCGTGGCCGGCCGCCGAAGGTCAGTGCGCGGACGCCACCGACGTTGGTCATCAGGTTAACGAATGTGGTGCAAGTCGAGGAGCAGATTCCGTCAGTGACGATCAGGATGTCCTCCGGCGCGTACGGCTGAGTGTTGTTAATGGGGATGCCACCGAAGCCACGGATTGGGCCATCGTTGGCGTTGATGACAGACAAGAGAGTATAGTTGAAGTTGGCGTAAAGCGAAGTGACGTTGACGCCGAGCTGGATCTCTCCTTCTAGGAAGTCCTCGACGGACGCAAATCCCGCGTCCTGGGCAGGATTCACAAACCCTTGGTATTTGAAGGGAGATGTTCCAGCTGTTGTAGCCGGCAGGTTCTGGTTGGCTAGAGCGAGGAGATCCGAACCGTCGTGGCGACGAAATCTGGTAGCCGAGTATGGCAACTTAGAGGGGAAGAAGAGCTTAAACAGGTCAAAAGCTCGGGCAATATCTCCACCAGGGTTCCTAGAGAGGTCGATGATAAGCTTAGTGTGCCCGTTAGCAACAGCTGTGTTCACGATTCGCGTAGCTGTTTGGGCGAAAACGAGATCCTGATTAGCAGGGAAGCTCGCGCCCCCCAAAAAGGTAGGTATAAACATGACTGCTGTCTCGTTGTCGAGTGAGTATCCGATAATCTGGTTGTACGGGTCGCGGATAACAGGTTTAGGAAATCCCACGGGACCAGCCGTTGCAGTAGGGCTCACTTCCGTATTGTCATCGCGCTTCGTGGGCGTCCCTCGTCGTAAATTGTTCGAGTCGTCCTGGATGCACACGGTTCTGAAAAGGGCCGTAGCTGATGACACAATGGGGAAGTCGTTGTATTTGGCGACCGTGGCGAGGTCAATAGTTGACCCATTCTTGAATTCAAGGGTCGTATTGTCAACACCTGGCCAGATTCCGCCATCTGATGTAAAGGAACCCCAAAACAACAATTCGTTCGAACCGACACTAGCTACTGCTGCAGCTGAAACAAAGAGTAAGTTCCACCGCGCATCTGGGTCCTGATTCCCCTGCAAATCGGCAACTTCCTCTAGGTATTTTATTACATCTTGACCGTTGATGGTCATAACCGGAGAGACGGCAGTGCTTCCCGACGTGAGAGCCCGTACATCAGCTCCCACATAGATTTCGGGGGTCCGTCGGCCATCCCCCGAGACAGAAACAAGACCGATCTCCTGCCGCTGGAAGGTAAAGGGCGCAAGTGAGCAAGGAGAAATGAAGAAATGGCCATCATTCGCGGACCTTATCAGGTTTCCGATATCAAGGTCAAATTCATACTGATTCGTGTAGGTAGTGTTACTGATCTTATCTAGACCTCCTAGAATGTCGACGGCGGGTGATATATAGGTATCAGGGGGGCTCTTGAGAACTTCTAAGGTGGACTGGAACTGGATATACTTCCTAATCTCGGTAAGAAAAGCCCCGGCTCTGTTAGAATCGAATGGTAGAGATAAAAGACAATTAAGTGCTGCTTTGCCATCAATGAACCCCGACGAGCTCTCTTCCACGAGCTGCATCGCTGTATAACAGTCATCTCTCGATGCTTGGCGGGTGTCTAGGCCCGCACTCCACACCAAAGGGAGAAAAAGAGAGATTAACGGTATGAACATGGTGCTTAAAAGGAGCGTGAGAAGTTGGAAGAATAGCGATGCGATACTAAACTAAGTCATCTAGTCGTCGGCGTCCCCCAAACCTATTTATAGGGCCATAAGCTCACTTATTATTGTTGTCCGCCTGGTACCAATGTACTACTCATCTTTTAAACTGTTATTAAAAGCATCATGATCATAGAAGTCCTATCATAGGACTTTTGGTGTCTGATATGTTAACGGATCATGATCAGAACGAGCCGTGCTATTTGAGCTAAAGGCTGAGACCGCCCTTCCTGCTACCATGGGGCGTATTACCCCTTGTTTAGAGTTTCGTCATATCCGCATATGTACATACTAGGTTGAGAGAATGGCAGAGGACACAGGGCATTTGGTGAGAAGAATGGCGAAGTATATCATTCTAGCTGCTATTCCGGTAACGCGGACTTGGGTGGAAACAGGAGAACACGTGTTTATGCGCAATCGCCGGCTGTAGCAGTGAGGAGTCCGTAATTCGTCAGCGTTATGGGTTGTGAGGCAGGGGGTTAAGAATAGTGTCCTCGTCAGGGTCGGCGAGCGTGACGGCCGGCAAAAGTGCCTTGAAGGGAGCGTTAGACTGTTTCATTCTTTTAATAAACACTTCTTTGGGGGGCATGGAGGATTCTCGGCTCGATGTTGGAGTCGGATACGTATCAACCTCGTCTCAGCTTTATACTGCGTAGACTGCAGGGACTAGGGGCTTAGCGCGCGCCACAGCGGCAAAGTGCGGGTTTAACTTGACGCTTATCGTAAATCTTCACCTGGGTGTTTGTACATAGTAGGTTGACCACTATAGGGCTAACTGACGGATATCTCATCTAGTTAACAGGGCGGACTATAGTAGAAGCTTGACACACGCAACTTTCGTACAGAATCACACGATACATCGAATTACTGTTGAACAGCCCTGGTAAATCGATCGCTTAGATCTAACAAATAGCCCCGCCTTCTCAGCCGCAAATCTGCCCAGATCTAAGCGATGACAGGGGTACAACAACCGATCAACTGCTAAGTTTATACTTTTGCCTGAGTTGTTATACAAACATCTTCACTGATGACTGCCTTGTTTCACCTCACAAACCCGGGAGTTGCCATAAAAAGTAATGATAACAATCACAATTATAAGCGATACCACGGCAGTAATAAGGAAGTCAAATCATAAAAGTACCTGAGCTCCCCAGTGTGAATCCGGATTCTTGGTGTATTTCCTTAACTCTACATCGTCCACGAACCCTCATGTTTAAGCTGCCATGTCGAGTTGGCCTGATTCCAAGTTCGGAGTTCAATGCTATTAACCTAGTAGCTTCTATTTATTTATTATTTCAGTTATGTTGTTATATTCATGAATTTGAGCTTTATAATACAGATGCTTAACTATTTGCTTATAATTATCTAGTTGAAACAGTGACTAAAGAAGGTTGCCTTTTCATTTAGTTCATCCTAACTAGAATCTGATCCCCTTCCATCCCTTTCGGCCACCAACTTGTTCAATCTTGCACTATCCTGAGAACTCCTCTTTTGGCAGTACCGTGGTACAGCGAGTGTCCTCCCAATAATTATATTCGGCGAGGTCTACTACAAACTGTAGGCACTTATTCAGCATTGCCCACGGGATGGGCAAATGGTCTGTCATCAGTCTCCAAATAAAACATATTAGTCCGTAATAGTACATCGGCGTCGGGGCCGTTAGCGTCGACCCTAACTAAATAAGTATTAGCCATCCCGCACCGCTATGTCGTTACCTTGTTCTAACGGAACATCCCGCCTATATGGGTTTTGAATGCTAGTGTTGCAACCTCAGGAGGGAAACCTCGCATACCTAACAAGGTAACGGGGCCTCGATCCGAATTTGCAGAGGCTATCTGGTATGCGGTGATGGCGAGGACCCCTGGGCAGCTAATGCGGGGGATGTGCAGCTCGAAAGCCATGAATGTCGAGCCAAGTGCCTATTGAATTGAGTTAATTGTTGGGGAGCGGGGGTTTGGTTAGCAACGAGACGGAAAAGCTCCAGACCACGTACTAACATTAGCTGCTTGCTGATGCACCTCCGCTTCCGGATGCCTTTCCTCATCCTCGTAAGCGTCGAGTTCCAAACATGCCATCTGTATGGTCCAGAGGCCTACATAATTAGCCCTTGCGCTAGTCTTGAAGGAGGTGATCGCTGCTCGCAACACCAACACTATCAACACTAACCCCACCAACAACATCGATAGTGCATGCTCATACCACCGCCAGCCGCATTAACAACACCAGCTATGCATCGGACACGGGAAGGATCAAGACCCAGAACGCGGCGAGGTTTGGGGGGATGCTCCCGATTGGATACGGTCGGAGGTGGTTAGTTAGTTTAGTGCATGGTCATGGCGTCTACAGACCTCGTAATCTGCCCATATTGTCACGGCCAAGCACCAATAGCACTTGTTGTCAAACCTAGAGACATCGGCTGTTGGGGAATTCTAGTTATTTAAGAAGCGCAGGAGACGCAGCAGAATAGCCGTACGCTTCTGGCTATCTTGGTGGTTAACGCTGCCCATATCCAAGTTAGAATACACAACCTCACACTTCGCCACAGCATTCTTGACAGATCTCCAAATAAACAATGTAAGTCTTACTATGGTACTAGGTCACTCACTCATGAGTATCGATTCCTCTAACGCAATTGCGAAGATGTGTGTCATCTATACCACCTACTATAGCTGCGGTCACGTCCGAGGCACACGAAGGGAGGCTTGCCCCAGGGCGGCTTTCTGTAGCCCAACCTACGAAGATGGCGACACAAGTATTACAGCCTGTGGTGCTACCACCTGCCATATAGCTCAACCGCAGCTCTAGATGCGACCATGAGAACATTTTCCCGCCAATCGATCACACTTTCCTGAAGCGAGATCACGGGCGTGGGAAGAAAATAGCGGCGTCATAGTACGCAGCATGCGAGCACAAGAACAAGTTCAACAGCTACCTAAAAAAATAGCTCCGCGCCACGGTCATTACCAGATACACTGACCGCTCGGAGCCCGTGAACCTTACACGTGGTGGTACTGGAGCCTTCTGTGGAAATAGCACGCGACGACTCACCACGGCGCCCGACATGATCGTCTAGAGGCGAGCCTGGCTGGTCTTGGCTCGCGTCAGCTCTGGGCGAACCCAATTCTTTTTTGGTTCTTATGATGAAACGAATTCCCTTCTTTAACATATATATGTCTTTGCACCAGCATGTTGAGGGCTCTCGCTTTTGGCCCTGTTTGAATGTTAGGTTGCCAAGAACTTGGATGAACCATCTGTGGGGTGGATAAGGAGCACCGTCGCTGCACGAAGGAGTCTAAACACCTTTCCAGGTTAGTCCTGGTTATATACGTACTGTACTATGTGTTACATCGAAGCGGTGTCAAGTCGAACTTGGGTATTAATGCGAGTCAAGCATTGGAAAGAATCATTACATTCTTAATAGAAATCAAGTCTAGATTGATGTACACATGCAAACTTATATTCATAATAGTTACGCCTGCAACGATGACATTTTAAGCTTGATCTGTTTGCTACTGTATCTCTCTCTTGTCGTTTTCGATCAGGGGATGTGTTTGATATACTCTGGGCAAGTCACGAACAAATCAAGAGTTGAGCAGGATATTGAATTGGTACTCAAAGCTCGAATACCAGTTTTTATCAGTATCTATTACATGAATTCGATCGTCGATCCCAGGAATTTTTGCAACCTTGACCCGTCCGCCACGATCCACATCTAACCTTTGTGTGTATTCTCGTGAACTGCTCATATGAAACGCGAACACCGCACTTATAAGAAGAGGCAATGATAGTTGAGAAAAGAAGCAGCAACGTCGCCAGAATCAGCGCCCAGATAGCGTCCACCGGTAGTTTCCAAACCCCAACATTATCTTGAAATTGAAGATAGTCGGAAACGCTCATCTTTCCCAGTCCTAAGACGCCTCATGTTGTAGTGAGTCGTCTTTGGGGCGTTAGACAAGAGGATACGATATTAGAGCGCAATGTAGAACGTCGACAACGCGGGCGTCTGCATCGGCGAAATATCGAGGTCTATTACCTGTCTCCCTTCTCTCTGAAAGATATCATCACCTACTGGTCGAAGATGAATGCCTGCAGATTTCCCTGTTTTCCCATTATCTTTAAGGCACATAAAGTATCCTTCTCCTTGTGCCAGCTTAACGGGATAGAGACGAGCTGTTACGAAAATCCCTCTGTCCGTCATCAAAAACGGGTGTTCGGTGGGCATACGCGGGACTTCGTGATAGTATAACTGCCATTCGGGGTCTCTTGGTAGTGCTCCACAAGGCCCGTCTCCTGGAGAAGCACCCTCATCATGCCAGGCCAGAATACTCAGATCGCGTGTTGATTTCATAATTTCGGCCGCGAGACGATAAAATGCTGCTGTCTGACCTTCCCCATAATTGGGCGCCATGCGGACACCGAAAATTCCCATAACAGAGTATGCTACGTCTTCTCCTGTCTCGTCGCCATATGGTCCTGGTCCTGAAGCCCATGAGAGTTTCGTTGCGACAGAGTATTCCGACAGCGAAACAGAGCCCAACAGCGCCCCAGGGGCTATCTGAGTGATGTCTTCAATCCCCTCTTCGAAGTGATCTAACGTGAGTCGACGTGATAAAGGTCGCTTTCGGAATACACCGATTTGAGCCCATTCCCTGTCGTAGAAAACCAACTCCCTGCTCCCCAGGATCACTGGCACTGTCCAGCTTTGAAGCCACCATTTGCAGCAACACTCATTCTGCTCGTCCATCATCCGGTCGCGAGGATAACGGCCCGCCCAACTGTCCGGCAGGTAAACCAGACATATTTCGGCTTCTGCGTACCATTGGTATCTGGAGTTAATGCTCCAGGCCACGTCTTCAGGGTCGGATTGGTCGATGCAACAATAGTCGATCCAGATATAATCACAGTCCAGCTTTTTGGCGTTTTTACAGGCCTCTAAGACTTTTCGGAAAGCTGGCTGTTCGTGAGGATGGATATCTTTGTATACGAATCTGCAACACTTTTCGTAGGTGAAATCGTCCTCTTCGTGAGCCCATACGCCATGCGCGTCCGGCCGGCCCCTGACGCAACAAGCGACTGCATACTTTGGGGCTTCATGGCCGTTTTCGGCATATATAAACTCGAATTTGTAATGACCGAGGAGGCTATTGACGTCAATAAGTCGAAGCATAGCGAGGTTGCCGTCCGGTCACGAGGGGGGTCGGTGAGAGACTAGAGTGAGAGACTAGAGTGAGATGAAAAGTCGAGAAACACTGGCCGAAGCTTATCTACTGCTAGGATTTGAAGACGAATGAAGAGAAGGATGATCAACTTGAATGGTTTTTGGACTCTGGGGCAGAATATAAATGGGCGCAACGCCAAAATCTCGCCGACTGGCCAACAATGGTCACCTGTTCTCATTGATCCCCCCAGTTCTTTTCATACACGTCGTGTTTTCTATTTGTTTGTTCCACGAGTGTGATATCATATTACGCCACCACTCCTTGCTTCAAGCCGTCTCACCAATTAAATATTCTATACTCACCACGTCAGGTTCATGGCAACTGTGTACCTATTGTCGGATGTCACACGTGTCATAATTGAGATACTTGATTGTCCCTTACGTACCTATGAATGCGTTATCGAAAAAAACAACAACAGTGCTGTAGTAAGTCTTGCTTAGATGAGGTTGGGCTTACCCGTGTTCGAAATGTGATGTCCGTTGAAACCACATGGTAACAACCCGCTTTCCCTCGCGTCAAACTAAGCCAGTTAAAACGCCGTCTCATAGGTAGAACTCAGCATCATCCAAGCAAGTGTCGCGCAACTAGTTCTGTGAGGGGACCATATGCCACCGGGAAATGACTCATTAACGCGAAACAGAGTATCAGCTCTCAATTCCTGGATTAATACTGAGAGATATGCCTACAGTGGTAGCCTGGCAAGCCCTTGCTCGCCACGTCACCGTTAGACAAGAAAATAAGCCTGAGCATACGTTTTCAGTCAAAGGGATCACGAACAAATGTGATAGTGATTTAGACAATAGCCCCGCTCGGCCCAACGGTACCCTACCCAAGTACTTACATAACGATTTGTCTTTATCCTTCAGTTTAGTTACATCAAGCAAGTATGAATTTGTACGAGGCTGATAAGAATTTCCAACCACACGGAGATAGTGGAGAGCAGGTCTTGTCTAAGGGACAGATGTGAAACTGCCTTGACACCGTCAGTCACTTAACACTTATCTAGTAAGGAAAGCGTGCTAAATGTCTAACAAAGAGCCAAAGGCCCAACGCAAATGGAAGAGACAATACCAACTATGACAACGGAACCATACACTCCATCTCAGAATTCTAATACAAGTATAGCAGACGGTCTTGCGGGCGGCTTGGCAGCTTCTTTTTCTTTTGATTGGGGGAAGACAGCCCCGCAGCCATACCACGTTGTGTAAAAACTGGCCTGCCTTGCCTCCCGTAAGCTGAGGTTTTTCCTCCTTGTTGGAGATAGTCAGCCCAACACGTCCCTGGTAACATCGTTCTTGCAATCTCCCACCGACCAACCGCTAACCCTATCTTACTCTACACCACATTCAACTCCTTCCCTGCCGGAGTTTGGTATAACCACATACACACCTGTCTGCCAGCCCCCTGCCCCTCTGGGTAGGATGGCGTCCCACGGACCGGATGTGAGCAAAAGGTACCGTGTCAACTCACCGAACTAGTACAATTCCCAGTGCCAGCGCGTCATGACACTGTAAAGAAGAGATACCTATACTTCATATTGCATATATGAATAAATAGGCATTCTAACACAGCATCACGCATAAAATGGGAAATAATGGCATGAACTCATTTCTTTTCAAAGTAGGTATAAGTAGCACGAAATCTCTATATGCCCGCTCGCGTAATTCATTCCCCCGTCAAATCTCTCAAGCCAGGTGCTGCTCCGTCTTGACGGGACCCTCACCGACGCCCGTCTGTATGATCCTGCTGACGCCGCCCTGGATGAGCGTCGACACGGCCTCGTCGAGCCGGATGCCGCCCGAGGCGTACGACTTGGCCTGGTCCTTCCACCCCTCGGTGCCCGGGAGCAGGTTGTAGAAGGTGCCGACGACGGCGGCCGTGTCCTGCTCGAGGTAGTACACGACGCAGTTCGGGCCGGCGTCGAAGGTGTACGCGGCAATGGTCTTGCCGGCGGCGGCGTTGATGGCCTCGACGGCGCGCACGGCGGCCCGCGAGACGTCGTTCATGTAGTAGATGGGCGGGTAGGTGTCGGCGCAGGTGGCGTGGAACGAGTTGGAGTCCTTCATGGTGACCTCGGCGAACCCGGCGAAGTCGCGCACCGCCACGGCCGCCTCCATCAGGGCCATGTGCTTGGGCACGACGTCCGCGATGCGCTCCATGAACAGGTCCGACGTCGCCACCGTCTGCTGCATGCCCGACGTCGAGCTGACGCCCTTCTTGGCCGCCGAGGCCACGAGCACCAGCGCCCGCATCTCGGGCCAGTGCGACGCCGGGGCCACCTGCACGGCCTTCGAGTCCAGCCCGTCGGCCTGCGACCCCATCTGCCACGCCACGTACCCGCCGAACAGGCTGCGGCAGGCTGAGCCGCTGCCCTGGCGCGCGATCAGGGACAGCTCGGTGGGCGAGTTGGGCAGCTGGTAGAGGTCGGCGATGGCGCGGACGAGGGCGGCGAAGCCGGCGGCTGACGAGGCCAGGCCGGCGGCGGTGGGGAAGTTGTTCTCGGAGACGATGCGGAGCGGCATGGAGGAGAGCTTGGGCAGCTCGGAGTCCTTCTCCTCGAGGGCGGCGCGCAGGGCCCGCAGCTCGCGCAGGCAGGCCTGGGTCCGGGCGCCCGAGATGTCGGAGGGGGCGCCGTTGAGGGTCAGGCTGTCCTCGCCCGTGTAGGCGCCCGAGCAGGTGGCGGTGGTCAGGGTGCGCAGGTCGGCCTGGGACAGCGTGACGGAGAGCGACGAGTTGGTCGGCAGGTTCAGCTTCGCGTCCCGCTTACCCCAGTACTTGACGACGGCGATGTTGACGGGCGCCGTCGTGCTCGCTCGGTAGATCTCGGCCATTGTGTGTGTTGATGTGTTCCTTTCTTTCCCTACTCTTTTTCCACTCCAGTTTCTTCTTTTTTTTTCTTTCTTTCTCAATTTCAATGGCAATCGCTTCGCTATATGAAGGAGGGACTTGGAGAAAAGCTTGTCCTGGGGAAACGGGACGGGTGGACTGGTGGTAAGGTAGTATTATTAGGAGGAGCCGTAGTCAGCAATCAGCATTTGATATTATACACCGTCTTTGGAGGGACCCTCGACTGGATGAGGGGTCCCGATGGCGGGGTCGGTGCGATCCTCCAGGGGAAATTGTGGTCGCATTTCTACCCTATCAGGCGCCGTCGTCGACCGCTAAGCTGCACTGGGTGCCGTGCGTTAGCGGGCTGCCAGGGTAGGAGCGATTCCACAGGCCTGGGCTGGCGCTAGTCTGGACTAGGGTACAAAGCGGTGATATCGGCCTTGCCAGAATGGGAGCTTGCCGACTTCATTTCTTCACCATCGACACAACAACAATAGCTGACATCGCATGACACAAGGTGAGACGAAGGATTACCCCCAAGTACGACACAAGAATCCAAATTACTGAAGGACAAGCTATAGAAAGTCATCAATAACATATGTATTTGGCAACCACTCTAACTCCAATATGCATCCCTGCTGAGGCTCATCTGCGGCTGAGTGGGAACCGAGAATAACTCTTCGTCAATTCAATCTACTCCAAAACCGAGACCAAAAGACTATCTAACGCCTTCTGTGTCGGAGGTCTTCTGTCTGAAATATGTCAGGAAGAAACGATCGGATGACATGAAATAATGGGAAAATGAGATGATGCTATCTCTGTAGCAATATTAAAAGACTTGAAGTATTTAATCGGATTGGACGACAACTATTGTTTGCTAACGATTCACAGCATTAAGTGAACAAAATTGATTAGAAAAGAGCGTTATTTTACTTCAGCTAATGAAATATGGCAAAGAAACCAACCCGTGTATTCATTTGTGTTTACTTGAATTATCCCTTCTATTATTTCACGACCAACCAAACACAGACTCCTTGCTAGTCTTCACCGCAAAGATGCCAAAGCGTTGAGAAGCAGCATCCTCAGGGCTGCTAGTCCACCACCCCAGGCGCAGCAGATACCCGCCCCCAACCGCCGCCAAGATCTCCTCGTCTGACAGGAGCTGCGTATTCTCAGGGAGTATCGACGCAATGTTCCCATCGGCAACCAGCGCAGCCACATTGGCAACGCTCGTCGGATTCCGCGGGAGCAGCTTCGTGTTTCGCATCAGCAGCCGCCCGGCCGCAGACAGCACCAGCGTCGCGACGAGCAGCGCCTCGAGGACGCGCGTCGTCGCCGGGTCCTGTGCGAGCCGCTGCCTGCCGGCGCTGCTGCGCAATGTGCCGCTATAGGCGATGGCGTCGTTGGCCTCCCCAGTATCGACGGGCGGGTTCACGAGCGTCGCGTTCGTGGCGTTAGCCGGGCCCCGGAATCCCTCGTTCAGCACCTGCGCGCGGATGACCCCATGCTGCGACACGATTGCCCGTGCGACGGACTCGTCTGTTTGCGGGTCGTCTAGGTCAGTCAGGGAAATCGCGTATCGCGACGTCGTGAGCGCGTCGAAGAATGGCCATAGATACGTCCCCGGCGCTGCGACTCCTGATGCCAGGTACCGGTAGGGACTGAGCCACTTGTCGGACTGGAATACGTTGCCGGAGTGTACGTTGACGGTTGACTGTCGTGCAGAGTCGTTGATAGGGCGTGGAGGGGAGGATGGGTCAATGTGTAGCTGGGGCCCTAGAAACGTCGTGAATGCGTCGACTGCTTCGATGGACTCGTTGCAGGTCAGTGCGGCGACGTGGTTCCCGGCTTGGCTGGTAGAGTTCGTCTTGTGGCCCCAGACGTAGAGAAAGTCGCTGGTGCACCAGACCAATCCGCTGCTACCTCTGCAGCTCTCCCCGAAACCGAATACCCAGTCGGCATCCGGCATCTTGTCTAATGGAGCTTCCACATTATGGGTTAGACCATTTGGTATCGTGAGCGATTGGTGTTCTTCGCCGTTGATATTAATCGCCAGCGTCTCCCTGTTGGCTTGATGATTTCCGGGGACGCCAGGGATTGGGGCAGATATAACTTCCATTTGAATCTCGGACGAACTATATCGCGTGCAGGACATTTTGGATCTGAGTGCCGGGATAGTGATATTTACGACGTCAGATGACGAGGCACGAAGGGTTTGAGGCGTGTTGACGATCGAGAATTCCGGGAATGCAAGCTCTTCATACGTAAAAGCAGGATACGACAAATTACTTTCAAGTATGAGTGTACTAGTGAGTGATGAGAAGTCCGGGAGTTGCCCCAAGTCGTCTAATCCGGTATAGTTCGCTTCGGATCTTCTGACATTGAAAGACGACTCTGTCTGTAGCTGAATAGCCGTATCAATAGGTAGTGTTACAACACTGTACAGCGAACCCACGAATATTGTTAAAAATGAAGCAGCAAGCATGCAGAATGTAGTCGACAATGCGGCGAGGGACTCGGAACGATATTCTCGCCAAAGTAGCCGCGGCGTCAACCCGTCAAGAAGATCTAGGTTTATCATATGTGCCAGAGAGCTGCCTTTGCTCAACTTGGAATAAGGTGTCAAAGAGCGAATTTCCGAATCTACTGCCGCGAAGTACATCGAAATTAGGGACATGAACAGAGCAGGCAAGATAGTCCATGCGAAGTGGAGATATTGCTGATCTGACACATCGACGAAGTCGTTCTTGTCTCCGGAGACTCGGAGAATTATCTCTAGAGCTACGATGGTTCCGACGATGAGTAGTTGCACACCGACCATGGAAATTGGGTTAAGAACCAATGGCGCCTTCATGGTTTTCGCTGGAGCATTGAGGTAGTGTAGCTCGTGGGGCTCCTGATCCGATGAGGCAGATATTTGAATTATGTCAGCTGGAGACCCAGACGGGGAGGCTGATTTCATGATGGTGGACCTAAACTGAAAATCGCGAAGCCGATTCATCATCGTGCCGAGGGATGCTGGTCCAGCACCTAATAGTAAGTTGAGGACCTCCTTGCTGTTATCCAATAGCTGCGCTGTCTCAATGACATTGTTTGGATTCTTTGGCAGACTTGACAATCCTGGCTTAGTCAGAATGACTAAAACACTCAAAATAGCGGCGATGGAGAGCAAGGCGGTCATAGTGTGCCCGGTTGCTGCGCTGACGAGGAGTCGTTCCGTCTTCAAATCCATTGTTCCAGTGATATTCTGAGCGGTTTGCGTTGAGAATACGGATCTCCCAATAAACACAGTGGCTTGTTGATAATGACGACTAATAATTTCTTCCAAGAATGACTCTTTTAACAAGTCAGATACCGATGAATTGGATGCCCGAGAAAATGTAAGTGCATCCGCGAAATATAAGTCTAACTCCGCATCCTCGGGTTCTCCGGCCTCTCCTAAAAGATGAGCGGTCACGTCCATTGCTACAGTGCTGGTCGCAGTCTCGAATGACTGGAGATAGAGATCAAGCATTCTGCCATCATTTAACTCCTCGATTTGTCGCGAGTGGCCTGTCGTCGAGTTTGAAACGCTAATCACACCCGTGTGATTGCTGATCACGTCAACTTGGTTAATCGCATAAGAAGCTCGACATACAATCTGAGCAGAATGAGAGAAGGAATCAGAGCCCGTGGTCCCTGTTTTTTTGTTTGACTCCACTGTCCCAAAGATCATGTAGATGCCAATATCCTCAACTTTCGTCGAGTTGTTACATCCTGATAGGTCGATCCTTCCATAATAGGATGGGGGGCGGTCATTGGTTCTTCCTACA
This sequence comes from Xylaria longipes, assembly GCA_025201785.1. NCBI lineage: Eukaryota > Fungi > Ascomycota > Sordariomycetes > Xylariales > Xylariaceae > Xylaria > Xylaria longipes. The sequence goes on from MU619762.1 coordinate 129,133, forward strand.
CCTGGGTCTGCTAGTATACGCTGAATAGGAAACTGGCATTGCTTGGTTTCTAAAGCCCAGCAAAATCCCGTCGTATCTAGAGCGTCACAGCTGCTATAACTCGTGTTCAAGGAAGCGGGCTCGCAGGATAAACTGGACGTGAATCCCTCCACTGTGATGTTCAAATGCGCATCCGGAACCGCGGTTGGAACAAATTGCTGAAAGGCATAATTGTTCCATGTGCCGTCTGGAAATGGGATGTTCCTTTCGGATAAACCACGCACTGCATGATCTTGGTTAGAATGAGTTTTCGCAAACGATCCACAGCAAAGGTAGATTGGGAATGGGCAGTGAAATAAACACCGCTCCTTATTCATGTGTTTGAGGGGAAAGCTGAGGATTGAGAGGACAAAAGCAGAATGTGTGTAGGGGGTCAATTATACATACTACTATAGTAAGGTAGGGTCCCCAACCTCGTGGCAATGTCCCCAAGTTTGGCAGCACTGTCCACAAAGCTAGAACGAAGGGCGACCGGGACGTTGGTATCATGGACCTCGGTTTGTGTGAGAGCAATCAAGGCAGTTGAGAAGATGATAGTGACTCGCAGGATAAGACTGCACAACGATGCAGACGCGACAACCCAGTCTCGAAACTTGATAGCTCTCGCGATAACAATCGGCTGAAGCATGGACAGGTAGTCCAAGAGCAGAGTCTTGTCGGCCTGTTGTCCTTCAATCATGTGAGCCCACGGTGCAACGGATTTGATCTGGAACTCTACACGCGCCCAAAATGCCGCGAGTAATGCCAAAGCTGCCATCGGACCAAAGGTCCAGAGGTAGTGCAGATTCCTGCTAGATGTTGCCAGGCCATGGTTGGATTGGGATATATGTATGAGAACCTGGATAGCGACAATAGAGCCCAAGAAAAGAATTGGGAAAACGACCAATCGACGGTTATCCAAGTATGCTGGCTTCCAAGGCTTTGGAGGCGAAGATTGAGGTGCTGCGTTTGACTCATCGAGCTTTTTAGAAGAGCCGGGTCCGGACTCTTGAGAATCCCCTATGGTATTCCGTGGCACCACCACATGTGAGGGCTCATCAATGGTGTCATGAACCATGTTATCGTTGGTAGAAACCTGTGTCGGTCTAAGACTAGAAGTGGAAGGATGCCTATCAGGCGCCAGTGGACTGGAAGGACATGAAGTCGCCAGTGAAGAAACAGAAAGCGCAAGAGTTATGGGATTCTCCATGAGGCAAGTGATGGAAAGTCGATGACTTGCTTTATATCTGTGATATCTCTACAACTTCAAACTTGAACTAAGAACTAAAAGAGAAGAAGTCCGGGGAATGCAATTTGCAATCAAGGACGGAAAGGGCCTGGCTTTCATATTATAACTACCGGGTGAACAAAATATGAACCTAGGGCAATTAACTATTTTAAGTCACAACATAGAACATCAGATCAAAGGTACACATTTAGTGATATCGCGTTTCACGTTTGGTAGGCAGAAAGATTGTGTCGATAAGATTGCTGCAGCTGAAGACAAAGCCTATCAAGCAGAAACATCGCCAAGTATGTTGAACCATCTCCCCCGCCAATTGAAATACAGTATAAGCTAAAAAATCAAACGGGGAGGGGCCAAAACCGTTGTGGGATCTTTTAAGACCCCAAATGCCACGGTCGTGGGACAATGGGGGCCGACAAGGCATACAAACGCAGCTTGTAGATGTCACCTCGGCCTTGGCAAACCCTGTAAGGTGGTGGTGTCGTAGCGGAGGCGATGTCAGCGGCGGCCGCGCTCCGGGTTTATCTTGATACTGACTTGGAGAAAAGAATTGAGAAGCTAATATTTTTTAAATTATATAACGACACAGAGGAAAATAATATCATCCATTAAGTTCCCTTACCCGCCCCCGCCCCAATTCTAACTGCTGACATGGAAAACAGGAGTATGAGTAGTATATGGGACTGGAGACTTGTTCGACAATCATCTTAGAATATTTCTCACCGGAAATCAGTTGGGCGCATATAAAAGAACAGTGATCTCGTATCTCTACTTCTGCCACATGTTTGCTTCAAACTGGGGATCGTCAGGGATTTCGTTCGGCGGTGTAAAAGCGACTATTTTCGGAGTAGCAGATTATAGGCTTGGCGGGCTGCTAAATGAGGCGATATTTTCGGTATTGGCACAGGAAACGTGGTAGGAACTGGGGAAAGCTAGGTACCTTGAGGTTGAAAAGAAGAGGGGTTTTCAAACATATAATCAAAGGGTTTCGCCCAGAAAAAGCTCAGGCCTAATTTCGGCCATAGCTTCAGGTTGCGTGGGTTGCAGTCGAGAGAATGTTTTCGAGGATGGATTGCCGTTGCCGTTGGACCAAGTGCCACAGCGTCAATCTGGTTGCGTTGCTTGCTATCCTGCTGTAACGAAAGCAAAAGTTATTCCGGTATCCTACTTCGTATTATGTAACCCCCAACACAGCCTTCATGGGACCCTGAACTAGCCCAGTATGGCTGGCGGTTTGGTGGCTACCCCTGTATCTGATATGTCTGATATCAACACCAGCCACATCAGCTGCAGCCTGCAGCTGAATATGCAACATTTCTATTTAGGACTTTTAGGATTCAGGACATCGCGCGCGCTTACGCAATAGGCATCTGATGTAACTCTGAGAGCGTGCGGGGTCGATAGATACTCGGGGAGGCTGGCAATAATAAATGATCCAACGGTCGGCAGTTTGACCAACTGCATGTTGAGCACTTTAAACTTATATCTTGTTGCGTTGTGTAAGGTATCCGGCATTCTGAACCTAGATCTGCGTTCCGGAAGCAAAGCAGAACTCAACATCGGCCGTTTCGCCCAGTTGGCGCTACAATCGAGTGCTTTCGAACGCTATCTATCAGTAAGCAAGGGTGATAGACTCCGTCGCGATGGTCTCCTGCTGCATCTAGGCTCTTCTCTAACTCCAACGGAGTACAGTGCGGTTGATTAATGTCCATACGAAAAGTCTCGAAGACTTCATTGACGACACCAAGCCCACTCCCCCTTATGCGATCCTATCCCACACGTGGGGCCCTGACCATGAAGAAATCTCTTTCCAAGACCTACAGGCGGACGAGATGAAGACAGGACCCGGCCGAGAAAAGTTCGAGGCATGCTGCGCCCACGCGATCCTCGATGATCTCTCCTACGCATGGATGGACACCTGCTGCATTGACAAGACGAACTCAACAGAGCTAAGTGAAGGGTACGTGCAAGGCTGAATATATTTCTGGAATCAATCAACTATTAACACCAACTGACGTTCTGGCAGTGAGCTTCGAACTCGGTACTTTCGCGGTTCATACCGGCAGGACCTGCGCTGTTAAACAATCCTAGCATCTTGAACCTCCATTTACGTACAACAGATATACTGATCCTAGATAGCCATCAACTCTATGTTCAAGTGGTACAAGAACGCCAGACTTTGCTACGCATATCTATGCGATGTTGACTCTACTAAAGATGCCTTCGAGTCGCAATCTACCTTTTGGAAGAGCCGTTGGTTCCGAAGAGGATGGACTCTGCAAGAACTTATTGCCCCTGAAATTCTACGCTTCTATGATGGCAATTGGAGAGCTATTGGCCACAAACGGGATCCGCAGGTAGTAGCAGCACTTGTTCAGATCACTCACATCCCTCGCGTGTTCTTGCTCGGAATTGTCCCAACGAACGAGGCTAGCGTTGCGCAACGCATGTCATGGGCTGCGAATCGGGTCACAAAGCGTACAGAAGACCTAGCATACTCTCTGCTTGGTATCTTTGGTATCACGATGCCAATGGTGTACGGCGAAGGTGACAAATCTTTTCTCCGGCTTCAAGAGGTTATAGCACGTCATATTAATGACGACTCCATCTTAGCCTGGAACTTTAGCAAAGATGGCTTAAATACTAAGCTCTCAGGCGTCAAATCGGGCGGAGCACTCGCCAATAGTCCCTCGAGCTTTGCATATTCCAGTCACATTGTCCCAAGCAACCCGAGCAGTCATGTTGGCGGGCCCTTAGATACACTTGGTGGGAGCTTGCACCTTCGACGCCACGTGCATACGGACTCCTCAGGCCAACGCTTTGTGATCCTTCAATGCCAGCTGGATGATCAACCAACGGCAGCCATTGGCGTCCCGGTGCAAGTTAGGTCAGGAGGATATGATAAATACATCAGGCACCCTGAACAGCCCGTCATTCTGATACAGAAGGACACTTTCTTCGCTCCCATCGAGGAAGTTCTCATTCCAGTTGATCTATCTCACTCGAATGATGAGGTGAAGAGACGTAATGCCTTCTGCATCGAAAACGCCGTAGAAAAAGACTTGGAATTAGTGTCGGTAGCTCCTCACAGTTGCTGGGACAAGACAAACTCTATACTTGTTCCTAATGATGAGGCAAGGCTGGGTTCCTTCCAGCGTCTCTGGACAATGTTTAAGCCTCGCGATGCATCCGCCAATTTCATCCTAATTCTGGATCTTTTCTGGAAAGGATCGACGCCTCAAGTCCAACACTATATTATAACATGCAACACGGGTATTGAGTTAGAAGCGGTAAGGCAGGACCTACACAAAGTCGATGAAGAGGTTTTTTTGAAGCAAGAGAAATCTGCTGGAAACGGTACGCTCAACATAGAGACCAAAGTTACACGAGAGAGAGTGGGAGCACATGACATGTTTGTTGTGAGGCTTCTTCCCTCGGAAAAGATCGCCGAAACTTATAACTGCACGAAAAACCTGGAGCGAGTGCAACTAGAACGAAAGATGGTGGATACGTTTCAGCAATACCATCAATCAGAGGAAGCATTTAAATCCGCCAACGTGGCTGTTGAGAAGAAACAAGCTAAGCTAGAACCGATCACGAAGCGACTTGCCGAAGTCCGGGCAGGGATCGACATGTTACTGCGGGAACAATCCCGTTTGCAACAGATGGAGGAAAAGATATCGCTAGATATAGCAAAGCTCGGCACCAAATCTGACAAGCTCAAGGGTATGCGTGACACCCTTCTAGGAAACGCGGAAGCGCTGCACCGCCGTTTCCAAGAAGAGTCTCCAGAGACCGACGTTTTAGAACCTACGCCTCAAGACTGGACAGAGAAAGCAGCTGACGAAATGATCAAAGCTAAAGAAGCGACTGGTTATTTTCAGAAGGGGGCCAAAGGGTTGTGGGACAGCTACAAAAGGGTAACGGATCCCACCCAAAAGTTTCTTTTCGCTGCTGCCATAGTCGCATATCAACCACCTTTCCGACAACTTGCACGATGGAACGTTGACGTCAACGTTGTGAGCCCGAATTGCGCAAGCCTCATTGCGTTTGCTGCGAGGTATGGAAGTAAGCCAATCGTGCGAAACCTGCTCGCACTAGGTGCTGATACGAACCCAAAAGACGGCAATGTCTCGCCTTTATTTGCAGCTTGTAGTGGTGGACATGTTGATGTCGTTAATTTGCTATTATGTCACGATTCCGGAGCTACAAAAGATTTAAAGGTGGATAGCTGTTTCCCATTGGCATCGGCAGCCAGATGGGGTCACACAGCCGTAGTTGAGCTGCTTTTGAAGTTCGGGGCAGATATCGAAGCCTCCCAACCTGGTGGAAGTGCACTGATATGGGCAGCTAGGGGGGGTCACGCAGCCGTAGTCGAGCTGCTTTTGAAGTTCGGGGCAGATATCGAGGCCTCCCACTTTGGTGGAAGTGCACTGATATGGGCAGCTAATAATGGTCACGAAGCTGTCGTGCGGCTGCTTCTAGATTTGAAGGGAAACCACAAGATAACTGATGCTGTTGATGGTTACACTGCCCGATATCACGCAAAAAGGTCTGGTCATTTTCGTATTGTTGGGATTTTGGATGAGTTAAGCACGGAGGCGGAGACGGAGACCCGCGATCGGTCGTCAGTTCTTTCTAAGATTCGTAATAGGCTAGGGATGAAGAGAGAAGCTTCTGATGAAGTTGCGCGAAGCAAAGCTTCAAGTCTCTCAAGTAGATCGACAGGGTAATTAGGCTCCGAACAAACTTTTGACTATTACTGCACCGAGTTCTTATCAACACCAAAGACATCCTATAAATCGTCAGTGACGCACCAAACTCCCTCAAGCCGTTCTTGTCTTACAATTAATGCCTGATGTCTTTCAGGTGGCATGTCTTTCGCCTTGTTAAACCCACCACCTGCTAGTTCAAGTTTTCTCTTTTGGCGGAATAGGACATCGTTCTGCGATTCGTTAGCCGCTAATAGAGACCAAGAATTAGGGGAGGGTATAAGTTCTGGCTTCTTCGATAGTGTCGATCATGATGTACCGGATGATGACTACTTGAGCAGTCTGGCCAAGTCGGAGTGCTCTTCCAATCGCTTGAGCCTCGATGGATGGGTTCCACTGTGGCTCTAGGATATATACACGTGACGCAATCGCAAGATTTAATCTGTAGATTGTCAATGGTTGTTTAAATTGTGTCAAAATGGAGGAGAGGAATACTTGCCCTACTGCACCGGTTCCTATAGTCATTAGTAGAATGTTTGCGCCATTGGCGGATCGGAAGTCTTTCAGCACTTTGACGCGTTCAGCCAAGGGAAGCGAACCATCGATCATGTTATATCTTATGCCTTGGCTTTGAAACAGTCCCCCAGCAAGGTCCAGTGTTTTTTTCCAACAAGAGAACACAATACTAAAGTATTCAAACATTAGTTATATAGAATCGACCGGGTATCATTGAGAAGCTACCTCTTGTGTGTAGAGTTCTGGCGGATGTCTGACAAAAGCGCTAGTAGCTTTGATGGGTACGGGCCGGCTAGCTGTGTACTACTAGGTTTATTGGATCTGACTAAATCTGTGCTCAGACTGCCTGGCGCCAAGGCCGCCTTCGAGTCACCTACAAGCCAATTTAAGTAACTGTCTAGCGGCTTAGAAATAATCGACAGAAAGCCTTAACTACCTTGGAGAATAAGTAGATTCTAAAGCCGGTTATTTATTGAGGTCTCGGCCTTGGGGAAGTTTCCTACATCCAATATTCCCTATGACTATGGCATTTAGGTTGTGATAATGTAATGATGCGGTGAGGCAGCCCTCATTAGGGCAAGCCATACCTCCCGAAGCCATATATATTCGCAGAGTTATTTTCAAGTCATGCTTCAAGAGCTTGGGGAGATATTAATGATTAAACAAAGCCAAACAATTATAAATTAAATCCAGGAGGAAGAATAATAGGTTCTTCTTTACAACTATAGGAACGACTTAGTTTATATTGAAGTATTGCTGCTGGCTTTTAATGAAGATTTAACCAATAAGAGTAATGCAAAGGGGCTTACATGGACTGGAGATTTTTAGAGGGGCCCTATCACCTACCAGCCTCTACATATTTAGCTATCGCGTCGATTGTTAGCCAATATATTGCGTTCTGTTCTACCTGATTAAGAGATTCACCTTAAATTCGAGTGGTTCCACCTAGCCCTGGAAGCGTATAGTTTAGTTTACCTCCTTGACTAGGGCCCAGGTCCAGATCTCAGTCACCCGAGCTAATTCAATATATATAGCTAGTGGTAATAAATGTCGTAAGTTGCTGCCTTGACTCTTATGGAGGAATCTGCCTCTTAGTCTTCTATGCCGCCCCTTTGCCAATTCACGATGTTGTGGGAGCTCAATGGTGATGTTCAGTTATCCATGGTCTCAGCTTTCTAGCCTGACTTCAGGGATAGCATAAGCGCCACTAGCAACTTGAACGGCTCTCCAGCCTCTTCCACAGCCACACAAACGGCAGTTCTTGGCTAAAACGACGAGGACTAGTCCTAATCGGTATATAATATCGCGATTGGTTAAACTAGTAGGGCCTTTCGACCAGTTCTAGTTCTCGTGATCGCTCTGATCACTCTAAACCTAGGCAGCCCACAACAACATGCGGCTCCTCAAAACTAGACAGTACGAGCTAATTGAAACGAATGACGTCCCTGACCCTTTTCCCCAGTATGCCATCCTTTCGCACACTTGGATATCGTCAAAAGACGAAATTACCTATCAAGACTTCAAGCAAAGAAAAGGAGACATAGAAAATGATATATTCAAGCAGAAAGGCTGGGCAAAGCTGAAGAGATATTGCGACCGTGCGGCAAGGGACGGGTGGGAGTGGGCTTGGATGGATACCTGCTGCATCGACAAGACTAATCCGGTTGACACGCAAGAAGCAATCAATGCCATGTTTCGATGGTACCAGAATGCCGGCATATGTTACGCTTATCGCAAAGATGTGGATGTGAACAAAGTCCTCGACCGCCCAGGTCTCACTAATGGGACTTTTCCCATGGATCTACTCCGTAGACCTTGACGATATGGCCGGCAAGGACAATGTTGCCGATCCCACCAGTTTCCCCCACAATGCTCTCAAAGCTTTCTTGACCAAGGCTAAGTGGTTTACCCGAGGATGGACATTACAAGAGCTATTAGCTCCTCCGTACCTAGTCTTCGTGGATCGAGCGTGGCGCCGTATTGGCACGAGAGAGAGCTGGGCCAGTGAAATCAAAACGGCGAGTAGGATCGAGGCGCGACATTTAACAAGTTTTAGCCCGTCAGACTTTACTTCGTGCTCTATCGCTATAAGATTTTCTTGGGCCTCTTACCGTGAAACGACAGTCGAAGAAGATGAGACATATTCATTGCTCGGTCTTTTTGGGATTAGCTTGCCGCTGATCTATGGCGAGGGAAGGTTGCGGGCTTTCAACCGACTTCAACGTGAATTGATCACTGTTTATAACGACGACTCTATATTCGCATGGAAATCTCTACCCCATTGAGTAGACACCCCCCTGGGGCACACCAGAAAGGTAGGATTTCACTCACAGAGAATTGAATGAAGACAGGCGAATTGACCTTTGCTTAATTGCAGGCTACAACCCCGGGCGGGGAATCCTCGCACCGTCGATACGAGAGTTTTGGGATGCGTCCTCCGTCAAGTCATTTGGCTTTTACGGGAATAGTTTCTTAATGACAAATCGAGGCTTAGAAATCAATGCAAAGCGCTGGAGACGTAAGGACGACCCCTCAAAGTGCCTTATTCGCCTGAACTGCGGCACCGAACCTTCCGGGCATATTGGAATACCTCTTAGCCACATCGATGATTCCTACGAAAGGATTCAGGTTGAAGAGCTCTACGACATGAGAGCAGTTGACTATGAAGACTGGGAAGAGGAACGCGGAAGCCAGTCCACCTTCATTCGAGCCAGGAGCAATCTGAGCTTTCTCGTCCCCTCGTCAATATTTGCTTTACAGTATTCCAAGCAAATCAGCATTGGCGAGAAATATTTTGTCGACTATGGAATTGGTATGGTTGGTGCGAGTAATATGCAGCGTCTTGATGAGAGCTTTTTGGGTTATGATCTAAGGAAGAATGAACTCGTGATACAGCCCAGCCAACTCATATTCATCAACATTGTAATGCAACATGCAGTAAGTAAGTCGAAATTGGATATCATAATCAATCTAGCCGATAACGGTTTTCCTTCCGTCGGTCTCTTGGAAAGAGGGAAAGAACCGTGGGAACGGTTAGGAGACCCAATGACAGAAGCTGTAGGGAAGTACGAAGCGTTGGCAGATTACCTACATAACAAGGTTCCTCCAGTGTACCCTGTGGTCGCTCTGGAAGAGATGGATAACGTTATCGGTATCTGCCTTCTTCCAAGGCCCGCGTTAAAAAGATCAATGACGCTCCCACCAGAAAAAGCGAAATTTGTTACACCAAGGGAGTACGTAGTCAAGATCACTGTTGAAAGAGATAATGAGCCAGACCCTGGTGCTTTAGGAAGCCACGATAGAAAGAGAAAGCGAGACTCATAGCGCGCAATATGGAAAATCATGTCAGTCGTATACAACGCGGTGCCCTTGCATATAAACGCGCTTGGAATATCATATTGATTGTTGAGACCTTTTAGTTTTAGTTTTAATAACTTCCTCATTCTTAACTAGGTGGCTATACTTTTCTTGATTCTGTTATGTAGTATTAGTATCGGCGGACTAACCTAATCACAATCTTAAAATATCGTGTAGGAACGTTAAGATACAAAATAAGACTGGATCTGGGCTAGGCACCTTCTCAGTTTATTATTGAAACTTGAGATGCCGGTGAAGTCGGGCTAAGCACGACGGCGTTATTCGCTCACCCATCTTCATCAAAATCGAATATACGTCTTAGTATTGATTAGCTAATAAACAAGCCGAACTCCTCGAGAATATACCCACCGTTTGTGTCAACGAACTCTGCTATGGAAAGGTCTGACTTGACATAAAGAGTCGCTGCGGAACAACAACAACAACAACACAACAACAACAACAACAACAACAATAACAAGTCCCGAGCTCAATGAAATATCATTCAGAGTAGAAAGAATCGAGGCAGCGTTATATGATTCCGGGATAACTGAGTCAAGGCGACCATGTGTTACCAAGTGTCGAGATGCCCTGAACTTCGAGGATTGCGCGTGATATTGTCCCACTTCGTGTGTTTATACAGCAGGCCTAAGCTCGACACATAAAAAGCGCAAATTGGTGAACTCAATCGAAATTATTATGTCAGGAGCTAATAAGATTATGACTAAATCCTCCTAGTCTTCACCAATATTATAAGAAAGCGTAGCTTGAGAAGTTCATATCCGGACCCCCCTCGAACTCTAAAAATGTCTGCAGCCCTCTGATTAGTCAGTTTAGTGTCTGCAGCTTATCCATTAGTTAGTTAGCCGATAAAGAATTAACCACAACGTGCATATACTAAGTTCTTACCGTATGGCTTACGCACTGGAGTTTCTAGACGGCAATCTACAGACGGCGAAGGGGGGGAGGTCTCCCCCTGGGAATATTTACGTGATATTTAAATCGAAGTGCCTTGCACTTTGATTTACAGCGTGTTCAAAATGGAGAGTCTTCGCCGGCAAAGCTTTCCATTTTAGTGACGACTTGCTTGGCACTACCGAGCTTTTTTTCAGTTGCTTAACTACTGCTGTACGTGCTCCATTTTCCTGTCTCCGTGTCATATGTCAAGTTCGACGGGATGACCTTCCCGAGTTTGAGCGCGCCGGCTTCGGCTACACCTCCAAGCGCCGCGGCGCCGTTCTCTCGGTGGAGTTTGTTAGCTCCCGCCAGGACCGTGAAATTCGCTAGCGAGATCTCGGTCCCACTGCGGACCGCATTCGTGGGGATGCCGAAATACGCCGCATTGACCCTCTCATGGCTGATGGACAGTTCGTAATAGCCCCTGTAGTAGAAATCTTGCCACTGGAGCTCCGCGTTGGTGGCGACGAATAACTCAGAACCGAGCTGCGCTACAGGGAGAGTCACGTTCTGCCCAGCCGGTGATGGAGAGCTCACGGCACTACCTGCGAACTCGACGCCCATGGATCCGTCGCCGGTGGCTGGATCATATGGGTGCTCGTCGAGCCACACGAGGTCAGACACCCAGGATGCGTGAGAGTCCCCGGTGAGGAAAACGTTATTGTCGATTTTGTTCTGGTATAGAGTGTGGAATGTCCTATTGCGATTCGCCTGGTACCCGTCCCATTGATCGTAGTTGAAAGGTGTCTGCTGACCTGATGATATACTTGAATTGATACGACTGAAGACAACCTGGTTCCCTACAATCCTCCAGGTAGCACCGCGCTTGGAGCTATCTTGAAGAGTCTTGTAGAACCATGCTTCTTGTCTAGGACCCATTAGTGATCGGCTGGCATCGTTATAGATGTCCGAAAGATAGTGCGTATTCCAGTAAATGTCGGTTATAGACCTGTCGTATTGCCTAGTGTCAAGCATCACAAGGTCAAATAGGTCGCCGAATTGGAAATTGCGCCATATTCTTAGGTTGTCGTCCATGTCAACTTGTCGAATAGGCACTAAACTAATCAGTACGACACACTAAGACCTCGAGCATCCGTTACACGTACTCCATTCGAAATATGCTCGCACGGCGTTCATCTTTCGTTGGTCAACAGACACACCACCATCTTGAATGAAAGATTCTTCGGTATTATTCAAACTTGACGAACCATCCCGATAGGTATTGTCTGCTACCTCTGTTCGACTACGGTTAACCGGAAAACCCGAAGCGCTGATGATAGGGTAACGAACCGTGGTCGTCCCACACAAGTATCCAGGGAAAGTTCTGGTGACTGGCAAGGAGATCCAAATCTGTCCTATAAGTCGCAAGGCGTTTTCGGTAGTCATAGAGCCTGCGACAATAATGAGCATGCCACAACAGTACTTGGGCTTCGACAAATTTACGTGTGTATCTCCCGATTTGGTAGAGGAATACGACCGTATGCGTCACCCCATCCATAATATCCATTTTCATATTCGTAAATATAGTCTCCCAAGTGAACTACGTAATCCACCGAGTCTTTTCGCACAGGGTTGCCGTATGCATTGAAGAACCCAAACGCTACGGCATTTTGATCAGCAACTTGATGGACATGTTGATACAAGGGGAACGAACGGTAATTGCTACACGAGTACACAGCAAGCTTTACAGGCTCTGAATTCTTGCTACTTTTGGACGGAATCGTTTTGGTACGTCCAATGGGGGATTTGCTCTGAGAATCGCAAATCCTGAATTGGTAATCTTTCTCGGTTTGTCAGAGTCAACGTTAGATGCGATTGAGGTCTGTTAGTCACCTACAATATGTAGTGAAAGGCTTCAATCTCCTAGCTTCAACCTATATGGCGCGGTCAAACTTCCATTAGGCCCAATGAGTCTCATCTTTTTTATACCTTGATAGTGTAGTCAATGTCAGAGCTTGTATAGACGGTGCCCGAATCTACGATGTGTTCGAACGACTTGGAGGTTCCGATTTCCCAGTCAACGCAGACAGGCGCATTACTTGATGCAACATACTGCTCGGTCGAATGGTCGTAAAGCGGTACGTATCCAGAGACAGTGATATTGCTCGCGTCGTTGTCATTTGATGGTGCGGCTCTCGTCCATAGGATGACACTGTCATCTTCCGGGTCACCCGAGGCAACCCCGTGAGTGAAGTTCAGCTGGCTCGGTGACCAATGAGGTGTCGCGTATGTCCTCTTTGCTACTCTACTGATTGACACGCCAAGTGAGGCATGATGCCTTGAGGGAGACAGATAATTAAGATTGCCCACAAAAGCTGCCGACGCGGCGCCAACAAACAACAGGAGTTGGATATATTTCATCATGGCGTCAAATCTGCGGAGGATGCTTATGAGGTAGAAACGAATCGACGCGCGTAATTATAACGAGTCGGATTTGGTAATATTACATTCTGATTTCCAGACATTAAACTAGCTTTGTTTGGCCACGTCCTTATATACCTATGTTGGCTGCTCTTAACTACATTTAATTTGTATAGGGTTTGCAGCAGGGGCTATAGAGCGGTAAGGAAGTAAAAAATTAACAGTTTGGCTAGGTTACGGTCGGGCGGTCGCAAGTGTAGATGATTTATAAGTATAATAAATGAACAGTAGTTACTACTAAAATAAAAGTATTAATAGATTTAAATTATTAAATTTAATTAAAATTAGTTAATTTAATTAAATATAGTTAAATTAATTAATTATAGTTAGCTAATTAAATATAGTTAAAAAGCTATATAAATAATATAAGTAAATGTAAAATAACTAGTAATAGCTAGTAATAACTATATTAGTTTATAATAAATTTAAATATAAGTTAATAAGTGTAAAACGTTATAAATTAATAATTTTAACGCTGTATACTATTAAACCTATTATTTTAAAACGTTATAAAGCGCTATAAAACCCTGTAAAGCCCTATAGTACGCTATAAAGCTTCGTAGGTTAGTGCTTTACTATAGCATTATAAAAACAACCGTATAAATAAATCTATTTCTTTTTGTTATAGTGGGTGTACTAGGGTTTGCTCCGATCTACATACAAATTAGGTATAGTTCGGAGCAGCCAAGCGTATGGGTGGGGTGCCGGCTAAAAAGGGCTAGTTTGATGTCTGGAAATCAGAATGTGATGTTACCAAATCCGACCCGTAATTATAAGGCGTGGGCCCTGGTACGTGTTCAGGTTACGATGCCTGGCATACACCGTAAGCGGCCGGGCGCATTTGGAGGCATAGTAGCAGTTGGCCGGTCACTCTGACGAACTAAGAAGGTGTACACTGAAGGACGAATAGCGACGAGCATATTCACCTGGTCCTATCGACTGGCTACTCTGTAGTGTATACTGGCAGAAGATAAGACGCTCGTAGAAATGACCATGATACAATGTCTTGTTCTGTCACTGGTGGGCTTCGGGACGGACTTCTAGAATTATTCGGTTGGCGGCGCGGGACCGATGCCTGCCGGGATACCTACCAGGCCCCTAAACGTTAGCTTACCTACTATGTACTAAACGTGACGGAATGCTCGAAGCTGATTGGCCACGTTTGTGAGATTGCTGCGGGAGAATTCTGCATCCCAGAGTTTTGGCACGTGCACTGGTATCTAAGTATCTAATCGGTACCATTGAATTTCAAACGAGGGCATCAAGGGGAAAAAAGGTTCACAGAATATTAAGTCACCATTAACTCACCTCACTTATATGCGGTCATAAAAACCAATTCCCAGACCCTGAGGCTCACGACCTCAATATCCCTTGCACCAAATTATCTACTAATAACAACAGCACTGTACCTTGATCTAGCTTTAATGATGCCTGAAGAAAGAGCCTCTAAGTGGACAGCTGTTGGGGGTCCCATTCCCAATCCGGCTAGGCCAGAAGATAGCGTGGGGTTGGCTCGATGACAATGTTGCTCAGCCTATCACTGGATGAATCCAACCACGCCGGACCTCGTCGAAGACATCGTTTGCGACTGCAGAAGTTGTCCAGGGCCCTGCGACAAACTCTAATGTTCTTGGCGAGCTTATCTCGGCAAAGCATCTCATGACCAAAGCGAGCTAATCGCGCTCGCTGCAGCCGATCTGTGGTCTCAGAGCTCAATTGACGAATCAGAGGCCGCAGATGCGTTGCACAACGGCCTATGCGATGCGCTCATCGTCGGTTCATTTGAGAGCATAAGTCTGAGAAATCTCACCGTGGCGCGAGCCAAAATGTAGTTTCTCCTCTGCCTCTTCTGTTGCGCTTTCTTGTCTCCTACCAGCTCCGTGCTTTCTCACGAGATTGTGTCCGCCAGCCGCCAGCAGCCAGCATAGAATTTACGCTCTTGTCGACTAGAAAGCTTATCTCTTTCAGCCACATCCCCAACAAAGCGCAACACTACCGGATACCTCAACATTTTCCTTGGTTTGGCGAACCTCAGATACCTACCTAACTAGGAATTGTAATCATCTCCTCCACTCCGCATACACCAATCGACGTGAAGATGGACTCCCACGGCCACTCTCGGGAGCTCGACCGTTTCGAGGCGAAGTCGCAAGCGGCTTCCGATGGCTCTGTTCATAAGGGAGAGGATATCCTCGCAACGCAGGACCTGGACCCTGTGCTCAACGCCAAAATGCATCTTGTCAACAATGTAAGGTATATGGAGATGAGCTCCTAGCTGTGCCCCGTTTCCGCGCCCGCCTGCTAATGGGACCTAGGCCATTGACGAAATTGGCTGGACGAACTACCACTGGAAGCTGTTTGTGCTGAACGGGTTTGGGTGAGATTTGGATTTTGACCCCGACTAGGCATCCTCCACCATTTGTTAATAATGCCTTTCCGCCTACTAGTTACGCTGTCGACTCCATGATCACACTAATACAAAGCAACATCGCTGCGCCCGCCTTCAAGGAGTTTGGATCCGTCGGTTATGCGAATGGCCAGAATATCGCGTCATACGCCGGGCTGCTTGTAGGTGCGATATTCTGGGGCTTTGGCGCCGACGTCATTGGCCGTCGATGGGCCTTCAACATCTCCCTGTTCATCTGCTCCGCCGCCGCCGTCGTTGCTGGGGCAGCCCCGAGCTGGCCGTCGCTTGGTTTCTTCGTGGCTTTAGTTGGATTCGGCGGTGGTGGAAATCTGGTTTTGGATACTACCGTTTTTCTCGAATATCTACCGGGCAACAAGCAATGGGTCCTAACCCTCATGGCGTGTTGGTGGGGTTTCGGCCAAGCAATTACTGGTTTCATTTGCTGGGGTTTCCTAGGTGAGTCCCCGAGAAGTCTACATCAGGCAATTCAAGTTCTGAATGATTCATAGTTCCTACGAGGTGGAATTGCGACCTGGAAGGAGACGAATGCCCGAGGTCCTCGAATATGGGTTGGCGCTACGTTTATTTTACGGCCGGTGCCCTTGTACTCGTGTTGTCGATATTGCGAGTTACCATCGTTCGATTGAAGGAAACTCCAAAGTACCAGCTAACTGAAGGCGACGATGCCGGCCTTGTCGAAAACCTCCAGAGCCTGGCTAAGAGATACAATCGGCCATGTTCGCTTACTCTCGAGCAGCTCGAGGCATGCGGTAGGATTCAGGGAACCCACAGCGACTCTCGGTTCTCCCTTAGAGAGTTCAAAATCCATATTTCTGGTCTTTTCGCTACTAAGAAGATCGGTCTGTCCACAACCTTGATCTGGTTGTCTTGGACACTAATTGGACTTGCGTGAGTGCCGTGAAGCATCGTAAGTCAATTACAAGGCTAACAATTAAATTCAGATATCCACTATTCTACGTATTTCTGTCGTAAGTTCACTCGCCTCTAGTAACCTTGTGTCCCAGCTCTAATCTTGGCTATAGTACATACCTGAAAGTACGTGGCGTGAGCGGCCCAACCGATCCCTTTCTTGTCTGGCGCAACTATACACTTGCCAATATCTCAGGTATCTTCGGTCCCATTCTCGCTGGTTATCTATGTAATATCAAGTTCCTCGGTCGAAAGTATACTATGGTCATTGGTGCTCTAGTCACCATGGTATTCTTCTTCGGCTACACGGCGGTCAGTACCTCGGACGAGAACACCGCTTTCAGCTGCGTCATCGCCTTCTGCGTCAACATCTACTACAGCTGCCTGTATGCGTACACTCCCGAGGTTCTGCCTACCGCTCACCGTGCTACCGGAAACGGCATCTCTGTAGCCTTCAACCGTATCATGGGTATAGTGTCGGCGGTCATTGCCACAGTTGCCGACACTCGCACTACTGTGCCTATATATATCACAGCGGCCCTCTACGCTGCTATGGCCATCGTCGCGTTTTGCTTCCCATTCGAGCCATACGGACGTCGTAGCTCATAACCTTCTCCCACGGCACGCAGTCGAGGTGTTAACAGGTGTAGCAGTCCGTGGTTGCAAATATACCACCGCTTGTACCAGACTCGGGAGATGTGTCTCATAGGAGGATTAGGAATGTCCGCGACGAATTACCAGGCCTAGTAGCCATAGTGTATCCAGTCGAGATGCGGGGAGATTGAGTTCGGTATTGTTTCAGCATGCTGTCGGTTTTCGCATGTCGCAATTCAAACGAACCTTGGTGTTCCCGACTTGACGGCCGTATCCTAGATAAATGAGGCCATTTTATGTTTAAATAAGAGATACCCAATATCAAAAGAATAATTTTCGCAGCATACTACAGTCAATATGACTAGTGTAGCGCCTTAAGAACCAAGGGTTTTGCCAGCATACCCCCGCTGCCAGCCGGGCCATGACACATTCCTACCAGCTACAAATATCGTCCGGTGGCGTGTAAAACGAATACCAAGCCTCGTCATTGTCGAGCTCGACGTAGAAATCGATATTGAGTGAGTCCATCTGCAGCTTCATCCAGTCTTCGCCGTCGCTATCGCCTTCAGCAGCAGCAGCAGCAGCCTCGGCCACCACGGCATCATCCCAGCCGCGAACGATCTTGACGTACGGACGGCCACTGCTGCCCTCCCCGGCCGGGTACGCGTCAGAGCCCGCGGCGACGCTGAGCAGCGCGGGCTCATCGACGTAGACGAAGAACGCGTAGCGCGATCCGCGGCCGCACTTCACCTCGTCGATGTTGCACCCGGGGTTCTGGGCGCGCGCCCAGTCCCTGAAACGGCGCCTCAGCGCCTCGCGCGAGACGCCCTCGAGACTCTCGCGGTCCTCGACGAAGACCCAGTCCATCCCGTCGGCGATGTCGGGGGCGTCGGACCGCGCGACGCGCCGCCGAGCCCGAGTCTCTGTGGCGAGCTTGACGACCTCCCAGGCCGTGGCGAGCTCGGGCTTGTAGCTGGTCCGGTAGATGACCCAGCCCCATTTGGCGTCGCCGGCTTTGCCGAGCAGCCATTGGATCTTGCGCTCGGCGGAGAGGTCGTCCCATTCCGTGCCGATCGAGGCCGTCGGCTGCTCGTTGCCGGATTGGTGCGGCGGCGACGACGTGAAGGGCCGATTGAAATATTTTTAGGGGATGAAGCCTCCCTGGTGATGCGAAATGGGATGTATATGATAAAGGGGCAGGCGGCGATGGACCCGCTTGCTGATGTTCCCAATCGATTGCGATGTCTGACTTCTTTTTGTGGCTCATGGTCGATTGAGCAGGGGCCATGTGAGAGGCGAGACGAAGGAAATTAGAGGCGGAGATGCAAGACGAAATAAGACAGCCGGTGTTGGTGTAATAAGGAAATCACCTTTCCTTCTAAATATCATCCGTGCGTAAGCTACTATTAATAGCCTTGCGGGCATATTACTTAAAACCTTAATAAATGTTAGTTTTAGCGTAATCTTTATAAAATATTAAAGGTTTAATTAGTAATAATTTTTATATAATATGTAAAAATTATATTAATATAAAATTTTATAATATTATTATATTTAGCTATAATTTTTAAAAATATATATATAAAAATAATAATTATTAATATATTATTAAAAACTAATTTATAACTTTTTAAATAAATAAAACTTTATATTATTAATTTATTTTTAAAATTAAAAATAATTAAAAAAAATAATAATATAAAAATTTTATTTTAAAATATATTTATTAAATAATATATTAAAATTAATTAAAAAAATAAAATTTAAAAAAAAATTATTATAATATTAATAATAATATTTAATAAATTTATTTGTTTGTTTAAAAAAAACATTTAAATTAATTATAAATAAATAATTTAAAATAATATTAAAATTTTAAAATAATATTTTAATATATTAGTTTATATATAATTAAAAAATAATATAATAATTATAGCTAGCAGCTTTAATAATAAATAGTTAGCTTATATATATAAGTATAATATATATAGCTAGGTTATAGCTAGTATTATAGCTTATTAATATATATACTTATTTATAAATTATTTAAATAATTTACTGCTAGAAATTAAAGCTTATAAAGTTAAATTTTTTTTTTAGCTTATAATTAATATATAAATTTAGAATTTATTATATAAAACCGTAAATATATTTTTATAATAATTATAAACTTTTTTAAACGTTATTAATAATTAACTTATTATATTTTTTTTTATTAAATAATTTTTATTAATAAAATAAACTATTTAAAATTAATTTATTTATATATTTTTATATAAAATAATTAATTATAGTTTTTAAAAGTTTATAAACGTTTTTATAAAAGTTTATATAATAATTATTTTTTATAGCTATTTTTATTTTTTATTTTAAAGCTTTTATAACCTTTTGTTTATATTTAACTTTTTAATTAGTTTAATTTTTTTTTTTAAAAAATACTTTATAATATACTTTTTATATAAATTATATATATTTTAAACTTATAAATATATTTTTTTAAATCTTATAAATAGTTTAACCGATTTTTTATTTAGATATTTTTTTATAGCTTTTTGTTTATTTTTAATTTTAATTTATAATTTCCGCTTTTATACTTTAAAATATAAAATATTTAATTTTATATTAAAAATTATTTTATTTTAATTTATAATTATACTTTTTTTAATAATTTAACTATAAGCCGGGTTTACTATTTAATATATTTAAATTTTTATTTAAACAATTATTTAAAACGTTAAAAATAGCTTTTTAAATTAATTTATAGTTAAAATTATTTCGATTTATTAAAACTATATAAATAAAATTACTTAGCTTTAAACTATTTTAAATAGCTATATTATTATTATTTTTATATAAAAGTTTTATTTTATTTTACCCGATTTTTTATTTTATTTAACTTAGCTAAATTTAATATATAGCTATTTTTATTTAAAAATAAATTATATATTAATAATAATATAATTAATTTAAATAAAGCTAAGTTTATTTATATATATAAAAAACTTAAATAAAAAGTTTAATAAATTATAAAACTTGTTTTTATATATATAAAACTTAATAAATAAAATTTTATTATAATTATATTAATATTTAATTATATTTATAATAATTTTAATAAAGTTATAAAAATATTATATAAATTTAAATTAATAAAAATAAAAAATAATAATATAATATATATATTTTTTATAATTTAAAAAAAAAATAGCTAAAATATAAATATTTTAATATAATTTAATATTTTTTATATTTAAAATTTATATATAGTTATTTTTAATAAATTATAAACTAAAATTAATAATTATAAAATATTTTTTAATAAATATAATATTTTTATTAATTTTTTATTTTATTTTAAAAATAGTTTTAAATATAAATATAAGTTAAATAGCTAAAATTATAGCTAAACTAGTTATTTTAAAAATATTATATTTATAAACTTAAGTAAAATTAAAATTAATAATATTATATTTATTAAATTAGCTTTAAAAAAGTTTATAAACGTTAACCCGGTTAATTTTTTTAATATTATATTTATTTAAATATTAAAAAGCTAAATAATATTTAATTTTATATATAAAAAAAAATAAAAACGTTAAAATAATTATTATTATAAAAAATATAGTTTTATTATATATAAAATAAAAGTTTATAGTTTATTGTTTTATAAAAATTATATATGTTTTAAAAATAAAAGTTATAATAATTAAGCTTTTTATATAATAATAATTTATTAATATTTTATATTTAATTTATTATAATAAAAAAAGCTAAAGGAGTAGTTACAGCTAACAGCTTTAATAATAAATAGTTAGCTTATATATATAAATATAATATATATAGCTAAGTTATAGTTAGTGCTATAGCTTACTTATATATATACTTATTTATAAATTATTTAAATAGCTTACTGTTAAAGATTAAAGCTTTTAAAATTATTTTTTTTCTTTAGCTTATAATTAATATATAAATTTAAAATCTATTATATAAAACCGTAAATATACTTTTATAATAATAATAATATTTTTATATTTAATAAATATATAAATATTAATAAAAACTTTTAAATAGTTTATAATAATAATTATTTTATTATATATTAAAATAATAAAATATAAAACTAAACTAATTTTTAAGCTAATATTTAAGTTAATTTTAAAAATAACTTTATTAATAGCTTTTAATAAATTATTTATTTATAATATTAATATAATAATAAACTTTTAAAAAATTTATAAAAATATATAAATTTTTATAAAATTTATTAATAAAACAGCTTAATTTTATTAAATATTAATATATATAATTAAAATAATAATTTTATAAAACTTATAATTTTTAATAAAAATTATTTAAAATATATAATTTATTAAAACTAAATAAACTATTAAAGCTATAAATTTAATAATAAAAAATAAACTTTTAATAAAATAAAAAATAAAATTAATTAAATAAACTTTTAATATTTAAATAATAAAACTATTTAAAAAATAAATAATTTATATTATTTTTTAATATTTAATATTTATAACTAATTATTTAATTAATATTTTAATAAATATTATTTAAAAAATAATAATTAAAAAAATTAAAATATAAACAAGCTATATTTTAATAAACGTTTATATATTTTAAAAAAAAATAAACTTATAAACTAAAAAAATTATATAAATAATAACTTTTTAAAAACTAATAAAAAAATTAAACTTAAATTATTTACTATAATTTTAGCTATTAAAAATATTATATAATAAAGTTTTATAACTAAAAATTTTTATATAAAAACTATAATATTAAATTTAATATATATAATTTTATAATTAATAATAAATATATATTTTTATTATAATATATAAACTATAATAAACTTTATTTAATAAATTATAAAAACTGTTTATATAAGTTATAAAAAGTTAATAAAATAATTATTTTATTATTACAAGCTAAGTTTAAAGCTATATAAAAAACAGAATATAAAGAGTATAATAATAAAAACTTTTTTTTAATTATAGCTATAATTAAAAAAAAAATAATATTAATTAAAAAACTAAAATAATAAAATAATAATAATAAAAAAAAAACTTTATTAATATTTAAAAAATAGTAAGCTTTACTAAGGGTAGTAAGGTTATAAGTTTATATAAAGTGATAAAAAAGGAAGGAAAGTCCTTGGTAAAGCTCCTGCCTGCGGCAGGAGACTTACCAAGGCCTTTACTTCTTTATCTAATCTATAAAGCGGACCCACCCTAGTAGTGGGTGTGCCCCTGCGGGGCCACACCCCTTAACAAAGTGTAGCAAAAAATAAATAAAAAGAAAATTTAATATAAAAACTATTATTTTATTAAATATTATTTTATTAAAAACTATTTTAAATAAAAATAATAATAAAAAAATATAAAATAATATTATAAAATTTATAAAAATATTAAAAAATTTTTATAAAATAATTAAAAAATAATAAAAAACTTTTAAAAAACTTTTTAAATTAAATAATAATAAATTTAATAATAATATAAATATATAATTAAATAAACTTAATAAAAAAATACAGCTTTAATTTTTAAAATAATATATATAATAGCTTAAATTATTAGCTATAAAGCTAATAATTATTTAATTTTATTATAAAAATATTAAAACAAAAAAATAAACGTTATAATAATTATTAAATTATAAATAAATAAATAAATAAAAAATATAAACTTATTAAAAATATAAAAACTATAAACTAATTAATATTTAAAATATATAAAAGTTAAATAAACTTAAAATAATAATATATATTAAAATTTAATAAAACTTTATAACTAAAGAAAAAATATTAATATATTATAAAAATATAATATAATTAAATATTAATAGCTATAAGCTAATAATTTATTATAAAACTTTAAATATAAATATAATAATAAAATATATTATAATATTAAAACTATTTAAAAATTATTTAATAATAAATAATTTAAATATATAATATTTTAATTAAAAACTTAAAACTATTACTTTTTATAAAAAACAACAAGTTTTAAAATAATTAATTAAAATAAATATATATTATATAAATAAACTAAGTAAAATAATATATAAAATAAAATATATTATAAATATATTTTTTTTAAATATTCTTTTTATTAATAATTAAATAATAAAAAAGCTAAAAACTTTATTAAACTATAAATTATTATAAATTATATTATTATAAAAAAACTTAATATAAATTTTAATAAAAATATTTAAAATTTTTATTAAAAATAAAAACTTAAAAAAACTATAAAACTTAATTATTATAAAGTTTAATATATTGTTTAATATTAATAAAGCTATTATATTAAAAAAAAAAAAAAATTATAAAAATTTTAATAATAGTAATATTAATATATATAAAAACTATTAAAATAAAAAAATATAAATATAATAAAATAATGTTTTAATAAATAATAAAATATATAAAAGTATATATAAAATTTTAAAAATTATTTAATATTAAAAAAATAAAAATTTTAAAATAAAAATTTTTTATAATAATTAAAAAAATAAAAGCTTAATATTAAAAAAAAATTAATTTTAAAAAGAAAATTAATAAAAACTTAATATAAATTATTAATTAATATAAAAAAAAAACGTTATAAAAATATTATTATTTATTAAAAAAAAAATTTAATAATAAAAATAATAAAAAAAACAAAATATTTTATTAAAAATATTTTAAAATAATTTAACATAAATAATAACTTATTAATATTTAAACTTTTAAAATTTATTATTTAATTATAACTATTATAAAATATTAAAATAATTATAAAAAAAGCTTAAAAATATACTATTAAAATAACTTTAATATTATTAAAAAGAAATTTAGTAATAATAAAATATTTTATAATAATTTAACTTATAATAAAAAAATATTATTAAATATTATTAAAAAAATACTTTAAATATAATATATTTTTAAAAGTTTAAAAAAAAGCTAATATAGTTATATTATTTAAAATAAATAAAATAAATTTTATTTTATATAAATTTTAAAAACTTATTATTTTATTATTTTATATAAATAAAAAATTTAAAAAATTAATAATAAAAAGAATAATTTAAACAGCTTTAAAAACCAGCTTAATAAGCTTATAATATATAAAAATAGTCCTTAAAAAGTCCGCGATAAATTTAATAGCTAGCTTAATATATAATATAAAACTAATATTAGTTAATAAAATAGTAGCTATTTTAATTATTATAAATATATAAAAAGCTTTTAATATATTATTAAAAAATAAATTAATAAAAAAAATAACTAAGTAAAGCTAGCTAGCTTTAATTATTAAACTAATAAAAAGTTTTTTAATTAAAAAAATAATTATAGTATATTTTAAAAATATATTAATAAGCTTAAAAAAAACTATATATAATATATTATAAAGTTTTTTAATATTATTAATATTTTATATATTTTATTTATATAAATTAATAAGCAGTAATTTTAATAAATAAAAATGAATTAATAATATAATAGTTTTTATTTTAAAAAAAACTTTAAAATAAAATATTTAAAAAATAAAAAAATAAATTAATAAAATTATAAAATATAAATAAATTAATAAAATAATATTTATATTAAAGAAAATAAAAATTATTTATTTTATTAAAAATTAAAATAAAACTAATTTTAATATTAATTTAAATGAAAAGCTAAAATTTTAAAAATATATAAAAAAAAAACAGCTAAAAAAATAAAAATAGCTAATTATATTAAAATTATTTTAATAGTAATAAAAAAACCTTTAGCTGTAAAGTTTTAAAAAATAATTAATATTATATTATTATTTTTATTATTATATAAATATAAAGCTTAATATAAAAAATAAATAAAATTAATAAATAAAACTATAAATAATAAATAATAAAAAATAAATATAAAATTTAAAAGTTATATTTAAATAATTTAATAAATATTATTTAAAATAGCTTAAAGAGTTTTATTTATTTAAAAAATATTTTTAAAAAATATTTTATTTATAACAAGTAAAATTTTAACTATTAATATAGCTTTAAAACAAGCTAAATATAAATAAACCTTTAAAATTAAAATAATTTATAAAACTTATTTATTAATATTAAAATTAACGCTTAAAAAAATATAATAAAATAAAAAAGCTAAATAATAATAATAAGTATATATTAGTTTTTAAATATTAATAATATTTTTATTTAATATTTAAAAAATAATATTTTATTTTTTTAAATTGTTTTAAAAATTATAAGCTAACTTTATAAAAAAACTTAATAAAAAAATAATAATAAAAATATTTAAAAAATAATTTATAAGCTAATTAATATTTAAAATAATTATTTTTTTAAATAGTTTAAAAATAAAAAATAATTTAAACTATAAATATATTTTTTATAAAGGTTAAATATTAATTATAAAAAGCTATAAAAGTTTAAATTTTTATAAAATAATATTTAATATAAAAATATTTAAAGTTTTTAAAAAATTTAAAAAAATAACGTAATAATACTTTATTAATATTATTATTATATTTTATATAAATAATATAATAATAATATAAAATATTTAAAAAAATATTTTAATAATATTATAATAAATTTTTATAAAAATTTATAAATTAATAAAATAATATAAAATTAATATATATTAAAGTTTAAAATATTATAATATTAAAAATAATAAATAAATAAATAAATTAATTAAGTTTAAAATAAAATAAAAATTTAAAAACTTAAAATTAACTTTTATAATAACTAGTTTAAAATAAAATATAAATTAATAAATTAAAAAAATAATAAAAAACTAACTAAAAAATTAAAATATTAATATTTTTAATAGCTTTAAAATAATAAATAATAAATATAAGCTAAAAAAATATTTAAAAATATTATATTTATTTAAAAAATTTTTAAGCTAATATTTAAATATAATATTTTTTTATAAAAATTATAAATAATATTATAATAAGTTTAATTATAATAATAGAAAAATTTTATATATTTATATTTTTTATTTTAAAAATAAAATAAAATAAAAGTTAAAATATATAGTTTATTATAAAATTATAAAAACTTTTATAACTAATTAATTTAAATTATTTAAACCAGGTAAAAAATTTAATAATAAAAAATAATTTAAATATAACTAGCTAATAAAACTATATAAGCTAAAAATTTAAAAATTTATAAATAAATATAAATATTAAGTTTAATTAATATAAAACTTATTAATATTTTAAAAATTTTATAAAATAATAAACTATTATAATAAAAAATATTTTTTTTTTTTTTAAAAAAAATTAATATTATATAAAAAAAAATATATATAAAAAAAAATTTTAATAAAAATAAACTAAAAATTATATTTTTATAAGCTTTAATAAATTAAAAATATAATTATTATTTTTTTTTTAAATATTTTTAACGTTTAAAGAATTTATATAAAATTAAATTAAAAAAAAAATTTATATAAAAAATATAATATTAAAAATAAACTATAAAAATAACTTTATAAAACTATTTATTTTAATAAATATATAAACAAAACTATATAAAAAAAAAAAAAAAAAACTAGATTTTATAAATATTATTAAAAATTAATAAAAAAAATAAAAAACTATAACTTTTAACTTAAAAAATTAAATTATAATAACTATAAGCATTAAAATATTAAGCTTATAAAAATATAATTTAACATTACATTTAATAATATATTTAATATAAACTATTTATAATATTATATCCTATTATACTTTTAAATAAAGCTTGCTATATTTTAAACCCTTAAGGAAGTATATAAAGTGGGCTACGGCCCTTGTACTAACGTTAAACTTAATTAATTAATTAATTAATCTTATTTCTTGCTTTTTTTTTATCGCTTATCTAAAGCATATTATATCTATGTTGAATAGCTGTATAGAAGAAAAAGTGAAGCCAAGAGCTCCATGTTGCATACAAATGATGAAGAGTTAGTATAGAAGCCTCCTATGCTAACTGGAATTCTCAGCCTATACACATATCTATATTATCTAAAGCATTGACTAAGCTATAAGCTAGGTGCTCGAAATTATTTAGGTATCGAAAAGTTTTGCCTTTGTCCCCTAACACTACCGATTAAAGGGGAAGGCTGGATATTAAACGTGACTAGAAGAAAACGGAAGTTGTCACGATACCGGAATAAAGAGCGTGTATGCATATGGCCGAAGACTACTAGCCCACGGAGGTGTTTAGACCCCTTGGCGCAACAACAAGAGTCTGTACGTACCCTACACATAAGCTATTGTAAACAGCCTGTAATTTAGCCTGTTCGCATCACATACGCCCCGAATCGGAGTTTATGAGCCATTCCACGGTGTCTACATCTACTCGAAGATCTTGATTCTCGTGCAATAATGATAAAGTAATTTCTCATCTTGATATAGGTATAAAATGAAATGTAACATTAAGCCACGGAGTCTCAAGGCGCGCACTTTCGGCTATGATCCAAGCCTCAGCCCCTCTTCCCAACGGTATCAAATCCAGCGCCGCCAAAGCACAATTTCATATTCCAAGCTGATGATTACTAAGGTAATGGGAACCCCCGGCACACCGGTAACCTCCTCCTTCTTTAATCCATCTATATCCCTGCGAACAAACTCCCATATCTCTAATCTTCTTCTGAACCGCCGCCTCCTGGCGTCTCTTCTTCTCCGCCTCCGCTTGCATTTTCCTCAGTTTCTCTTCGGCGTCTCTCTTCGCTTTTAAAGCGGCTTCCATCCGCTGCTTCTCCTTTCGCAGTTGCTCTTCGATCTCTTCGCGGCGCTTTTCGTCTGCTTTGCGCTTCTCTTCTTCTAACCGTTGAAGCTCTTTGAGCCTCGCTTCCTCAGCCGCTCTATGGGCCTCATATTCCCGCTCCTGGGCTGCAATGAACGCATTTCGAGCTTCCTCTAGAGCCTTCTCCTCTGCGATGTTCCTCTGCAACTGTTGCCATACCTCGTCCGTTACACCAGGGTCGCGTTGCGACAAAGAGTCTGCAAACCCTCGTGAATTGGCTTCACTGTGTGACTCGTCCTCTTTCGGCGGGATCGGCTCTGCCACATTGGCCTTCGATATGATGGAAGTGGCGTTCGTAGGAGCCCTTGGTGGGCTTTGCGTCCGAATAGGTAAGCTATTAGACTTGAATAAATCTCCGAGGCTTGCGGAGTCGTTTCCAATGTCATTCCTCGCTTTCTGGGATTTGAACATCTCATTTAGATGTCGAAGGATGTCGGCAACGCTCACTGTCAATCCCGAGGATGTGTTACCAGCAAACGCATCCGAACAGATATCTTTAGCGATATTCTTCACGTCCCTACCGTTTCCCCATGATTGAAATTTCGATAGCTCCGCAAAAACATCAAACATCTGCTGACGTTCATCGGACGAGACGCAATTTATCGCTGGGGTAATCTCTATCTCCTGTTTCTTGATTTCGCGATTCAGGAGTTCAAGGCATTTCTCCGGGTCCAGATTCTCGAAGACTACTTCCTCGTGAAAGCGACTGGAAAGGCCGGGATTGATCCGCAACAGTTCATCGATCTGATGAGTATAGCCGGCGAGGATAACAACAACTTTCCCCATATACTGGGGTTTTGTAAGACAATCGACGAGTTCATTGACGGCTTCTTTGCCAAACTGGCCATCGCAAAAGCGGTATGCTTCGTCTATGAAAAGAACACGCCCCAGGCCTTCGGTCAATTTTGCCTGAGTCTTTGGTCCAGTCTGTCCAACATATTGGCCTATGAGGTCGGACGCAGAGCATTCGACGTAGTCGCGTGATCCTAGGATCCCCATGTCGTAATACAATTGGCTGACCTTACGCGCTACGGTCGTTTTTCCAGTTCCTACCCGGATAATGAATCAGTAATTGGGTTTCAAGCTAACTATAGGTTGACTCGTACCTGGAGGGCCCTTGAATAGGAAAGTAAAGGGAATCTGAGTGCGAGGATCTTTCCCATGTCGCTTCATATTCTGGGCGATTCGCTGATACTTCTCAAGCTGGCCGATGAGTTTCTCACACCCCACAATATCGGAAAACAGGTCTCTGCAGCTGAGTCCAGCACCGCTCGTTCTGTCATGGTCCTCGTCAAAGTCTTGCGGGAGAAAAGTGATTTCCGGACTAAAATTGCCTGTCCCTGCGGCGGAGGTGCGTTTTTGTTCTAGTTCTTTTGCGCGTGAGATCATGTTTTCTACAGCTCCGGCATTGCCAAAATTTGGGCGATCTCGTTCTCGAGCTAGTACCTCTATTGCGGTTTGTTTAGCCTCCTCTGTCGCCTTTAACCCTTGTTTCTTCAGCTTGAAATCGAGAATCTTCATTAGGTCCTGGTCGTTGAAGTCGTCAAAGTAGAATGCGTCGGACAGCCGGAATCGCCTTGCAAGGCCTGGATTCGAGTGGTTCATCATTTCTTCCATCTGTTCTTGGTACCCCAGCAGGAGGACGCACAAGTCCTCCCCCGGGGTGTTTTGCACTTCGGCCACGATAGTGTCAATGACGGCACTTTTAAATGGGTCTTTTTGACCACCACCAACCCTCCCACCAGCATCAAGGCCGTAGGCTTCATCGATCACTAGTACCTTTCCCGTTGCCGCTTTCAGAATTTTCTTCGTGTTCTCTTCCGACTGCCCTAATGCTGATCCTACAAAATCCGAAGGGTTCTTGACAACGACTACAATCAACAATTAGCATCGACGAGGTGAGGTGTTTCCTCCTGTGGAGAGCTACATACCTTCTCGTTTTGATAGTAGACCCAAATCGGCCAAGATTGAGCCGTATAACTTGGCAACCGATGTCTTCCCCGTACCAGGCGAGCCAAGGAATACACGATGAAGTGTAAACCCGAGTGGCTCTAGCTCTTCCAATTCCCTGTGGTAGTTGCGTTGGATGGCATCGACAAGACCTTTTACCGAATTCTTGACCTTTTCCAGTCCTACCAAAGACTGAAGCTCCTTCCACGCAGGGCTGTCTTTTATCGCTCCGCTTGGCTCGGGTCCTATGAGGTCTTCCTTCGTGAAGAGCAAGTCGTCCGGCGAACTCCCTGAAACTCGCTCCTTTCTCAGCCGGGAAGCTTGGCGCTCCGTGACCTGTGCCCAAACATTCTCCAACGCGCGCGCATTTCCGTATCCTTCCGTACCTCGCCTTCTCCCTAGACGTTTGATTAGCACTCTCGCGTAGAGACCGTACCCGCCATCCTCGAGAGTAGCCCGACCACTGTACTTTCTCTCGATCATGGCATTTAGCATGGTCAACAGTTCTTGGTCCGAATAATCAGCGAAGGTTAGTCTGTGAGGCATTCGACTGTCGAACCCTGGGTTATGTTCGAAGAATTTCTCCATCTCCTTCACATAGCCCGCAAAGACGAAGGCAATGGTCCCTCTTCGTTCTTCGATTTCCGCCAAGATAAAATCTAGTACGTTCTTCCCACCATAGTTATCCCCAGACGCGAGCTGGTACGCTTCATCGATGAAGAAGACGCCGCCGCCGGCCTTCACCAGCCCTTCTATTATCTTCTTGGTGCCGGCAGTGCCCTCATTTGCTAGTCCGGAACCTGTGATCTCGACAAACTCCTTTCCAGGTAAAGCCCCTGCGGAGGCGAGGAACCGCGCATATATACGCGCCACCGTTGTCTTGCCTGTGACTGGTCGTCAGAAATGAAGTTTAGTACGCACGCACTCCAGCGCATAACATACCTGTGCCGGGATTTCCCAGCATCACCATTCCCATCCTCTCCTTCTTCATATCGATGCCTTGCCTTGCCACCGTTTCGATCTTTGCCTTAATGTCGAGGAATTTCTCCTTCACCTCTTCTAGCCCAGTAAGAGCCATCAGGTCATCAATAGCAGCATTAGATGCCCCCTCTATTGTCTTTTGCCGCTTCCATTCTAGTTCTGAGACACTCTTCTTTGGAGCAGCTGGTTTTGAAGGAGGCGGTTTCGGGGTATTCACGGTCCTCTGGCCTTGTGTACCTGGTGACCGAGCACCTTTCCCATTGTTACTATTATTGGCGGATGTGCCAGTAGTAGAAGGGGGTCGTGTGGGCTGAGAAATTGTAGCGTGTGAAGTCGAGGCCTGGGAAACAGCGGCGTGAGAAATCGCCGCTAGGGAGATTATGTCTTGAGAAGCTAGACGTTGAGCAGCCTCCAAGTCGCGCTTCTTCTGCTCTAGTGCCTTTGCCCTCTCATGAGCAACCTTTTTATCCTCGACCTCCTCCTTTATTTTCCGCAATTGCATATCGAGTTCTGCAATATCTATATCATGCTTCGCTTGATCTTTCAGTCTTCTGTCCTGAAGCTCGATATCCCTTTCCGAGGTCTTTCTGGCTCTTTCCTCATCTATGTCGCATTGTTTGCATTTCAATGGCTGCTTTTCATAACATTTTCGCTTTTGTACGTGTCCGTTCGGGCACTTGACCTCAACGATTTTATCGCATCTCATTTTGGAGTGGTCGGAGCGATGGTGACAGCTTCTTGGGCAATTGTGTACACCACATTTCAAAAATGCGCCGCTGCATGTTCAGTTAGCTGAGAAGTTGATAGCAATCTAGAGAGGCTGACCAGGGTTCCTTGCATCCCCCATCCGGGCACTCCTTGTCAAAGTCTTCGGGAGATCTCAGAATAGCAAGTCGCGTAGGATGCTGTTCACATTTAGTTGGAAGCCCATCATAAATGTGCTTTTGTGCTTTCAGCATATCTATGAAGCGTTTCCATAGCTGTCCGCCCTTCCTCGAGGCCATGAAGGTTTCTGCATTACCGATAAGGATGAGCCCATTTCGAGCCCGCGAGAGAAGCACGTTAAGCCGTTCTGGGGACGACATAAAGCCTATGTCGCCATTTTCGTTGCTTCGGGTCAGTGACACAATAACGATCTCACTCTCATCTCCCTGGAAATTGTCTGCCACTTGTCAGCTCATTCGGACTACACGACACAAAGTTAATGAACTCACCTATTGAGGATATCCTAACCTTCGGCTTATTGACCCGCGCTGTTGCAGAAGGCACTAAGCCCGCTCGAATCAAGTCATGTGAGTCAAGGTCGTTCAAGACTGGGTCATTATCTTTGCTAAGCTCGTCTCTCAGAAGATGGAGTTGGCCGAGGTAAGGCGTCAAGATGACGATTTTCTCAGTCGGCATATTGATCTCTTGCTGACTCAGATAACGCAGGCATTTGATTGCCATATGTATCTCATATGCATTTCTCTTCGTGGAGGGAGATGCGCCATCTTTCCAGTCTCGTACGTTTTGCATCTGCTCCTCACCATGCGTATGGTTTAAGAAGATGATATTGTCTTGCAATCCTTTGACGTTTGGGCGATTCTTCGTACCGATGGCATCAACAAGATTCGGGTATGTCAATTCCCTCACGAAGTTGGCCAATTCAGGCCGCATGCGATGTTGTTGGAGTAAAGTCTGATGAGGATATCCTCGCACTATGAGCCGTTCGAAGAGTGACACGTTGAGATCGTAGCCGTCGCCCTTCTCAACGCTCAGAGCGAAGTTCACTTTCGGTCGGAGCTGCTTGTGATCTCCTATGAGAATGAGCTGTTTCGTTTCTGGGCCCAGTGCCGTCAAAACGTGACTCTCGAGTATTTCTCCCGCCTCTTCCACGAGAACGACTCCAGGACGTGCCGAATTCAGCATTTGCACATACTTCGCCGCAGCTGTCGTAGTGCATGCAATGATACGCTTTGACCGTAGGACAGTGAGTTCTCTCTCCATGTATACGGATTTGATCTTCTCGAGGTCCTTGTTATAGCTATCACCAGCTGTTTGGACAGCATCCAGTCTCTCTTTGAGAATTTCGGCTTTCCATTGTTGTTGCAGCCTTATCCGGTCGGATGCTTTGATATTCCATACCTCAGGATATTTTTGCGCCACCCTCTTGAATGGCCACGCATCCTTTCCTCGACACCACTGGTCGAGCAGGTAGAAGGTGCTGTCAAGAGCTTTGCCCTTCTTCCCCACGTAAGTCGTCCCATCGTCGCGTTTTGGGACTTCAAAGGCTGAGAAGAAGGGAGGACCTTCGGTGAGAAATTCAAGATGTTCGAGAATCTCGGCTCTAGGAAGCGCTTGCTGCTCTAGGCCTAAGAACGCCTGTTCCAAACTTTTCCCTTCATCCCGAGCCCCCTTCTTCATCCAGTCGAGAATCTCGCATTGCTCTCGCGTAAGCTTTACCAGCTGTGCAGCATCTCTCATCACGAGGTCTTGGACGGATGCAGCGGCCTTCTTAGAAGACCCTAGACGAACGATTTCCTTTTTCGGGATACCTAGTTTAATCAGATCTTCGATGAACTGATCCAACGCGTGGTGTTTGTAGGTTAGGACAAGGATTGTCTCATCAGAGTGGCTGAAAATGGCTTTTAAAAGCAGCGCGCCAATGAACGATTTCCCCGTCCCTGCTCATCATTAGGGATTACTCTCCATCCACTGTTAATGGGGAAGGGACTGACCTGGTGGCCCTTGAATTGTACTCAGCCTCCTGAGCATTCCGGTAATGAAACATGCAGCTTGTGACTTATCTAGCTTCGTGGGATTGGGGAGTTGAAGGGCATTTTGAATATCGAGGGAGGGATTACTGAGTAAATCCCTCAGTAGATCCGCAATAATAGGCGAGAGCACGTAGCCTGGTGTATGGGGTTTCGACTCGGCGTTCCAGCGAAGGATTTCGTCCTCGAAGGAAAACTCCTTGATTTCTGGGAGCTGTTTCAGAATCGGGGCGTAAGAGAACAAGGCAGTGTTCAGCTGCACCAGTTTGACGGCCTTGGCTTCCTTAATACTGCGCAACGCTCTCTCAGAGTTGGCTCCTGGAATTTGCAAACAGAGAACAGGCGGTTGCAGTACGAGAAGCTCCTCTTCACGAATCAA
The DNA here is from genome assembly GCA_025201785.1 of Xylaria longipes. Lineage (NCBI taxonomy): Eukaryota > Fungi > Ascomycota > Sordariomycetes > Xylariales > Xylariaceae > Xylaria > Xylaria longipes. The sequence goes on from MU619762.1 coordinate 163,169, forward strand.
TGTGCCTAATGTGATAACCTTATCGTCGGCGATAACACAGGCCAACGACTCATGCTTCAAATACTTCGGATTGTCCTTCAGGAATTTCCGTCTTGCATCGTTCTTCTTGGGCATCTGTGGGAGGTCATTCATGCACTGGAGTTTTAAAGCCCATGGGCTTCTCCCGTCACAATGTACTCCAGCCATGGAGAGATTATCGACTGAAAATGCTCGCCGTTGCTTTTTCTGCATATTCAGTGCCACCTGTATTTCCTCCCTCATATCCCGTACCATGTCCTCGCGGAGCAGACGAAACTGGCCTTCCAGGTGATAGGCGAGCCCATCTGGTCGTTGTGCAAGGGTGTCCGTCTCGTGAGCGCGTGGGAGGTAAGGGTCATCGGCCGAAAGTTCGTCAGCAGTGGGAACGATCGCGATCTTACTGATCTGGGTGAAATCGTTGTCGTGCCGTCCGCCCGGCCCGCCCGAATCGGTCGAATGCCCTGCAATCAAATTTTCAATAATATGAGTGATTCTACTACCACGTGAGCGGACATCGAGTGTAGTCGACTCCGAAAGCTTCTTCTTAATATTTGCATCTTGTCCAAGTAGTATAAACGCAGTAGCTTTGTCCTTAGGTAAAGAAAGGAGCTCTAGCAAGAGCCATGAAAACGACTCTTCTCCGTCTCCGTCCAACTGACCGGATTTGAAAGCAGCGACATATGCGTCCCAAACAAGCTCTGCTTCTACGAAGCTGAGTATAAAGTGTTGCAAGACTGCTCCACCACATAACGTCTTCAGTTCCGGCGCCGCGAGGTATCGAAAGATGGCCGTGACGGACTCCCGAAGGAAGGAAAGGTCGGTACTTGAGCTGAGGGCTGACTGGAAAGCAGCACGGCCGTGTTCGCTGGCTTGGAGTTTCTGTACACACAACGCCTTGTTATCTTGGTCACAAACTGCTTCGAGAAACAACTTGGTGTTCTTGCTGTCGATGGTCTTCTCGCCTTTGAGCACACCCGTGAAGAGTAATCGCAGCCGAACGGAGCGTGGAGAGTTCCTCTGGTTTGACATCTTGCCTGTTGAGCGGTAATGTAAAAGCAATAAGAAATGATACTACTATCCAAAGCGGTTTTAGGCCTCCCCTCAGCGTCATGATTACTGAATGTCTCATCTACAGGCGCCACGACCTTACCCCGCCCGCATAATTACTGCACTTCTCATCTATTGGCGCGGAAACAGCCATCCAAATATAATGGTCTACCAAGCCGCGACTTGTCATAATTATTTCATTACAGCACTAATCACGTGAGGAAAGAAACCAAGCTATATTACATAAAGTGATGTAAGTTTTACTATTGTAATAATATAACAAATTCCATTAAGTCGAATCTGGCCTTCCATCATGTAGACCTGTGCGCACGGGGCTGATATGTACCCTACCGCGAGTTATCCAAGCCCAACCCCATCGAACGTACGGCCCCCGAAAGCCGATAGTAGCTACAGGCCATAATTATGTTGATGATAGTGAAACTCCTACAAGATTGATTAGTAACTTAATAGGTAATGAGTTATTTGATTCGATTCGAAATATGCCGTGGCAAACCTAAATGCTGGTTCTAGGGTGCGGCCATTGACGTGGGCATGGCGTATATCATCTTCGACAAGTTAAGACTGGTTTTCCAATTAGATTTTCCCTGGTAAAATGGTATATATATGAGCGTTACTTCAGCTTGACTAGGTACTTTATGAACCAGGTGCCCCGTGCCTTATACAGTACGTGAAGTGACTCCTTGGCACAGTTCACTTCTGACATGCCCCACATTCGAGCCTGACGTCGACTTCTATTACACATAAGCTGTACAGCGCACTCCTAATATTCGAAACTCTCATCCTCGTCGGGTGCAAACCAAATAAAATCGCCACTCTTATTTGTTTGATCGTGCTTCGCCACTTTTTCAAATGTCGGGAAATCCTCCTAATCGTGGACGAGGTAGAGGCCGCGGCGACCACTCAGTACCCTTTCACCCTAGGGGCCGTGGAACAGAGCCTCGTGGGAATGTTGGGTGGCAGCAAGGAGGGCGTGGAAGAGGTAGAGGAGACTACAGCGCACAACAAGGAGGCAGAGGCGGAGGAAGAGGTCGTGGAGCACCTACTGAAGTTGAGGTTTTCAGGCAAGTTTAACATTTTGGTCCTTCTAGGACGTCTTACACAACTACTAACGAAAAGTGAACTTATAGTCAAGACCAGGGACAGCGTCCGAATCCCGATAAAGAAGTCGAACGAATTGAAAACAAGTCAGCTGTCGAAGTGAAGAAAAAGCCTACCAGCGAAAAAAATCCACAGCGGCCCGGGTATGGAGTTGGAGGGAAGGAGGTCATACTCTGGACCAACCACTTCAATCTCTACTCAAACAATGATTTGGAGCTGTACCGTTATAGTGTGTCTATCGCGGCGGCTGCTAAAGGAAGAGCACCACCAGTGGGCAAGAAAGCAAAAAGGATTATCCAACTTCTCCTAGAAGAGCACTTCCTTCCTCAAAAACAAAACATTGCGGCGGATTTCAAGTCAAATTTGATCTCTCGGGATGAGCTTGACGTAAAAGAGGACGAGTACATTGTCACCTACCGGTCGGAAGAGGAAGATTCCCCTGCGCCAAATGCGACGCAATACCGGATCCGCATCCAGTTCACGGGATCACTGACGCTGTCCGAGCTCATCAATCATCTGACCTCGACACAAGCAGGCTTAATGTTTGGCTCTAAAGATGAAATCATTCAAGCCTTGAATATAGTCCTCGGTCATCACCCCAAGGCCGAACCTTCGGTAGCAACTATAGCGGCAAATCGACATTTTAGCATAAATGCTACGGCCCAGGACCGAATGAGCCTCGGCGCCGGTTTGCAAGTGATCCGAGGCTTCTTCATGAGTGTTCGGGCCGCGACTGCTCGCATCCTCGTCAATGTACAAGTAAAAAATATGGCCTTCTATGATGAAGGACCTCTTGATAAGATCATGACGGCCTACATGTCAGTCAACGGCCCGAATAAAATGGGGCTCCTAAAGTTTGTAAGAAAATTATCAGTTGACGTAACACACATCACGAGAACGAATAGCCGAGGCCAGCGCATTCCAAGGATCAAAATGGTCCAAGGCTTCGCAACAAAAGATGATGGCCGTAACTTGGCACGCCCCCCAATAGTACCACAATTTGGTGCCGGCGCAAAAGAAGTACAGTTCTTCCTGGATACTTCTGCTGGCGCGTCTTCAAGCCAACCCGCGCCTGCAGCCCCTGGAGGCAAGAAGAAAGGAGGGAAAGGTGCGAAAGCTGGTCCGGCTCCACCATCGACAGGTAGCTATATCAGCGTCTTTGATTTCTTCAAACAGAGTAAGCTTCCGATGTTACCAAAGATGAGTTGCCAGTACTTACGGTTCCAGAGTACAATGTTGTAGTCCAGGACCCAACGTTGCCCGTTATCAACGTTGGAGGAAAAGACAACCCTTCGTACTTACCGGCCGTAGTATGCCACGTCCGCCCAGGGCAGCCTGCAGGGACAAAGTTGAGCCCGTCGCAAGGACAGCAAATGATTCGCTTTGCTGTGCGGCGGCCTGCTCAAAATGCTCGGTCAATCGTTACTTCTGGCCCGTTATTAGGGTTTGAGCCGACCAACGCTACACTGGTGTGAACAATCTTATCCATCGCAAGTATACAAGCTAACAGTCTCGCAGAATGCATTCGGTATAGACGTACCGCCGAAATTGATCACCGTCCCAGGCCGAGTGTTGGGCGCCCCGGCGATCAAATATTCAGGGACCGGGGTGGCAATGCCGAGGTTTGGGAGCTGGGACTTGCGATCAGTAAAATTTGCCACAACGACAACTCTGCCCTCCTGGACCTACTTTCGCATCTCTGTGCAACGCGGACGCAACTTCTGGCCCTCCGACCAGGACTTTACCGCCAAGGTCGACGAGTTCCAAAACAAACTCAGGGAACTCGGCATTTCGGTTAACAACTACATGCCAGGGAAGCATATCATCACAGATGGCCCAAACTTGGAGTCTCAGATCGACCATTGGATACACAGGTTTGCCATCAACCCAAACCGGCCGAAACTGATCCTGGTGGTTATCCCGGAGGCCGAAATGACTGTCGCGTATAACCGCGTCAAACACGTATGCGATGTGACTGAGGGCATACTGAACGTCTGCGTACTCGACTCGAAGTTCTTTAAGGCTAATCCCCAGTATCTGGCGAACGTCGCTCTGAAGTTCAATCTCAAGCTAGGCGGCAGAAACCATGCGCTCGATCCTTCCAAACAAGGATTCATTGCACAGAAAAAGACCATAGTCGTCGGAATCGACGTTACCCATCCGGCCCCAGGTTCTTCATCGAAGGCCCCGAGTGTTGCCGGAGTCGTCGCATCGATTGATGAATGGCTAGGACAATGGCCGGCCGATATTCGTATCCAACCCGCCCGTCAGGAGATGGTAGCTGATCTCGACGTAATGCTGAAGTCGCGTCTGCTGCTATGGAAGGAAAGAAACAAGGTTTTACCGGAAAACATCCTCGTGTACCGAGACGGAGTCTCCGAAGGCCAGTATAACATCGTCGTAGACCAGGAACTCCCCCTTCTCCGCACTGCCTGCCAGGGGGTGTATCCGGCCTCGGACACTAAGGCCGGCAAGCCCCGTATCACCATCATCATCGTGGGGAAGAACCACAACACGCGCTTCTACCCCACGAAAATGGACGACGCTGACCGCGGCGGTAACCCGAAGAACGGCACCATCGTCGACCGCGGGGTCACAGAGGCCCGCAACTGGGATTTCTTTCTCCAGGCACATACCGCGATCCAGGGCACTGCAAAACCAGCGCACTACTACGTCGTCTACGACCAGATCTTCCGGGATTTGAAGGTACCGGCGCAATTCCCCACGGCGGCAGACGCCCTAGAGGACCTCACGCATAACATGTGCTACCTCTTCGGAAGAGCTACCAAGGCCGTGAGCGTCTGCCCTCCGGCATACTATGCGGATCTGGTCTGCACGAGAGCCCGCTGTTACTTGCACAGACTATTTGATCCGTCGCCGACGCTGACTCCTGATACGAGCTCGGTGGGGACGAGTGCCGCTGGCCAGTCGTCGCAGATGCCGGACGCCAGCTTGGTGACTATTCATCCCAATGTGAAGAATACAATGTTTTACGTATGATTTCCAGCCTCCACCCTTTCTTTTCGTTCCCTCTTTTCGCTCTCATGCTTTTTCCTATTTGATAGCGATGGTCTTGTTCAAGTCGATGGTGTCCCTGCTATATTTGAGATTTACGCATGAAAAGTATCGTTGCAATATGCAAATGGATCTTGGTTTTTGTCTTTCTGCTTCCTACTGTGACATGGGGGACAATATTGCAGATTGCTACACTAAGAATATATTTATTCCGCTCCAGACCCAAATGGTTCGTGAGGGGTACGTGGAACCTGGCTGGTGTGGATATTTGGAGAATTCTGCAGCGCACTTGACTTGACTTGCCGGCCGCCAAAATACTGAGACCCGGCCGGCCGTATGGCTCCTAGACCGGAACTTGAGAGGATAGAGAAGGGATCATTGGCTTGGCTCCAAAGCCAACTTCTTCACTATAAATACCTACCTAGTGTAGTGTGGTCAGGCAAATGAAAGAAAATAAAGGGCCGAGTCAGGTACGCGATACTAGAGCTAATTCTTACTAATATTCCATGGTACTGCGTGTACAGCCTAAGACCAAGCCCAGGGTCCAAGGGCTCGTCACATGAGCAACGCTAATACAGAAACCCTTGACAAGGGTCATGTTCGCATGGTCCGATCCTAAGCAGTGTGGAAGTTCAGGGTCCAACCAACATGGATTCCACGATTTGGGGTAGGTAGTCCTCAACCATCTCTATTACCTAACATGAAAGCCACATCTCCTCGGTTGGGCGGTGAGTCGGGGTTGTGCTCCGTTACGTGACAGTAGATATTTGGGTTCGGTGTGAGTGGAGTGAGTAGGTCCCTGCAGATCTGATCGGCTGGGCCATTGGAAATTCAGAAATTCAGACGTGGTGAAAACTGAACGGTGTTCAACATGAATGGCGTCGGACGTAGTACGACAATGGTTTGAAATTGTACTGTACTACTGCTGCAGTGTAATAATCCGCTTTCGCTGGGACATTCCCTTGGAGCGAGCACTCTTGTTAGTCCACGATAAGTGCTGGCAGGGAGAAGCAAGATGTGCCCAAGTCCATAGCCCCACGGCCGAGCTGGCGGAATGACGGGGAAAAGCCCCTTTCAGACGAGGGTGTCGTGTGCGCTGTGGGGTATCTAGGGTAGATGTGCCGTTGATGCTGGAACAGAAGACTGAATGGAACACTGGCAAACGAACAGCCAAGACCAGTAGGCCAACACCCCCACCAACGTGATGCACGATACAAACAAATGCAATTGTCTCAAATCTCAGTCAAGGTTCTGCGGGCCGTTCCTATCTGACACTGAAACCGGAGCCCCCTGTTGTGGTAGATCATGAATACGCTCTCGCCCAGTAGGATTAGGCGCTGTTGATGATGAGGTTTGGTTTGCCACGCTGGCACATGATCGTGAGTGAGGACTTCGAAGAGGCAGCCGATCGGCCGGCGTGGGATGAACTAGGCTGGCTGAACGAACTTCCGACCACAATGGTCAACCATCGGCAGTCAGCAACTTTACTTACTATCAAATGCTGTGCGAGGCAACTTGATGCATCTCGCTGTATTGAGTGAGATGCTTATGGCATACTGCAGGTAAAAAGAGTACGTTCAGCTGGGCAATGGCTCACATGGCGGATGACTACAGCTCGACTATTCGGCAGCTGAAACCACCTAAGACACGGCACACACGATGTATTACCTACCGCAGTCCAGATTACCTATCCCGACAGATGCTGCCCAACTGATAATTTTGAGCACTAGCACCGTCCACGTATGCCGTTATGGGGCCCCCCAGCACTTGCCAGCGAAGCCGGGCTTAAATGCTTAAATGCTTAAATGAGCTGTTGTGAAGAGTATGACTGTGAAAATGATGCAGCCGACGATGGGATGGCTGGTCCCGATATCAAGACAGAGCTAAATGAGAACACAACACGGAAAACAATCGATTATGAGAACCTAACGTTAGTATGTGTAAAGCATGCAATTCCAAGGGTCCTCCTCTTGGTCAGCGCTGGGTGAAAACCCGTGGCTCCGTGCCGCCCCTTGTTGGCCCTGTCAACCCTGTCGACCGTGTGCAGCGGGCTGTCCAGTGGTTTGGGGCTCTTACTAAATCGGGCCCACCCATGGCCCAACCGGGAAATAACCCCAATTCGGGCCTGTCTAACTGGCTAGTAGTGACATAGTGACACCGCACTACAGCCTACGGCGTACAGCACACACACGACCTACCTACCAGTCTAAGTAGGGTGGGGGTTAATCTCTCATCTCTCATCTCTCCGTCTTTCCCATCTTCTTTTCTTGCCTTGATTCCTTCACATCATATCACTTTGCAGCTGAGGTATCAGTCTCTTCAACACGGGAACATGGTAAATATCCGTTTATGCGAACAGTCCACAAATTCCGATCTGCATCAGCTGTTGTTGCCCGCATAGAGTTCTCGCATCCTGTGTGGCCGAGTAGTCTGCAACTTACATGAACGGGACCCGAATACGTCACTCCTGTCAACTCTTCTGGTCTTACCTGCCCGCTTATGTGCCTCGACACTCTCTTCCTCCTCAGCCAGCAGGACACACCCAATCCACCGGCTTTGTCGCATACAGTCCCGGGCGTATGGTTGATAGTGCGACCGATTCCTATCTCGCCCTCGATAGCCCACTGACAGGATTGTTTTGTCGTTTGACAGTTTGAACCAACCACAACCCACCCCTTATTGCGACCGGTTCACGTCTGGCCGTCGAGCTAAGAACCTGCCGTGACGCATCAACACCGCCATTGTCCCGAAGACAAATTGTTGCACCCCCTTTAAACTTCAGTCCCTGCTCTGAGCAGCGCCTCGATTACAGGAGACGAAAACCTCCATCGAAGCTTCGGCCAGGCCCCTTCTGCAACCTCGAACCTTCAATCAACTTCCAGCCTGTTTAAGTCGGGGCTCCCACTCTGCCCTGTCTCAGACCGCGCGGCTCTCTCCCGACAATGCTCGCCATGACGAGGCTGCCTCCCGATTCATTTCTGCCTTCGGGTGGTCTTGACTCTTTCGATCGCTCCATGGCTCCTATCTCCCACCTCCACCGCCGGCCAGACTCTATGATATCACCTTTATCTTTGCCGAACTCCTTAAAACACCCTGCTATTGATGCCCCGAATAGTATCAAGCTGCCGCCTACAAGTCGCGCACCCTCGTCGTCTCTCGCAGTAGCATCAAATTCCCAGCAATATCTTACGTCAGAGCATCGCTCTCTCTCGACACCTACGAGAGGGATGCCAAGTTCTGCTATCACATCGCCCTCCATGGTCCCTATCAACTCCGGCGCTATGTCGCCTTTCGAGCATCTAAGCCCCCAGTCAACCGCGACCCTCCTTCAGCGCAGAGAAGAATATAGTCGGAGATTACAAGAAAACTGGCAGGCTGAACGTGCGCATCTAGAGGCCTGCCGTGCTCGAGCCGAGGAGATGTTTCGGGAAGAACGGGACATGATGGACGAAGAGCGGCTACTCTGGGTGGAACAAAAGACGAAATTAGAAAATGAAATTTTGGTCTGGAAACAAAGGACTGCAACAGCCGAGGCCGAGGCGGCTAAGCTGACCAAGCTGCTTGGAAACAAGCGTAATGGTGCGGGTAAACCCGGCGCGTTCATCGATGGGACGGTTGAAAAGGTGCTAGGAAACCGTAAATCAGGCAGTTCTGACAGTCCAGGAACCGTTGGTCTATCTAGTAGCACCTTTCGGACCCCATCCGATGGTGTTTCGCCGAGCAGCCTACCACGCGGAAGAGGGTCTACTATACCAGAGTCTAACCCCTTCGTGCCACTTGATCCTCGAATGCAGAGTGCTTCGCCGAACAACACTGCTACTCGCCGGGAACAAGAGCGGGTTCCGTCAATCGACATCAACGAGGTTATTCCGGGGCTTGAAGGAATTCGACTGAGAGCACCCGCAATTCAGAAACCCACGTTCAATGACGAAAAGCCATCATCGCCTACAGGTGCACCTGTCGAAGGATCTCCACCTAACCTGGGGAAAGGCTTAGCTGAACCGCAGCCCAAAGCCTCACCAGCTATAATGGTACGAGCGGCATTGCTAGCTCCTGAGCACCGCAGACTCACGATGCATGCTGGACATACGCCAAATCATTCCATGTCTTTCTCTCAAATTCCAACTTTGGAGTCCACAACCACCAACACCGCTGGTAGCACCGGGACGTCTACGCCAACAAGTTCCGATGATTCGAAAATGGTCCAAGTGGACAAGGCACAGGACCAGAGCAACCCGGTAGTCGTTCCTTATGCTGACCAGGAGAGTCACGAGGCTCCAGGGCTCTACTATGATGTCGACATGTCAGAGGAGGCTATACTTGAACCTAGCGATGACGATCCGGAGTTAAAAGGCCCTCTATGTCTAAAAAATCGACCGGCAGCCGACGAGGTGTTTCTCAGGAGACTATCAGATAAACTCGAAGAAATCAGGGCAACTGATGCAACACCATCCGTCCTCAGTGAACAGGAAATATCGGAGGATGCAGGGGAACACGTGACGGACCTCAGGGCTACCCATTCAACTGTGCCCGCCAACGACAGCCATCTGGAAGACAGGCTTGAGAATATTGAGGAAGACGTTCCCTTGAAATTAAGGAAGAGCAGTAATTTTGGCCAACCCCTCGGCCAAGTTCGTCGTACATCAGGCTTCTAAACATGCTTGCCAACAATAACCTCAGCAACGATTGGCATTTACGCTCCCACGCGCGGCATTACAGGAAATGTTTCATTCGCCTTATTCCTTTTGTCCCAGCTCTCTTATCTCTATATACCACCCATATTTTCCTTACGAAGCGATGATTTGGATAGGATAGTTTTCTCTTAACTTTTAGCATTGCATCACACTCAATACCCTTTGTTATACCTCCCGATTGTTTAGACGGGGAATGTATCTTATCTCAGTTTGTATCGCCGGGGATTACAGCAGGAGCATCCGGATCGCGGCCAGGCGGCGCTGGCCTTTGTTATTTGTCTCTGTTCTTTTTGGGTCATGGTGCTCCATTCATCAAAAGTACGCTCTCGGTTGGCCAAAATGGAACAAAAGCGTGGGCACGCTACTAATGCACATAGCATATTTTTACTACCTGTTTCATGCGAATAAAGCATCTAAATGGGATAAGCGGGGAATCATGTACATATACACTATTATCAGGGGGGCAGAGGTTGCGCGCCTCAACCGCGGTAGTCGAAGCGATCGCTACCTGGAGATAATACATCACAATGAACTATTCGTTCTCATCATCCGCGTCACGAAGTGACGCATGGCATCATCGCTTGTTGATGGAGCTATGTTTCGTATATACAGGATCGTTGTATGACTTCATCTCGCATATACATACCAAGTGATTGCATTGGACTGAATCGAGCTGAGTAAGCCTTGGCAAAAGCCCCAACATGGCAGCAAGAAATATATCATCACTGCAATGCAACTAGGTACTTCACCTCATCGCGTTGCAGCGACCTGGTATATGATATCATTTGGGCAGTGCGCGGCCAGCGTCACTGATTCGGCCATTTAATTATGTGCGGTATTCCTGGATGAATGCGACAGCGCGTTTTCAGACACCGTCCTTGAATTCACTACTCCACGCCCGTGGGGGGCAGCAGATACCGCCCTGACGGCATTCTTGCCGCTCCTAATAATACCAAGACCGAGCTCGCTCGACAATGTCCCGAAAGCGATTAACCCGGGGACGAACAAGTCGTACTAATTGTATTTGTATACTAAAAAGGGGGGGGTTGCCGCGCTTAATACACCGCACTAACGGTTAGGCCAGTTATAACACAGGTCAGTTACTCGAACATCAGATTCTACTATCTAAACATTAAACTAGCCTTATTTGGCAAAGTCCCCACCACGTATCTTGGCCGCAACACAGGCCGCAACAATCTTCACTTAAGATTTAGATCACTAAATACAGTTAAAAATTACAGCAGTATAAATAGGTGTAGCTACGTAGCTGCTTTATTCTAGTAGACTTAGTGCAGCTATAGATTAATGTTTTACCTCCCTTACCTACGGAGGTCCAATGCAAAATTGACTGGCAAGCTTGGCGTTAAAGTAACGTGTGAATTAAACAAGCCAAATACGGTGTTAACACTACCGCTTTCTTAATCGGGCATTCTACCGTAGTAGGATTAGTAGCTTTTTAGTGGTGTTAGTAGTATTAGCACTTATAGCAATTGCTATAAATTAGTGGACTTAGCGCCCGGGAAACAGGGCGTTAAAGGGTGTGCTGGGGCTCTTGGGTACAGTAGGCTAATTGGCTAGCACTGTGACCCAACGATTAGCCTGCCAGTCAATTTTGCATTGGACCTCCGTATATTCTATAAAAATATAGGTAAAAATTATTGCGGCCAAGATGCGTGGTAGAGACTTTGCTAAATAAGGCTAGTTTAATGTTTAGATAGTAGAATCTGATGTTCAAGCAACTGACCTGGTTATAACATCGTCTAGCCGTCCTGATCAGGCAACTCGCTGCTGGGGAAGTCCGGGGAACTAATAAATATCCCCGCGTTGACAGGGCATCAGTCTTGGCTCTTACCACGACCTAACCCTCCGCTAAGCAGGCAATATGAGGTCTATTTATATAGTTACTCCGAAGACGGGGAACGCTCGACGTTGGGATCTAGACCTATCTGGGACATCGATCAGTATGCGCTAGATAGCCCGGCACCATGATTAAGACACTGACGCTGGAGTTCATGGTGGTGGCGCCTGAAACCCTAGCGTATGTCATATTGTCTCACCCAGGAGAATGAGCAGGTCACGTTTTAGGAATTCACATACTCTGGTTCGGACAGGGAGAGCAAGAAGGGCATCGGCAAGACCGAGATGATGTGTGAGCTCGCTTGCCGAGACGGTATCTAATATCCTAGGTAAATCAGATAAATGTTGCATTGACAAGACTAGCAGCGCTGAACTCACAAAAGCTATCAATTGTACGTGGGAAATGAACAAAGACGTCCCTACCTTAGTCCGGGAAATCCCGCCCAAAAAGAAACCTGCTGATCAATGCATTTCACAGCTACGTTTAACGTCAGGATCTCAAGTATGAGGTACGCATAGACTCTCGTTGTTGCGTGAAGGTCTACATCCCTTCCAGGCTAGTCTCTGGCTTTATATACGTGTTCTTTGTTCTTGGTGAGGCGCAAGGTGTAGGGGCAGCCGCGGAGGGCCAGAAGTATCACGGCATCTTCGCAAGAAGCCCTGCCGAATTCCGCGAGTGCGGCCCGGTGCAGCTAATCGACAGCATGGTATACAGCCCCGAATACTCACCGGGCAACACGGAGTCGCGCATCCAGACGGATACGGCCGTGGGGCTACGCGGCCTTAAACCGAACTGCAAGAACGGGTCTGGGGGAACGCCGGTCAACATCCGGATCCACCATCACGGCGGCGAGGTTCACACCCGTAGTAGGGCCCATGAGTACAGTATCAGGGTAAATACCACGGCATTACTAGAAGAAAACATATACGTCCTCAAGCAGCTCGATGCCATGCGGTCGAGAGATGTTAGAGAGGTTGGCTCTAGAGTGAATAGATAGAAGGCTTGTCTACAGCTAGGCTGTTAGTTAGGGCTCAATAGATCGATCAGTTGATACCCGAACCTCCCAGATCTAGGGAGTTCCAGTCCACCTATGTATATACAGAAACTACTAGTTCCATACCATAGGGCACCTGGTAACTAGCCACCTGACAAGGGATCTCGAGGCTAGGCATCTCCGATGAGCCATTGGAGTCAAAGAAGTCACGGTCAAGCATGTTCCCAAACGCTTCCTATCATATTTCATTTATAGGATCGTACCTTGACAAATCTGATGACGAAGAAGACCTACATGTTGAGCAGGCTCTCTAGACATTATATAGAAACGTCGAGGAAGACTTCTACTTGATGTGCCCTGACGGAGAAGGCCACTGGCGCTTGCAGGGTTTATATTTCCTGTTTACCCAGGGGCTTTGACTGTCCATCACGTATGGGTATGTCATTGTCACGGAACGCTACGGAATAACCCCTGGGGACCGGGGGTATCGGGCACGGGCCCCCCGCCCGTATATATATACTAGCTGGGCAGTCTTTGCCACATAGATAGGGCTTTCCTCCTTGTGCAATAACAATAGGTTATGATAGTTTATTCGAGGCCTTGGATTTCCTTCCTTTTCTAAGTTCCTAAGCTCCTGCAACTATCCACTGAGTCGTGGTGATGAACATGCTGTAGAAGTGAGACATTTCGAGATCGGTTTCGGCCACCTGCTCCGGGAAAGGATTGTGCCCAGAATAGCGTTTCGTAACAATAAGTCAATACTGAACCTACCAGCAGTCAGGACTGTGACAGTCATTTAGGGATATCTACGTACCTGTTCCCCATTACGAGGAAAGTGGTCGGATGGATCCAGCATTTTAATGTGAGTAACTTTAATAGGCGAAACTTTCCAACTCAAGTAATCTTTTCGGTTCCTCATTGTTCTTGTTCCATCTCGTACGGTGGAGTCTACAAGTGGACGGCAAAGATCTTTTTCACTTAGACAACAAGAACTATTACCCCGCGAAGGATCACTCCCTAATACCGGATGAGATGCCGTCGTCGACATTGACTGGTGCTGGCTCCGCTATGGAGCGTCAGACGCTTACAATCCGTGACATTGTTGCGTTGTGACGAGACCTGGCCGGAGTTCGCGAGCAAGCAGCCGAGCCTGGCTTTTGGAAGACAGCCGTCTATCGAGAGCTGTCAGCCAATAGCTTAGCCCACGTTTTCATTTAGGCGAGCTATATTGGAGTTGTGAATGCAAATCTTGTGAATGCGTATCACGAAGCGGCCAAGTTAGAAGGGCGCGCCTGCCGCTCGAATGAGGACTTGAACATAGCTTTCTGTCTCGACGTATGGCATGTATGCAAGGCACGGCTTGATACTGTATAAGATCAGTGGCCCCCCTACGGGCCGTCCCCCCACGGGCCACCCTTTTCACACCAAAAATCCACTTTTTAACACTTTTTTATACCTTTTTTAAAAAGTGGATATAATAGCTAAAAATAGAACGCTAGTAGATTAAATTATAATAAAATCGGGGCTATATAAATAAAAATAAATAAAAATACGTTTACGATTTAATTAATTTTTAATAATTAATATTTAATTTTTAGCTTAATTTTTTTAGCTGTACTAACATTTTTGTATAGAGATTACTAGTAAATTTGTTTACTGTATAATTTTTTTAGCAGACTTACCTGTTTTAAAGTTAGTTTAAAACTAATATAGTAGGGCTATAATATTAAAACGTATTTTAAAAATTAAAGGTTAATATTAAATTAATAAAAATAAAAATGTTTTATTTTTAAATATTTTATTTAATTAAATATTTAAGTTTAAAGTAAAAATTATAGCTAAAAATCTAATAAAATTTTCTTAGTAAATTTATACAGTTTTTTACACTGTGTAAATTTACATATAAAATTTAGCTAAAATTTAGCTTAAATTTTTACTTTAAACTTAAATATTAAATTAAATAAAATATTTAAAAATAAAAAGGTTTTATTTTAAATAATATAATATTAAGTTTTAATTTTTTAAATATATTTTAATATTATAACCCCACTATATTAATTTTAAACTAACCTTAAAACAAATAAGTTTCCCAGAAAATCACACAGTTAACAAATTTACTAGTAATTTCTATATAAAAGTGTTAAACACTTAAAGCTAAAACTAAAATTTAATTATTAAAAATTAATTAAATCGTAAACATATTTTTATTTATTTTTATTTTAATAGCCCCGATTTTATTATAATTTAATTTACTAGTGTTTTACTTTTAGCTATTTTATCCACCTTTTAAAAAGGGTATAAAAAAGTGGGTTTTTGGTGTAAAAGGGTGGCCCGTGGGGGGACGGCCCGTAGGGGGGCCACTAATCTTATCATGCCAGCTAAAGACCACGACCTAGACAGGTCATGGTATGGGTAAGGTATTACGTCTCCTTACCCGTACACCTATAGTCGAGAGATTATCACTAGTAGGAACCATACATACATACCTACTTGGTACCTACCTTACTATGCCAGTCTGCCTAGACTGCCTACTGTGAAGGGCCGGACGGGAGTGGAGAACTAACAGGGTCCCGACTATCCCCTGTCAATTTAGCCCACCCCGGATGAGGCTCTCTGCCTGTAGCCTATTCGAGGAGCAGAACCACATACGTGGTCCCGCTTACCCGTTCTACGGATAACTAGGTACCCCGGAAGCTTAGCAATATGCCAAGACCCTGCAGCACTTTAAAAACGCCTCTTCCGGAAAGCGATACTGAATCACGACTTGTTGAATGACGCTTTCTCGACATAGCATCTATACTACTGTTTATTATCGACTAAGTCTCGGATTCTTTGGGTCCTTATTGCATTAATGGTTTAGGGGCTGGTTTCCTGTCCTAGATGGGGGATAGTTCTGATATTTATGAACTAAGTTAAGCTAGCTATGCCCTTTTTTTTGTGTTATTTTTAGCATACGCCGTTCACTAGAGCACGTGCTTATCAAACAGTCTTCTAAAAATTTGAAGACTAGAGTAATCAGGTACGTACCATATTTTTAAAAGCTTTATATTGGCTACTAAAAGAAGGGAGGTTAATACATGTCCCGTACTACGACATCTGATTAATAGTAGGTTGTCGCTTCGCCATTGCAAACTATTAGGAATGCTAAGGTAGATGCTATCACTTATAGTAGGTATTGTTGCCTACCTTCCGTAGTTAGTAGCAAGGTGACTAGCTGTGTTAGGAAACGATATCTCCCAGGCGGAATCATGCGATGCCTCGATTAAACCGGGTTGATGCTCATCCATAACCCCTCATGTCGCCCATACGACACTTTTATTAAGTTACACTACAGATCTTGGCGGCGTTTAGCTCCGATTCACTTCCTTAGAATCCCACCTTGTTTTTTCCCTACTGTTAGGTCATTTCTACATGTCAAACAGGATCTCAAGCGAATGAGACACTAGAATACGCTAGGTGTATTCGATACCTTAAACGGGGTCTAAGATGACCCTGAGAGGTGCATGATCAAACGACCTGCAGAATATCATCACGCCGCCTCCATCCACTAGTTTTGATAAAGATCCTGACAGTCGTCCCTGTCTGCGTCGGTTAATTTGGAAGCTCCATATCTAGCAATGTTGTGCCACTCTGCCTTCAAGACCGGTGTAAGAAGATAGAGAATAGGATAGAGTTTGAAATATGCGCGCATTACGGGAGGCGACCGGTCTGGGGAGATAGAGAATAGGATAGAGTCTGAGACATTACGGAAAGCAAAATAAAGTTCAAGATACTAACTTAGTGGCTTTCTATTTGTAAGAGTTTCGCGATTTTGCTGAGGTGATGAGGTGACGAGGTGGTAAACCGTACTGGAGCATGCAACTCAGCTACTGTATAGCCGGGCATCAATTTAAGCTTCGGGATTTAATGTGGGGTGATTTGTCAAGATCTAGGAGTCCATTTCACTCGCCGAGTACTTTTCTCTTGTCCCCCTTCCTGGATTGGTGAATGTACTGCTCTGAAACTTGCAGCACGCCATTACTAGCAAATGGGCTTGACCACAGTGGATCTGACTTTGAGTATAAATCAAGAGGTACCCTTCATTCATATGGTGAACACCTCGTGCTATATTCATACTGATTGTGTTAATAACAGCGTTGTTACAAAATCATACCATATCTCACATCCTAGGGACTCTGTCCGTCTCTCTCTGTCACACACACACACACTTTGAGGGCTATTACAGAAGGAAAAAAGACGAAAAGATGTCGACTGCTATCATCAACTCAATCCTCAAATTCGCCGCTGACAAAATATTCGAACAAATAAAGGGCTTAGCTTACAAGCCTGATACGACTATCATCGATGCAACTGTCGGCGGTTTTGGCAGACTTGAGACTCTGATCAAGACGCTCGACTACCAAAACAAGTTATGGACCCCCATGACTAAGATCTACTACTGGGTCGCCCGAGTCCAGAAAACTATAGATGATCTGAAGGCGTAAGTCCCCAAGAAAAAAAATATGAAGATATAGAAAAAAGATTCTATTTGAAGACATAGTCTCATCATTCATACCGGCGATCGGCTCTTCCAAGATCATGCTGACACGTTTTTGATTCTATTTTGTTGCAGCGAGAACAACGAAGCACACCGTCAGGCGTACAATAGCCTCATTGATACGCTAAAGAGCGATGATAGCGGTATCCGGTATCAGACCTTCGTGCTCGTTAATGTACTCATGACGGGAAAATCGCCAACAACGGCAGTAGGGCTGCTGGAGTACTGGGAGAGCGAGGCGTACAAGAAGCTGTCGGACCAGAACAACACCTCATACCACGTCGAAGACTATATCAATGAGCTTGATACCAACATCGCCGCTGTCGCGGCTCTTCTGCACCATGGAATGGTATTATCCATGTACATCGCGTCAAGTGAGTCCGTGTTGCTCCTTCCATGGCTTTCCTGTGCTTTTTATTCAACTGCAATGTCAACTTTTATTTCTCACTTCTTCTACGTTTTTTTTTGTTTCATTACTGTCCCTTCAGCAACCCCTCGCTGTTTTCTATTTTGAAGACACCCGTTTTGGTTCAAGTGCGGGTAAGAATGCAGACAGTTAGCTGACAATATGAAACAGCCAAAGGTGATGCAGAAGTGTTCCGAAAGACGGCTGAAAACCGGGTTAACACCTTCCGCAACACACTATACGACAAACTATACCCACCAGTGCTCCGCCAACTTAAGAGTTCGTACGGAGACCCTGGAAACTACCTCACCGACGGTCGCTGGTTCAACATCTACGATCAGTCTTCAAACAAGAACTTTCTCAGTATTCAACCCTTCTTTGTTCAACAGGTCTCGCTTCACACGCCGGCAGGCGATAACTCAGTGAAGGTGCGCTCATTTCGGTTCGTGGCATCTGATGGAAAGAAGCCACTAGGGCCACTCGAGATGCATGCCTACTGGCAGGACAGGGGCCTCAGCAGAGTCAAGTTCTACGAAGGCAGACCTGATGGCGTGAATCGGACCATCGCCTACACGAACTCCAAATATTCCGACACTAGTGACATCCTGTTCAAGTTGCTTCCGGTGCAGGTTGAAGGGAAAGAAGTGGCGAAATCGCTGAAGTTGATTCCATACAAGCAGAGTGGCGGAAGTACCACTAAAGATGACAAAGTGAACACCTGGTCAACTAAGTGGAGGCTTGAGGAAGCGTCATCGCCGCAGTAGATCCAGAGACAGTCTGGATTTTGCATGAAAGAGAAATAACTTTTGGGTTTCTGGGTTATATTTTCGTTTGATCGTTTCCTTCTCAGAAAAGGGTAATACAGGTGCTTTAGTATGTTGTTGGACTATGAAGAGAAGGTTGAGTTCGGCAAGAAAGATGAAAAATTTCAGGCCGTCATTCGCAGGAAAAATTGAAGTTCAAAAGCTAGTTATGAAAGACAGATGTAACAATATCACACTCGTCTACCATCTATACATGCATAGATACAGGGTTAACTATGATCAGATCAAAGCTGATTTACGTGATCCGAGTCAAATCGCTACTGCCAACATGATATCATAGTCTCTCTATGTAATTATGGAGTCTGCCTTCAAAGAAGCAGGCTCAAAGAGCTTTGGCAAGAGTGTAACGGGATAGGGAGGACTTTTTTTTTTGTTAAAGAAAACCACGAGCCCAATCTCGTCGCGGGATCGGACTACATCATGAATTAATTGCGGAAACTCCCAGCAAGGTGTACCATGATTTGCCGACGAGAATGGAATCGCAGGTCCGCATCAGTTCAAGAAGAGCAGGCTCTCCCGTACGAGAGTCGCATGTTTTTCTTTGAAAAACGGAGTCGGCAACTAAGGAAATGGCAATTGCTACAGAAACATGAAGAATTGCTACAGACACATGATACAGATATATGACCTTTTAATCGGTCCAATTCATAATTGTTAGTACAGCTTGTCTTGTCTTTGCGACCGTCGTACCGTGGACATGTACCTACACTCCACTAATATTACAGAACAACGGCTCGTAAGACAATCGCAACAGACCCACCTATAGACCCTTCGCGACCCTTTGAAATTGAAGCTATTCGTAACAAACTATAATAGACCCCTTCGCAACAGACCTTTCGCAACAAACCTGTATGTGGGTGCAGACTCGTTTGTAGGTGCAGACCTGTTTGTGTGGCTGTTAGTGGGTCTGATACCCCTTTTTTTACTTCGCCGATCACATCTCCTCCTAGCCGTAGCCATTGTCGCTATCCTCCCTCAACATTTTCTGGCGCCTGGAGGTCTCATTATGCGGAAGCAAACCGGGCTCGGAGGTAATTCTTGGTCTAGGTGCTGATTCTCTATAAATTTCTTGTGATCTTTAGCTGCCCTCCTCATTGCCGTGTGTCCTAGCTTTGAGGCCATGCTTCTCTCGTCTCTCATCAGCCTTTCTGTTACCTCTATTTCTTATGGTTTCATTTTGTCCTTTTTGGATACTACACACCGCTTATGGTTCTTAGATCGATCATGATGGCCATCGGATTCGGGTTCCTTACAACCTTTACTCCCATCATGGGAACTCCTTCCTGGATTGGATGGCAAGTTTTGTCTGGAATCGGGATTAGATTCGCAATTTCTCAACCTTGGACCGCGATTCAGACTGCGCTTCGGGCTGAAGACATCCGCGTGGGGTTGTCGGCCATCCCCTTCGCCATTAGCATTGGTGCCCCGTTGATCATCTCCGTCTCGCAGAATATTTTCACGGGCCTCCTTAGAGATGGGCTGTCTGGTATACCTGGTATAGATGTTGACGGTATCATCTCTCATGGAGCGACAGATTGTTGGAACTTACAACTCGTCACAAAAGGAAAGTGTGCTCAGCGCTTATAGTTGGGCGGGTACAAGGACCTTCTGGGTCTGCGTAGCTGTAGCCCTTTTGGGATTTCTGGCTGCATTATGCATGGAGTGGAAATCTGTCAAGGCGTTGATGGGCATGCACAGCCTTCTCTGGAAAAGAAAAATGACACGATGGCTTGAGCCGAGAAGTTACAATGTTGACAAAGTAAACTGAGGGTGCTCCAGGGAGGTTGATTACGTGAACTGTGTCGCGCCCCTGCAGCCACCATAATAATCGCAGTCACTATAGCGGCGATTGTTAAATTGCTTGAGTTTTTAGCGAAAGAGGTATAACTAAGTAAAACAAAGGTTTTTTATTTAAAAATTTTAGCTAGGAAATTTTCGGTTATTTAAATAAAAAGTTTTGTTTTTTTATTTAAAAACTTTTTTTATAATTATTAGCTTTTATTATATATATATAGCTATATTTAATATTTTAATATAAATAAATAATAATTAATTATTAAATAAATATATATAAATAAATTTATTTTTTATTTTAAATATAATTAAATATATAATTATTATTATATATTTATTATTATATATTTATTATTTATTATTTATTATTTATTATTTATTTTTTAATTTATATATATATATATATATAAATTATTTTATTTAATATATTAAATATATTAATTAAAATTTTAGTTTTAATATAATTAATAAATAATATTTATTATAAAGTTTTTTAATATTATTTAAATTAAAATTATTATTATAAAACTTTTTTAATTTTATTTAAATAAAAAATTATATTAAAAGATTTAATATTATAATATGTTTTTTAATTTTAAAATAAAAACTAATAATTATTTATTATAATAAAAAAGTTATTTTATATAATTAAAATCTTTTTAAAAAAATATTATTAATAAAATATAAACTAAATTTAATTTAAATATTTATTAATAATTAATAAATTATTTTATATAATTAATTTTAGTTTTAATTATATAAAATATTTAAAAAAACTTTAAATTTAATAAATACGTTTTTAATATTTTTTTATTAATAATTATATTAATTATTTTAATTTTAAATATTTTTATATAAATTTAAATTTAAAAAAGTTAACTAGGGTAATAAAATAAAAGTATAAATATTAAACAAAATAAATATATTTTTTTTTAATATAGCTAAAAAAATATATATTTGTTTTATTATTTAAAAATATAGGGTAGCTGTTGTTAAATTGTTATTTTTTTAAGCGAAAGCTATTTATAACAGCTGTTTTATATAATAAACCTTTTAAAGGTTTATATTAAAATTTATTAAACTTAAAAAAGAAATTAATATTAATAAAATATAAATTAAATTTTATTTTTATATTTATTAATAATTAATAAATTATTTAATATAATTAGTTTTAGTTTTAATAATATAAAATATTTAAAAAAAACTTTAAATTTAAAAAATAAATTTTTATTATTATTTTTAATAATAATTATATTAATTATTTTAAATTTATTTAAATTTATTTAATTTAATTTTAAATATTTTTATATAAATTTAAATCTATTAAGTTTAACTTAATAATTGAAATAAAAAATAAATTAATTATTAAATTTATATAAAAATAATTTATATAAATAATATGATAATTAATGAATAAATATAATAATTAATAAATAAATTTAATATAAATAATAATAATAATAATTGTTAACTAGTTAAATAAATTATATTATTTATTTAAGTTTAATTTTAATTTTTAATAAAAGTTTATTTATATATTTTTAAATAAATAATATAAATATTTAAAAAATAGCTAATATATTTATGTTTTTTAATTAAGCTTTTATAGCTGTTTAAAAAAAAGCTAATAAAGTATTTATATTTTATATAATTATTATTTTAATTATTAATTATAATATTATATATATTTAATAAATAATATATAATAATTAATAAATAATAAATAATAATAATAAAAAAGGTTTTATTAAATAAAAAGTTATATAAGCTTAAGTTTTTTTTATTTTTAAATTAAAAAGATTTATTTATATTTATTTTATATAAAATAATAAAATATTAAAAATATAATAAAACATATTATTTAATTTTAATAATTTAATATAAACTTTTATAAAAGTTTATTATAAAAACAATTATTATAAATAGCTTTATTTTAAACAAATAGCTATTTAATTTAAAAAGTTAAAATAATAATTTATATAGTATAAATTATTTATATATATTTAGTTAATATAAAATAAAAGATTTTTATAATATAATAAAATATATTAGTTAATTAATTAAAATAATTAATTAAAATTATTTAATTTTAATAATTAAAAATTATATATATATTGATTTTATTTTTAAAACTAAAATAAATAAATAATTAAATAATAATAATGTTATTAATTAATATAAAAATTATATTAATATTATATTTAATGTTTTTTATAAAAACAAAGCTCCTAGTTAAGGTTTTATTTATATATTAATTAAAGGATAAAAAAGGAACAAAATATTTATAGTAAAGATTATATAGGTAAATATTTTTATATACATAGGTAGTTAATTATATAACTAAAAGTAAGCTTTATAAAAGCCACTTATTAAAGTTAGCTAGCTAGCTTATAACTGCTAGCTAAGCTAAATAATTATAAGCTTTAAAATAAAAGATTTATAATTAAAGCTATTATTTTAAATTTTTATAGTTATAATTATTTAAAAAACTTAAATATAATTTTTTTTTAAAAACTAAATAATAAAATAATTAAACTTTAATTAATTATTATTTTTATTAAAAATAATATTAATTTTATTAATAAACTTAAAAATTTATTTAAAATAATAAAAAATAATAAAAAAGCTTATTAAATTAATTAAAATAAATAAAATATAAAAAAATAAAATTTTAAAATATAATAAAACAATATTATTAATTTTATTATATAGTTTAATAAACTTATATTTCTTAAACTTATAAAATTAATTAATAAATAATATAATAAACTTTAAAAATTAAAAAAATATTTATAAATAATATAATAATAATAAAATAAAGAATAATTATTTTAATAACTTTTAAATTTAATATTTTAAAACTAAAAAATATAAATTATTTAATTATAAATTTTAAAATTTATTTAAATAAAGTTTTTAAAATAGTTTATTAAAATAAAATTAATAATAATATATTAATATATTAAAAATTTAAAATAAATTTTTAAAATAAAAATAATTAAAAAGTTATTATTTATTAAATAGTTAAAAAATTATATTAAAATATATTTAAAATTATTTAATTAAATAAAAAAAACTTTAATTATTTAAAAATAATATTAATAAAATAAATTTATTTTTTAAAAATAATTATAATTAATTATTATTATAAAAATATAAAAAAAAGTTATTATAGCTTAAACGCTATATAGCTAGTGTAGAGGCTAGTGTGGCTAGGGTGAATAATAGTCCGTGTAAGGGCTACAGTATTTACTAGCTAATATTCACTAAGTAACTGCTGTAGTGAATACTTTCGCGGGCTATATATTTAAGTGTAAATTCTTATACTTATTACGTTTTTTTTTCTTTTTTTCTTTATATAAAATACTAGCTTTTAATAATAAGTAAATTAAGTGTTTAAACTTATTAGTTTTATTATATTTATTATAAAAATATAAAAAGAAAAATTAAAAATAATTAATAAAAGATCTTTTATAATAATTTAAATATTTATAAATTAAAAGCTTAAATTTATAAAAGCTATAATAGTTTTTATTTAATAATTAAATATTATGATTTTTTTATAAATATTATTTTATAAAGGTTTTTTTTAAATTAAATTATATTAAAATTAATATAAATAAAAATAAAATTAAATAAAAGTTTTAAAAAAATAATTAAATATATTTAAAAAAAAAACTAAAATAAAATTAAAATAATTTAATTAATTAAATTAAATATTATTATAAACTTTTTTTATTATAAAGATTTTTAAAATAAAAAATATTTATTTATTAAAAAATATAATATATATATTTAATAAAATTAATAAATTTAATAATTTAAAATTAATTATATAAAAAATATTATTTATATTAATAAAGCTTTATTATAATTTATAATTTTAATAATATAAATATTTATATTTAAAAGTATTAAAAGTTAAAAGTTATAAAGTTATTTAATATAATTTATTATTTTATAATAATTTATAATTTTATAATTTTATAAAATCTTTTAAAATAAAAGTTTTATTAAAATATTAAGTTTATAATTAATATTTTTAAAAAAAATAATAAATTAACTTTTTATTTTTTTTTAAATTAATATAATTAATTTATATTAAAAATTCTTTTTTTTTTTAATAAAAATATATTTTATATTTAAAAAAAAATATAGTTTTATTATATTATAATTAATATTAAAATTAAACTTTTATTAATAATATTTTATGTTTAAATATTTTAAATTTTAAATTTTATATTATTTAATAATTAAAACTAAAAAAATATAACTTAAATAATTTTTAAATAATAAAATATATATAAATAATTATAAAAATTATATTATAAACAATATATAAATAAATAAATAAAATATTAAAAAGTTATTTTAAATATTTTAAAATATATTTAATAATAAACTTTTATAATAAAAAAAATTTAATTTTAAAAGTTTATTAATATTAATTATAAATTAATATTTAAATTTAAATTTTAATTATTATTTTAAATATAAATAAATATATATTTTAATTAAACTTTTTATTAATTTTATTTTATATTTTAAAATATATTAATATACTTTAAAAAATAATTATAAAATATATTTTAAATTAAATATATTTAATATTTAAAACTAAAACTAAAATATTAAAAAAACTAATAATTTTATTAAATAAAAGTTTAAATTATTAAAAAATAATTTATAACTTTTTATTATATTTTAAATTAATATTATAAAAATAATTATATATTTATAAAATTAAATATTAAAATAATTATATAAATAAAAAAGGTTATATAAAAAACTTTATAATTATTATTTAAAAAAATTTATAATTAATTATTATAAATTTAATTTAATTATTTAAATATTTATATTTAAAAAATTTATATATTTATTAAAAAAAAAAAACTAAATTATTTAATAAATTTAAATTTAAAACTTAAAGAAATTATTTTATTTTATATTAGTTTTTAATTTAATTATATTTATTAAAAATATTATTTTTAATAAAAAAACTAATTTTTTATATAATATTAATAAATTAAAATATTTAAAATAAAATATTAAATATTATTATTATTAAAATTATAATTATTAAATTTAAATTATTTTTTAATATTTTTAAAACTATTATTATAAAAATAAAAAATAAAATATATATTTTATAAAAAAAGTATTTTTAATTAATATAAATTTATTAAAAAATTAAATAAATATAATTTATAAATATTTTATATTAAAAAGCTTTTAAAGTTTATTTAATTTAATATTAAAAAAATCTTTTTTTTTAATTTTTATTTTATTTTTATAAAAAAGATTTTTATAATTATTATTAAAAACTTTAATTTATAAATTTAAAATATTATAAATATAATTAAGTTTAAATTTAAATTATTTTATATAAACTTTAATAATTTAATTAATATATTTAATTTTTAATTTTATATTAAGTTTAAATTATATAAAAATATTAAAAAAGTTATATTTTTAAATAAATATTTAAATATTTTAAAAATATAAAATAATATTTATTATTTTTATTATTATTATTATTAATTTATTATATTATTATATAAAGCGGTTATTTTATTTATTTATTTTTATAAATAAAAACTATATTAAAAATAATTTTTATAACTTTTTATAATAAATATTTTTAAAAATATAATTTTTAAAAGTTTTAAAAATATTTTAAATTAAATAAAATGTTTTTATTTATATTGAATTTTATTTATATTATTTTTTATAATATATATTAAATTTATATTTTAATTAAAATAAAAATAAAATAATAAAATATTTAAATAAATATATAATATTTATTAACGTTTTAAATAAAATTTTTTTTTTAAATATATATAAGTTATAATTTTTACAGCTTTTTTAAATATAAGTTTTAATAATATATTATATTAGTTATTATTTTATAATAATTATTTAAAAGGTTTTTTTTTTTTTTTTTTTTTAATTAAATTATATATTTTAATTTATTTTATTTTAAAAAATTATTAAACTATTTTTAAAATATTTTTAAAAATATTTATAGTTATAGCTAAGTTTTTTTTTATTAATATTATAAATATTAAGTTTTGTTATAAATTTGTTTTTATTATTAAAAAGCTAATAATATAAAATAATATATTTTCTTATTTTCTTATTAAAAATATATTTATATAATAATATAAAATAACTAAATATTTATTATTAATAAAAAAATAATTTTAGTTTAATCTTTTTAATATATATTTAATAAATGATTAATATTTTATATTATAATAAATTTTTATATTATTTTATAATATTTTTATTTAAAAAACGTTTTTTATTATAGTTTTAAATATTTTTATAAATTTATTTTATTTTTATTTAGTTATTTATTTATTTTATAATATTATTTTAAAAATTTTATTTTTTATTTATTAGTTTTACTAATAGAAAACCAGCTAATAAATATTTATAAATATTTTTAGCTTATTATAAATTTAGCTTTATTTTTACTAGTTTTTTACTTTATAAATTAATATAATAATTTTTATCCGATTATTTTTAATTATTTTAATATATAAACATATTATTAACTAGTTTTTAAAAAATATTATTTTATAATTTAAATAAAGGTTTAATAAAATAAAATTTATTTTAATTTTTATATATTTTATAAGTATAATTTTATATATTTTTATTATATTATTTAATAATTAAAAAATACTTTTAAAAATTAAACGTTTTTTTTAAATATAATTATTATATTTTTTAATTTTATATTAT
>MU619763.1:0-190021 GCA_025201785.1 Xylaria longipes
AATAAATAAAATTTTATTATAATTATATTAATATTTAATTAAATTTATAATAATTTTAATAAAATTATAAAAATATTATATAAACTTAAATTAATTAAAATAAAAAATAATAATATAATATATATATTTTTTATAATTTAAAAAAAAAATAGCTAGAATATAAATACTTTAATATAATTTAATATTTTTTATATTTAAAATTTACGCGTAGTTATTTTTAACAAGTTATAAGCTAAAATTAATAATTATAAAACGTTTTTTAATAAATATAATATTTTTATTAATTTTTTACTCCGTTTTAAAAGTAGTTTTAAACAAAAATATAAGCTAAATAGTTAAAATTATAGCTAAATTAATTATTTTAAAAATATTACGTTTATAAACTTAAATAAAATTAAAATTAATAATATTATATTTATTAAATTAGCTTTAAAAAAATCTATAAACGTTAACCCGGCTAATTTTTTTAATATTATATTTATTTAAATATTAAAAAGCTAAATAGTATTTAATTTTATATATAAAAAAAAATAAAAGCGTTAAAATAAGTATTATTATAAAAAATATAGCTTTATTATATATAAAGTAAAGATTTATAGTTTATTATTTTATAAAAATTATATACGCTTTAAAAATAAAAGTTATAACAATTAAGCTTTTTATATAATAATAGTTTGTTAATGTTTTATATTTAATTTATTATAGTAAAAAGAGCTAAGGGGGTAGTTATAGCTAACAGCTTTAATGGTAAATAGTTGGCCCGTATATATAAATATAGTGTGTATAGCTAGGTTGTGGCTAGTGCTGTAGCTTACCTATATATACATTTATTTATAAATTATTTAAATAGCTTACTGCTGGAGATTAAAGCCCCCGAGGTTACTTTTTTTTTCTAGCTTATAATTAATATATAAATTTAAAATTTACTGCATAGAACCGCGAATACACTTCTATAATATTAAGCTTAAAATAAAATAGAAATTTAAAAATTTAAAGTTAACTTTTATAGCGGCTAGCTTAAAATAAAATATAAAATAATAAATTAAAAAAATAATAAAAAACTAGCTAAAAAATTAAAATATTAATATTTTTAGCAGCTTTAAAATAGTAAATATTAAATATAAGCTAAAAAAATATTTAAAAATATTATATTTATTTAAAAAAACTTTAAGCTAATATTTAAATATAATATTTTTTTATAAAAATTATAAATAATATTATAATAAGTTTAATTATAATAATATAAAAGTTTATTATATTTATATTTTTTATTTTAAAAATAAAATAAAATAAAAGCTAAAATATATAATTTATTATAAAACTATAAAAATTTTTATAGTTAATTAGCTTAAACTATTTAAACCGGGTAAAAAATATAATAATAAAAAATAATTTAAATATAATTAACTAATAAAATTATATAAGCTAAAAATTTAAAAATTTATAAATAAATATAAATATTAAGCTTAGTTAATATAAAATTTATTAATATTTTAAAAATTTTATAAAATAATAAGTTATTATAATAAAATATATTTATTTTTTTAAAAAAAAAAAAAACTTTAAGCGGAAAAAAAAAGCAGCAAAAATAAACTAAAAATTATATTTTTATAAGTTTTAATAAATTAAAAATATAATTATTATTTTTTTTTAAAATATTTTTAATATTTAAAAAATTTATATAAAATTAAATTAAAAAATAAAGAATATATAAAAAATATAATATTAAAAATAAGCTATAAAAATAGTTTTATAAAACTATTTATTTTAATAAATATATAAATAAAATTATATAAAAAAAAAAATTAAAAGCTAGATTTTATAAATATTATTAAAAACTAGCAAAAAAAATAAAAGGTTATAGCTTTTAGCTTAAAGGATTAAGTTATAATAATTATAAGTACTAAAATATTAAGCTTATAAAAATACGATTTAGTATTATATTTAATAGTATATTTAGTATGGATTATTTATAATATTATATTCTACTATATTTTTAAATAAAGCTTGCCACGTCCTAAACCCCTAGGGAGGTATACGAAGTAGGCTACGGCCCCCGTACCGACGTTAAACTTAATCAATCAATCAATCAATCAAATAATCGTCCCCCTTCAAACAGATCCCAGATCTACACAGCGTCAGCACTTTTCACAGTAGTGACAATGTCGAAATCACAGACCATAACCCCCACCAACCAGATATCGATCTTAGAATCCCAGTCCATCTCCATAATGATCTCTGGAGCTCGATAAGCGTTCGGCATGACATCGCCAGTATGTTTGCGTCCTATTTTAGCAGCGCCAAAATCACAGATCACTGCAACACTCAGAATCAGTTATCGCTATCCGGAGCGTGATTTGTAAGGATTCTTAGAAGCCTTTAGATAACATCTTGTCCTAAAAAGGGAATCTCGTACTCTGAAAGTTGACGAAACGAGAAGAAAATAGTTTCGAGAATTACGCACCCGGGAGCCCGCTGGTAACGGGCATGAGTTGGGGAAGGTAAATGGTACGATCCGGAAGAACTTTGCGAGGAGTAGGGTCCTGAAGCTCGTTTTGCTCAAGTTCTTCGAATACCGATGAATCATGGACTCCCAGGAGGATGTTATTGGGTGATAGATCTGGATCATTGTCAGTCGGCACCTTGAGTAGGAACACAAAAATCACCTGTGTGCACGATCCCAGCCTGGTGCAGGAAGTCTAGACCGATAAGAACCAGTTCTAACATCCACTGCAACAGCGTCTTGCTCCACCCTTTCTCTCCGAGCAAGTTTCGAAACTTTGTAAGACTTAAACCTTGAGGATTAAAGAGCAAACATTGATGTGTGCCGTGTGGACCTGTTATTTCGAAATCATCTAAGACTAGACGTACTAGTTTCTTTCCGGGATGTTCGGTGACAATTGGCTTGAGAAATTGGGACACCGCCACTTCATTGTTCGCCTCGTTCGCCTCAGCAACGTCTTGGTCCACGATGCAGACCTTCAAAGCCAGTAGGCCCCCTTCCCTGTTTTATCGATTCATTAGTGTGATAAGTGGGAAATCGAATGTGATAATTTCAAGCACATACTCTAGGTCCCGGCAAAGCCAGATAGTGGAGGCTGTTCCATATCCGAGTTTTGCGACGATTTGATAGCGTGACTTGAATACCTCGCCTAGGCGGACGGGATAGAATCTCTCTGCCTTGTAGGCCGGTAGTGTCTCCTCTTGGATAGCTTGCTCTGAAGCAAGCAACATGAAACCATCCGAAGGGAAGCTGCGAACGGGAACCAACCTTTCCATTATCGTGGTGGACCTGAACGCTGGATGTAAAGGCGCAAAGTCCGTAAGAAACAAAAGCATTCAAGTGAGTGATGCCAGTTATGTGAATAGTTTGCGTTATACTCGCCAGCAGCAAAAGCAAGTCTTGAGAGTTTCAGAGTACTGAGGGGCTCAGGGCCACGCTGTCTGGAGAGTACAGCATAATGAGTCTGGCAGCCAACGGCCCGGAAATTGTTGTAGTGTGTAACCTGAAAGGTGTAGCTTACCAATGAGGTCATCATGTAACCAATATAGACGCGTAAATTATGATCATTATGTATGCTGTACTACCTTGGCTATGAATAATTAGAGAGGGCCCTTTCCAATTACCAGCTCAATTTCACCCCCTCCCCACCCCAACTCGCTACATCTGTGTCATGAACAACAGAACGATACGCAGGAATCTATCGGCGCAACCGGTGTGATGGATAGGTGAGCATGTTTCATGCTATCGTTTTCCCCTGTCACGAGGATGGTCTCTGTAAGACAGCCAAACTTGGAGGCTTTTTTTTTGTTACGTGAAGCGGCGAGTGTAGTATTTGCGCCGTTAAACTCGTATGAACAGCTGCTGCCAACGTTATTATTGTTTTGCTTACATAGAACATGTCCAACGGCGCTACTCGTCAGCCAAGTGAGATCCAGCTCACCCGCTCACGTATTCAAAGCATTCTAGGTATAGCAAAGGCAAGAATGACACGAATATGGCCAACCGCTGGTCAAAGCGCTGATAATATATATTGAACTATCTGCAAATGTTGCCTAGCCAAAACGATTCTGAGTCCAATGATTCTGATATAAATATTGCACTGGACCGTCTACCTGGGTGCTCAATTTGCTCGTTGTCGTGTACGCGGCTCTCAACTAACAGCGAACAACTACCCAAGTCTGCTCAAATCATAATTTGTCCTCTTAATATCTTGGCCCGATCTTCAGCCTAGTATGGCATCCAACATCCAGACTATTGCTGCTGATACAATGACTTACGTGGGTCCAACTTCTTTCTCTGAACTGCCACCTTCTTACGCAAATGGCGTGAAAATAGCGAACGTGGATATCAAAACTCAGGTCAGTAAGGTCAAGCCTCTAGTGCGCTGGTATCCTTGATTTTAAGGTGTATCCTAGTATCCAAAGATCACCGAAGCCAGAATCAAGCAAGTTATCAATCATTTCTCAACGTATAATACATATATAAAATGAACAAATAACCATCAACTGACCGTGATTGCTCAGAGGATCTCACCCGCACAAGTCAACGAAGGACCCAACCGATGAAAAGGAAGTAGTCACTATCAGTTATTATACGAAAACCGCTACCCGGATCCTAGCAATCCATGTCCACGATGATTCCACTTATAACATCTTCCTCTCTCCTCGACAAGTAAGCAAAGGCAAATAACTGGCTGCTGAATGACTAGTGGCCATTAGGATATACGGTATAGGCCAAACAGTTGAACTTATTGAGAACCCGAGGACAGCGCAACGCGTTTCTGCTGACTAACACACCGGTTCTGAGGCGCCACAACGGCCACCTTCGACGAGCTCGACTGACCACTCTGCCAAATCGGAGCAGCGGGCGACTCACGTCGAACTTCGAGCGATAGTGCCCTACTATAGTACTTGATGTACACCCCTTGGCTGTCCTCCCACCTTCTAGCCCTCTAGTCCTCTGGTGTCGGCCCTGCTATAACTCAAGGCGCCCGGATCGAAGGAGTTAGCTAATAATGTTGAGATGCCTCGCAATCCTACTCTGTGCGAAAGTGTGTACCTTTTATCCAGATAGCGCGACTTCTGTCAGAATAAGCGAATCAATAATTGGTGCAATTATATCGTTGTATTCGTGTTGCTGTGTGTTCATGTTGCCATTCATACTAGTACAGATTTTTGCTAGTGTGAGTGGATCCTGTAATGAACTAGTGGTCTAGTATATAAAGTTCATGACGACCAGGGAGCTTGTTGCATCAATGATACAGAGAATAATCTGAGTCTGTTGGAGTCTTGGGTAGGAAGCATGTATGAATAGGCACACTTAAAACGCTTTCGAGTATAAGAAAACGCAAGATCGACGGCCCATGCATAACCGATCTTGAGTACGGTGAAAAGTTTGCCCCTCCTTGCGATTGATTCAGTAAACTGTAGTAAGGTATCTATTTTCTAGATACCTAGGTAGGTACTCTGTAAAAGAGTCGGATTCTATTACACTACATGGTGCGACAGATTACAGGGATAGCATATACACTAGCTCTGCGTGTTTTTTTTTTCTCCTCACGAATTTCGCTACTGGCTCGCATTAGGTTTTGGTTATTTCGATCCTGGAGTTTCCCAGAACCTCCGGCTCCATTTCAACCGCAATAATAGAGGAATGTCACGCACGGACAGAATCACGAAGTAGGTACTTACCTGAATGACTAGTCCGTTCTGATCAAATACCGCTTGCTACCTCCCCAATCTGGCATCGTCACGGTCCCGTGGTAGCACCCGTAGGATTGCAGATGGCATCCTAGCGACTTTAATAATTCCTTAGCCCCCCACTGAAGGATCAATTGAGGCTCCTGATGCTAGTCTTTTCGAATAAACCCTTGGGTTTTCTATAAAATCTACACTCAGCGACACGTATGCCTAAGCTAGAATAGCAAATGCGTGCCAGCCTGCTGCGCGCTTCCAATATTTATTTTGTTACTTTGTCTATGCTGTACTTGGCGCTGCCTGCTACCAAGTATAACAGATAGGTAGACGTCACTTGCAACGGCTCTCGCTCGGGTTGTGTGATGCCGTGTCAAAGCGTTGTTACTGTCCCTGTCTAGATAGCGGCAAGATACTTAGCACGCATAGTAGTGTAACATGGGAGGTTGATGATTTGATTTGGGAAGCCAGTTCTGCAGGACGGGGCAACGCAACGCGTCGCAGTCTCCAGCATGGTTGATCTTCACTCAGTATGTAAGCAACTAGTAATAGCACGGATGGCGATCATTTCCGCTTATTCCCGTATTCTGAACAGTCAGGTATCCATTTCCAATCCATTGCGGCAAAGACTTTAATGAAGACGGTTAGCCTACCTCAGCCCCTCCCCCCAGATGCGAAGGATCACCTGTATGCATAGCATAACATGGATGCAAAACACCATCTCATGATGGTAGCTTTTACATGTTTGAAGTGTAATTTCAGTTTGTCCATTCTAATACATTTCTCTTTATACACTTCCCTTCGTAATGGGGCCCATTTCCTTCTTCTCGTGTTTCTTCTCTATTTCGTATCTCTCCGCATTTCCCCATCCACCTGTATATTGTATATTGGTCGCTGTCCTCATGGCCACGTGATCAGCAGCAAGCCCGACCGACCCCGTTAGCTCGACAACGGTTGCTATTAGAGCAATGGACAACGACCATCCGATCGCACCCGCTGGGGACATTGGAAATCATGTTCTCCCAAAAGTTATCATTATCCTCACCGGTGTTGTGGCCCTGGTTGTTCTGATAATCCGCCTTTATGCTAGACAAATGATGAGAAGATTGGGTATTGCGGATCTGTTGCTGGTCATATCAATGGTAAATAGCGTCTGACCACAGCCTTTACCAACCTTAGCAAGCTAACTTCTTTCGTCGTAGATTTTCTATATCCTTCACCATTACAACGCTTATGAAGCCGCAATTTATCCAGGACTAGGTGTACACCAATGGCAAATGAATCCTGAGCTCGCTGCTGCTTCACATTACGTAAGGAGCCTAACCTTGGTATTGTATATAGACGGGAGAAAACTAACGACCCTTTAGAACTTCAAGCTTGGAAGTGTTTTCTTTGGCCTCAACATAGTGTTTCTAAAAATCGCTGTCTTACTTGACTGGATACACACCTTTGTACCCACAGGCACGCGGAATGCTCTCTTTTGGATCCTGCACAGCCTGATCTGGACCAACGCCATCTTTTACTTGATTGGAACCTTCATCGAGGCCTTCCAATGTCCGCCTGAAGATGTGGGTACTTCAAGATGCAATATCGATGTGCCCAAGTATAACGTCGCCTCGGGCGTTATCAACGTCATCTCCGACCTTACTATTCTAATCGCACCTCATTGGGTTATATGGAAGTTGAATCTATCGAGGGTTAGGAAGATAGGTGTATCGGTTCTATTCTTGATTGGTGCTCTGTGAGTATATCCCATGCCTAAGACAACATAGTTAGCAGGCTAACATACTTGAATATATAGTGCCACCGGCAGTGCTATAGCGCGCGTAGTCTACATTGACTCTGCTTATAGCACGGGCGATATTTTGTTTAATGTAGTGTCCATCAACCTCTGGGCAATCGCGGAACAGACGTTCGGATATCTAGTCATTGGTATCCCGGCTATCCCGAAAGTCTTACATGACCTCCCGTGCGCTAAGCACCTGGGGTCCCTCGTTCGATCCAGAACCAAACAAACCTCACCCCCAAGTGGTGGCTATCATGATCGAAGAACATGGCCGAATTCGACTCCACGAAGATATCCAAACCTATGGGAAACAGGCGATCTGGATACGCACGCTCTTGTGACTATACAAGGAGGGGAGGGGAAAGATATTCCACTACCAGGTCCGGTTCACTTACACGGGAGAGACGGGAGCCAAAATTCCGAGGCGGATGCGATAGGAGTCGCAGTTACCGGATCATGACTTTAACGTCCATTTATAAACACATACTGGAGTTTAGCAATTATACCCATAACGGATCAGCGGCTATCTTTTAGCGGAATAAATACTAATGTTATACTACTGAAAGGAAGATAATAATGACGCAGGAATTATCGCCATATCTATTTACAAGTTGCATCTATCGTTATCTCTTGCTTACCTATGCCCTCGGGGTAACTGAAAAGTAACTGATACACCACTATATTATGGGGAATCGGGGGAAAGGAACTCGTTGGCTGTCACCTGCTGTCACACGGACCAGCCTGCCAAACCCTGGTTCAAGACATACAGCCTAGGAGGCCGTATCTATTGGTCTATGAGGCTCACGAGACTATACGAGTCTGCGAAGAAGGCCCCGACCAGGCCTGGAGGCATGAGTATAAATAAAGGCCAAGGGACGAGGCTACATCGCTTGAAAGAAGAAGACACCAAGGACCCTTTAGACCCCTAGAGAATTATTAGTTGAATATGAACCCCTGTTCAAAGCCCTTGTTACACCTGCCCTAATTAGTAATGTAGTAGTCTTGAAACCTGGATAAGGGAGGCATGCTACCTATAAATTAGAGAACTCAGGTTAAAGCTGCTCCAAATGTTCCCCGATTCTAAGTCTAATATCAACCTAATTATTCAGCTACGGCGTAGCATAGGTAGTGATAAAAGATTTGAGTAATTGTCCTATCTATGGTCAAGCGTAAACCTGGTTATTTTTCTAACTTAACCCTTTATTAATGTAGAATGAATGCCAGGCCTTCGTAACCGTCACGAGTTTGGTCGACCACACTCTCTTCACACCACAACGAGCAGCAAAGTATCACGGCATGATCCCGGCATCAGCAGCCCCATCCGGTACTCCAAAATGTTGGCTATCTGACCATTAACGGTCACCAGCTGTGCGTTGCGCCAAACGCCTCTGTTATACTCGGCCGTAATTCCTTCCGCGCCAGATCCCGGTTAATACATCTGAAGATATAGAGATAGTGGGAAGTTTGAATGGTGAGAGTTTTATCGCGTGTATAGCATCTGCATGGTCCTTTATTGTATTATCCAGTTCTGTGATCCTTGACTGTTATAACTAGATATCACTAGTGTCGTACCCGAAGGTAAGAAGCTGCCCATCCAGAGAGGGAGCGACTAATATAGACTGCCGCTTGGGACTGTAAAATGGTGACTAAATATCTAGTACTCGGATTCTGGAACTATATAATGCCCGTACTATTTCTGATGGCACACAGCTCTTCGGCTGGCGGGAACGCTACTGAGAGAGCTCTGAACTCCCTCGGTAACCTGGAATTCCTGAGAGAGTGTCAGCAAGGAAGTTGACCTCACCAAAGACTTTAGAAACCTGAAAGCTAATTATTGAGATGGATCGCCCCCTCGGGGAGATTAGCTAGATGGGGGCGGTGCCGCAAGTTTCAGCATAGGAAAAGTGATATGGGACTTAATACTTGCAATGAGTTAACACATTCTTT
Organism: Xylaria longipes; assembly: GCA_025201785.1. Lineage (NCBI taxonomy): Eukaryota > Fungi > Ascomycota > Sordariomycetes > Xylariales > Xylariaceae > Xylaria > Xylaria longipes. The sequence goes on from MU619763.1 coordinate 9,431, forward strand.
CTCCATCAATATGGTTCTCTGGGGGCCAGGTTTGTATTTGTGTGAGGTTCTTGCAGTTGGCCTTCCTGTGATACAAGACGCTAGCTGATCCTCCGCAGCTTTGTCTTTCCTATTACACCCCAGATTTAAGCTGTGAGAGTTGCGTAAAAGGCGTTTTTCTATTTCATGGGTTGCAGGTAGTATAGGGAACTCTATTTCAAGATCCCAAAATCCCCAGCCCCGAAGGCTTCCATACCAACTCTTTATAATCTACGTGCAATACGCATATTTGAGGTGGATTCCCTGGCAATTTATCGCAGTCGTCTACATATACAGAATACAGCGAGATTGAGTAAAATCCAAAGGACGAACCCCCAGTTAAGGCTATCCTAAGTTTCCTTTCATTTGTATAAACAAGCCGATAAGAAACATCATTTGTGGCGAAGGAATAGTTGTTTCATCTGCTGAGCACGGCAGAAATTGTGCGCTAGTCTTACGTTCGACGACTTGTAGCAGTAAGAGGATGCTAAACTTGCTGACATAGCTGAGCATTTGATTTTAAGAGCACTTTTTCAAAACGATCGTCATTCCACGCAAGTCTTAGATGTCGATAGTCCTCCAATTATGGGTCGCTCAATAGAGTTATGGGAACACCGAGTTAGCTTCTGATTCACCATTCCAGTTGATCCCCCGGAGAGCCACCAGGATATGTAATAGTTACAATGCTGTCGTAACAGAGCGTGTGGTCTTGTGTTTTGGAACTGACGGAGTTGAGATACTCTGCTAAGCCAGGTCCTCGGGTATGATAGTGACATGGAAGCAGTCTAATTATTTCGTCATGATGGGAAATTGATCTAGATCCACTGTGTACTTTAACGAGAATAAAACATAAAACATAATTTTTAGGGTTGTAGGAAGATGCGACGGACAGATTATTATATGAAGACCCCTCGCGGTGGATGCCTAGTCACTTACTCCATTACTTCTCCATTACTTCTTCCACAACATCAATACCACCACCTTCGGACCACCTGTCCGGGGACAGTGACCCACTTTCACTATGCGCAGTCACCCGGTTGGCTTTAGGGCCCCCCTCCCCTATCGGGTACCTTAGTTACCTACCTACTTACAGTAATTGACGGGAACAGTTGTCCGGTTCCTGACATTGGAATTTTATTGTCCACTTAGATTAGTCACGGCTTCTCCGCAGTACGCAGTGTTCTTCCTTTCTGATCTGCTTTGTTTTCCTCTCTTAGGCGAAGAGGAGAGAGAGTAGATACAAGTAGGTACCTAAGTAAGCTGGTTGTACAATACAACATATACTCCCCACCGGCCGATCCAGCCGATCGTCTGCCTTGATGCAAGTTCATCCCCGCATCCAGTCGACGCGAGCTTGTGCCGTTGTCACTCCGACCTTGAAGTTGGACGTCTTGAAGACGTCTGTATATTGCCAAAGGAATCTATATCATCATCATCATCATCATCATCTATACATGCTTCACAGTAACTTGCGCGATTGCTCCGCAAGCTCCCCAAGCCAACTCTGCGGTCGATCTTGAGGTTTTCTTTTTCGTTTCTGCACTTATACGTAGTCGACAAACGCTTACCGAAGACGTGCACAACCAGGATCATGACCCCGCAGCCAAGACTACAAGGAAAAGTGGCCATCGTCACAGGTGGGGCTTCAGGGTTTGGTAAAGGGATTGCGACAAAGTTCGTCGCCGAGGGTGCCCATGTTCTCATTGCAGACCTCTCCGATGAGGCTGGTCGGGGCGTAGCAAAAGAGCTGGCATGTACATTCACGGTCGGAGATGTGACGAAGCGCGAGGATTGGGAGCGAATGCTGAAAGACGCCGTTGACAAGTTCGGAAAGCTCGATATCGTCGTCAACAATGCCGGCACTGTCTACACCAATAAGGCTACCGAAGAAGTCACCGAGGCGGAATTCGACAGTGTTATGAATGTCAATGTCAAGTCAATTTACTTGTCCACGAATGTGATTGTGCCATATTTCCTGGAAAACAAAATTCCTGGGGTTTTTATACAGACCGCATCCACGGCTGGGGGTATGTGGCTTTAGTCTTACTATCGTCGATCTACTATTCATTTACGCTGGGGACGTACCGTGAACATATCTGCTTTCAGGCTTTATTCCCTTTTGCGGTACTTCGTTTTAAAAGGGCTCGAACTAATATCTCCATCTTCAGTACGGCCTCGTCCACGGCTTACATGGTATAATGCATCCAAAGCAGCGGTGATCAACGCTACGAAAGTAAGAACCCTCACTTCATTTAACTAAATATACATTCACTGACCATCATAATTCTCTCCAGGCCATGGCTGTTGAGTACGGACCGCAGCAGATTCGATTCAACTCAGTGTCCCCAGTCATCGGAAGCACTGGCATGACGCACCTCTTCATAGGCAAGCCCAATACGCCCGAGAATCGCAAAGCTTTCGAGTCCACCGTACCGCTGGGCCGGGGCTCTACTCCAGCCGATGTTGCGAATGCGTGTTGTTATCTTGCTAGCGACGAGGCTTCGTTCATTACAGGTATCAATCTTGAAGTAGATGGTGGCCGATGTGTATAAACCTGTCCTGGCAGTGCAGTCCATCTAATGACTCGGAATTGGGCTTGGTTTCGGGAGAATGCAATATTATGATTTCAAATTTTCTGTATCAGTGTCTCTTGATAAGAACTGGAATTGTGCTTATTGGCGTAGCTATTTTAGTTACTATTTATGCTACTATTCATGGTACTTCGCAGGATCTCCGAGCGCCCAGCAGCAGTGGCCAGAACCCCAGAGACATGTCGATAGATTTATTAGACTAGTATTGCCATACGCGGGGCTTCGCCCGTCAGTCTATCGAATGACGCATATCGACTGTATATGAACACCATTGACCCAGCTAATTATAATATAGCTCCCTCTGGAGGAAGCATATAAGAATATGCGGATCGCATTGCACAACATCAATCCTTTTCTGCTCCAGCACCCTCACGTGGACTTTATTTTTCTCGACCTATCTCTGAGGTTACAGTAGTATGCATATGATAAATGAGACTTAATAACCCGAAACCGAGTTTAATAAAAATTACGTGGGCCTATACACCCCTACTTGCTCAAACAAGTGACGCAAGTGGGCTAAGGAGAATGAGCTGCTTTTTAAAGCAACGAGATTTGTATGAATATTATATTAGCTTTGGGTTTATAAAATCAGGAATCCTTTAGAACATGCATACACATTAACTAACAGATATGTTGGTGCTAGGCCGCCGGGCAGCCTTTCTAAGCACTCCAGCTGCCAAACTGTTTCCTTTGTCAATTCTCTTGCCAGAGCAAACCTTGACTTAGACATTGGCTTGCAGCCCCAATTATATATATATTTCAGGTCTAGGTGCATAATTCAGTTCTTTGAGAGAGTAAGTCGGTGTTTGCTCTGCTGGCTCATCCCGACCAGATATGCGGCCATCCGAGCACAGCCACCAACTGTTTGCACAGTGGTTCTCTTCGGGCGTTGAGTAAGATAGACCTCAGGTACATAATAGGCACCAATCCACGGTAACCGGGGAAATATTTCTATTTAAAAGAGGGGTTGGTCCTGCTCTCACATCCAGAAAACAAACGGCCCAGCCCAACATCCTTTCGAAAACGCATGAATACTTACATATGAAGACTTTGACTGCGTACGTCCCATCACATTAGACAGCGTTCCCCCCATTCCGTGTATGGAATCAAATTAATGTTAAATAAAGAACTAATTATATCCCATCGTTGCTGAACAGGGAAACTTCATCGGCAAATGATGTATCGCCCTGTCATACGAAAGAATAGCACATCTTCCTCCTCCTCTTGGACGTCACGCGCCGTAAAGACGCCTCCAAGCACAACGATTGAATCTGTGTCAGTCCATACCAAAACATCCATGTCTCCCCACAGCAGCACATCGACGTTCACCTTCGGCAACACTCTCACCAGCGCCCCTGAACCGGGCAATACATATAAGATCTTGGAAATAGACTCAGAGAGAGCGATCACGCTTGTTGGCGGACGTCTTACTCTTGTGCTAGATGCGGGCACTAGAGGTGGATGGCACTGGGAGTGCGAGGAACATCCTGGCGGCGACGGTTGGATCGGATTCCGCGACGCCGTCTCGGGAAGATACCTAGGGCATGATAATAAAGGCGGATATATAGTCCAGGCCAGCAAGTTCGATGGCTGGGAGTCGTTCGTCCTACGCCCGCGAGCGGCCGGCGGTTATAACTTGTGTGTGAGGTATGGAAATAAGCTAAAGCCGATGGGAATCTCGGACAATGATGGATCAGACCCCAAATTAGTCGACGCACAGAGCTATGAGAAAGCAGCGCGATGGGCGTTTTACAAGGTGTGATGGGATATCCGAGCATGGTTGGTTTACCTCTTATGAGGCGGTCTGAATTAGTTTGGTGTGTTAGGAGCCGTGCTCTCACTCAATTAATGTATGAATGAATCATGAACCCCTCAAGTGTAGGCAGAGTCCGAAGTATCACATACCATTCTTTCGTTATGCCAAGTTATCTCTTGAATCCAAAAGATAGACTCCAGCCACTCGAATTTATCAGAGAATGCTGGATTCAACCCCGTCGGAAACTAGGGGAGGTCGCTAGTCTAGCCTGCTTTGCCTATTCGCCAACCATACTTTGGCAAACGGCAGGACAATATTGGATAACGTTGTAGATGTATTAGAGTCAAGCACATCAATATGCGCCTCCCGCGTTGGTCGTACAAACTTCAAATAGTCTAGAGAGGGTAGGGGAGTATGAATCTCCTTCTGTTCAACGCCGTAGCCTTGACGAGTTGAGGGCACCTAGTGTCACATGGCCTGAAACTTGGAGCTGCACAAAAACATAGACTATCCTAGCCTAAAGAGGTGTTTTAAACCATTTACGCAACAGCAACGAGTGTTCAAGACATACCTTTAGGTCCATACCAATAGGAGGACGCTCAAACACCTAGTCATTTCGAAATCATACCTGTAATTAGTTATGGAATTGATGAAAATGGCGGAAAGGAAACAATGTGAGAACACTTTAAAACCATGTCGTATCTGTATTCTAGCCGGAATAAGCCGCGTCCCGTAACTCGGTGCCAAAGAGTTGAGAGAGTAATAAAGGAGTATAGCAGAACTACAAGGCATAGGTTGAGACGACGAAGGCCATATATGCCAGCGCTTTATGTCAGTCGACATAGCATAGGGTACGTACATGCTTTATATACTCGTGTATACGTCATTCTACCTTTTTAATTGCATTTGAAAGGAAGTCCGGTAGGCCATGCCTAAATTCCTAGCCGTACATGATACTGCGCATAGACCGGCCGACATAGGCTATTTATAGGCAGAGCGGCATCTCCGAACAACAGTCCCAACCCAACGTAACCTTATGATGTAATTAAGTTACGACGCTGAAATGCTTATTTTCAGGACGAACCAATAACAGGATGGAGATAGAGTACTGGGTCTCGCTTCGCCCGAATTCAACTACTATGTAAAACCTAGCGTGTAATGGTACCAAGCAGCGATCAATGAACGATGTTGATGACGATTAAGCAATGAATAGAAAACAGTACACGGAAAGGAACAGTTAACAAGAAAATTAAATGGCAAGGAAACGCTCCTATAGTCAGAATTTCGACGTATTGTAAACGCTATGGAGGCTTCACATTCCAACAATTGCCTCTTCGGTCGTCAGTAGCCGGAGCTTAGTCGGGGGAATAGTGGCTTTCGAGCTTTCTACATTTGAGATACATCGCCTTTTTACAACGCTTTAGTCTATACCATCTTCTTCTAATTCATGGTACGCGTCATTTGCTGTCCGCATGAAATTATGCCGAACATATATAGTGTGCGTTGCCATTAATATCAAAGCGTGAGCGGATGCGTGGTGATGATCCTCGATGTAGACATCGAGGGGTGTCCACACACTGGAAGTTGAAGAACCCGCAGTTTCGAAATATTCGTGATCTTGATGATCGATTGGTCGGCGGGAAATAAGTCCTCGGCACACATGACAAAGAAGTAGCAGTAGGATAATATATATGAGGACCCAGCAGCTGCATTTCTCAATTAGCCGGAACAATCTGACTGGAGCAATGCTGGACCCCTGAGCACACGCACCAGCGGAACCGGGGGTCCGCACCACATGTCGCATGACAGACACCGTCGTTCTCCTTCCGGCACTTCCCTTTTCGGACTCGTCGTGGTCTCGTTTTGCTTCCCTCTACGTCAGCGGGCAGCTGCAACTGCATACTACCGCGCTCTCGGACGGCTGTCCGCCAAGATCTCCCCAAATCAAGCACGGCGCTTTCCCAGCCTTGCCTACCTGGGCGCCCAGGGCGCGCGATGCTGGAGTCGCGGGCCGTGTAACTCCAAATCCGTGCGGGTCCCGGTGATGCTAATGGTGGAAGAACAGTGGTGGGAGAGGACGTCAGTCGGGCCGGGACGGTTAACAAACGCGGCGAAATAGAATCAGTACGCTGGTCTGGTGAATAGAAAAGCTTCAGGCATCCATCACCTATCTTCCTGAGTTGAGTTGGTGGTTTTCAAGTACGCGCCGATCTACCTACTTCGAACCCAGCATCTAGCCCCGACTTACAACGATACTAATACCTAAGTCACAATGAAGAGCTTCGCTAGCCTCGCTGCCGTCTCGGCTTTGGCCGTCAACACTGTCTCGGCACACTACATCTTCCAGCAGCTTACCGCTGGAACGACCAAGTTCGACACATTCCAGTACAGTACGCAGCCCTAAAGCCCGTGCCCTCGCTTTGATTCAGACATGAATCGCGATCCAAAGCACTCGTAAAGGCTAACACTGAGGCTGGCGGATAGTTCGAAAGAACTCCAACTACAACTCTCCCGTAACAGGTAAACTACCATCCCAATTCTTTAATAGACGCCAGAGGTCTTATTGACATCGTTGTAGATCTGACTTCGAACGACCTCCGATGCAATGTGGGAGCCTCTGGCAGCGGCACCGAGACGATTGAGATGACAGCCGGTGAAACCTTCAGTTTCACTCTGGACGTTGTAAGTGAAGGACCATGGTTCTCGAACCACGACATTTAAGCAAACTAATAGCATGTCAGGCCGTCTACCACCAGGGACCGATTTCCATGTACGCCCAGTTCATCCTCGACCGAGTCTCTACCGCTAACCTCTCGCTCTAGCTACATGTCCAAGGCCCCGGGTGCCGCCGCAGACTACGAGGGAGACGGAGAATGGTTCAAGATTAAGGATTTCGGTAATCCCCCACGAGACGAACCATCTACCCTTTGGCACTGACGAATTATGAAGGCCCTACTTTCAGTGGCGGGAGCGCTACCTGGCCTCTAGACCGTGAGTGTACTCTTACTATTTACTTACGGCCCGCGAAAACGATGCTGACTCCCTTTCCAGAGACCTACACTTACGAACTCCCCAAGTGCATCGAGGACGGCGAATACCTGCTGCGCGTCCAGCAACTTGCCATCCACAACCCGTGGCCCGCGGGTATTCCTCAGTTCTACATCTCTTGCGGTACGTGACACATGAAGCCTGCCTTTCCCTGACGACATATGGAGAAACGAAAGGGGTTCCCTATCATGATTATCCTCAGATTCATTCCTTGATATCTTTTCAAAGAAGGCTTATCGCTGACTTTCAATCACTACAGCCCAGGTCAAGGTCACCGGCGGTTCCGGCAGCGCCAACCCAACTAACGTCCTGATTCCCGGCGCGTTCAAGGAGACCGACCCGGGCTACACCGTCAACGTGAGTTTCTCGCTGCCCTGTGGCCTTGCGTAGTCAGACACTGACAGTGGATTTCAGATCTACTCCGGTTTTACCAGCTACACGGTCCCCGGCCCTGATCCTGTGAGTCCACGCCCTCACTGAGAGCATTATATTCGCGATACTAATGATCCTCTAGTTGACCTGCTAAATTACCGCGCTCTTGGATTGCTTAGAGCCGAAGTTCCGAGACTTGTCTTCAGTACCTGCTCTACCGCCTCTCAGAGCCCTATCTTTAACTGATTGCTTGGATGAGCATGTGGATTCTGATGTTAGTCCCCGAATGTCGGGCGCCGTTGCAGGAACAGGATGACATTGCATTACGGCAGGTCAGACTGGCTGGCATTCTATATGTATATATTTGTGGCAATTAATCTAAATGCACAGCTGTTGATATATATATCAGTGGCCCTTCCCATCTAAAAATGTTCCAATGGCTCCCTGTAGGCAACCGAAGTATCCCGATACGAACGCCTTGCTAGCCAAACCCCATACAGTAATAGAAAGAAGAATGGATTACAGTACCGGATTTTGCGTGTTTGCCCTCTAGACCTCGAGTCCGTCACTCGTAGATGACGGGTCGTTGATCCGCCCATTATTACCTCTCTTAACACACACACACGCATTCAGGTCTAATTCGGCTTCACCCCCCCTCGCTACCTTGCATCATACGACGGCCCGAGTTCAACAGGCGGGGTAGAATTCGGAAGCTCCGCAGGGTGGTTCGGATTATTAACGGCCACCAGATCATACCCCCAATGTTGCGTCGCAGCGCCCACGCTACCGGGGTTCCCGGCCGCCGTGACACCACCACCACCACCACCACCACCTGCCGCAAACGGCTTATACTCGGAAGGTTGAAGATTGCTTTGCGGCAGCTCGGCGGCGGGTCGCTTCCGCCTCCGCATGCGCCAGGCACAGAACCCCGCAGTGGCAATGAGTATCGCCCCCAGAACAGAGCCGACGGCGATGCCCGCCGTCGCGCCCGCCGAGAGAGATCCACCGGCCGGGGAGTTGCCGCTGGGCTGCGGCGTAGGTGAATTGCTACTACTACTACTGCTCTGCGTGTCGGTGGAAGTAGGGGCAGACTTGTCTGGTAGGTCGGATGCCTTGTGCACGGCCTGGAAGAACGGCGCGCTGACGGAGAAGCTGTTGTACTGCTTCGAGTCCAGCGTCCCACCTACTGAGAAGGGCGTGTAGGCTGGCCCGTCGGTACCGCAGCTGCCGACGAGGAATGAGGCCGTGGGCTTGAATTGCACGCATGTCTGTAGTTGGTTGACGTCGAGGATTGGGCTGAAGCCGCCTCTGTGTTTTGGCGTGCTAAGTTAGCTCTGTGGTTTGATTTCTGCTTTGATATTGTCTTGACAATGTGCTTTGAGACATTTGAGACGTTGGAGACGTTGGCCCTCGTATTTTCTGTAGCGGCAGCGACAATTGGTAGAGGGCCATGCCTATCCTTCATCTCTTGGTTTCTCCCCCCTTCCCAGATATTGATTCGGGGAATGGAACATGAATAGATGAGAACAGGGCGCACTTACTTTGGACAGCACCCAAGAGCGGTCTCCCCGGCCGTCAATGGATACTGGAATTGGAAATCAGACGACCCTCCACTATTGAATACCCCGAGTTAGTAACCATAGTAAGATAATCACATCTCTACACAAGAGTCTGAGGTATTTCAAGCACTACGGCCCATTACTCGCCAAAGCAGGAGACCTACTGAGTTGCGGCGGCGGCAGATGTATAGCCTCCGGGGCATACAATTCCAGGCGAGTAGACGCCCCAGCCAGATAGGGCGCCGCTCGTTGCGGGAACATCAGTCGCCGTCGGCGGCCAGCACTCTTTATTATCGGTCACGACGCCGGTCATGCACGTCTGTGCGGCCCATCCATCATCACAGGAGCTGCATCGTTGGATTACTTCGGTGCATGTGTACGTCCAGGTAGCAGTGGTCAATGGTCCTAGATTCGTCCGTATCGTGCCTTGTATTACGGGTGTCGCCATGCCTTCGAGATTGGGGGATTATGGCGTCAAATGTATGCTGATCTACAGTACGGACGAGGTGACGATAGGAAGAGGGAGAGGGGATTAGTCGGTACTGTATCATTGAGGTAGAAAAATGCGAGACGAGAGAAGAAGGAATGTCATGATCTTCCTGCTGTCCGATGTCGTATGGGGGTTTCTGCTTTGCATGGTTCCTGCGGCGCTGTCACAGGGGAGGCTTTGGTCTGATCCGGCAAAAAGCAAAAAGGTGTGCCTAAAAATAGTCCGTGATTGGGTGGACCACGAGTCAGGTTATAGTGCCCAGGCGAATGAGGCGTCGCATACTCCGTAGAGGCGGGAGGATTCATTCAGCGCCTCGACCCTGGTGGCTGTGCGTGGAGGGGTTCAGTGTTTACTATCTACCTAGGTAGATATTCATATGCATGCTGTTGTTCGGAAGGGAAGAATAAGAAAAAGCCAAAATAAAGAGAAAATAAACGACGAAATGGGCCATCAATCTGTCTTTCATTGAAGGGCAGAGCGTCGAAGGGCGCGATGATATGACGATGCGCTGCGGTACAGGTATCCACCGCCGAGAAGGCCCCACAAGGCTGCGGCTATGTAAGCCAAAAGCACCCATACACTGTCGATAAAACTACTTACCTACCTAAGGTACCTGGTCGTCTCCGGCACTATGGGCACTATAATCTCGACATGACCAATTTCCCATTATTAACATATGAGCCTACGCGCTATCCCGGCTGCTGCTTGAGCCTCTCGGAACCTCTTCTCGCCACCATCAGAACCGTCTTAGACTCTGCTCCGCATCTTGATGACAAGCGCCATGATGGGTATAAACCGTGGCTGGAGTTGGACCCGGCCCTAATCCTCTCTATCGGGAGTGGCACGGGTCTACTAGAAGAGCTCTTACACATCTACTTGAACAAGGTCGATCACGCGTCAATCGACTTAAACTCCGCTAAGAACTGGCGCGTCGAAGGCGTCGAGGTGAACCCGGCCGTGAACATCTACCTACCCGAGGACCGCATCAGCCACGTCCTGGGGACATGGGCTGTTCTCGAGACGCGGGCCTGCGAAGCCGCAGTGCTCATGTTCGTGTACCCTCGCGATGGGGCGTTGGTTCGTCGGTATATCGATGCTTTTATGACATCTTCGACGCGGGCCAGAGGCCAGCGAGGGCATGAGAGTTGTGAGAGTGAGAGTGAGAGTGAGAGTGACCGGGAGAATGAAGGTGAGGATGGAAGTGAAGCCAAGAACTCAAACGAGGGAGTCGACTATGAGAATCACGGTGAAAAGGGCAGTGGCAGTCGGAGGAACCCGCGGAAAGGCGTGCAGCTCGTTCTCTGGCTTGGTCCGAAGTGTGATTGGGACGACACTGGCCTCAGATTATTTCACATGGATGCTGAGTTCGAGGTTCTGGAGATGCGCGATGATGTTGGGTTGGCTGAGTATGAGATGCTCGGTGTCCTTAGACAGAAGGCCACGTTAATGTAGGGGCCTTATGTAATTTCTGGATGATGCGCCCGTCTGGGCTACTATGAAGTACAAGGCGGAGCTGCCAGTGAAAGATAGCCGTTCAACTACGAAGTAGAGAGGAGTAGCCGACCGGTCGGGAGTCACTGCAGAGGTATGAGAGATGCGGACCGTGACACAATGGCACATGGGTCATCAAGAGAGAGAAAAAAACAATTGATTATCTAGAATATAAGCCTCTGGAATCTCGCCCATTCTTCTATATGAGTTCTCGTCTATACATAATCTGACTGACTGTTTCTTCATGATGCGCTTTCATGAATGCGCCTTGCTATCAAACTCGCCAAACCGTTCGTGATCTTCGTGAGAAACGAATAACGTAATACAATACGATGCATTATCCTTTGTGCTCCATTGTGAAGCCTCTGTTGCCTATTTATCCTGAACCACATTTTATCGTGGACCCCAACGTAATAGACCCTGGTTGTCCGAAACACCTGTGCTGATATGCCTGGACAGTCTATGCAGATATGACAAACCATAGGCGACCAACCTCTAAAAATGAACGACCAAGGACTATACCAATTAGACACCGAGCTCTAGCCTATGCTATTAGCTTCACCAAAAGAAAATAGGGGAAAAGTCAAGTGAAGCAGCTCGTCCATCCTTTCCGACATCGTCGATACCATGCGACTGTGCAAGACGACTCCTAGGGGCTGCTCATGGGGCTGCTCGTGCGGACCCCAAGTAGACCGCTAGTATTGATGTTGGCTTCAATCTCCGCGAGCACACTCTTCTTTACTACCAGTTCTGGATCGATCTCGTCGCCCCCTACAAAAGTCCAACTCTCTTCTTCCGACTCGTTACCACCTACTGCTTCGTCAGGGCTACCAGCTGTTGTGATGTTCTTGCCCGCCTTCGAAGCCACGAGACTCTTTGCGTATTCGAGGTCTCGGTAGATGGACTGTATTGCTGTGTTGACTCCGTCTTCCTGTACCGGGTTAGATGACGCCCACGAAAGCTTTGATACTTAGTACGAACCTTGCGAATGGTCTGGCCTAGTACCCTGGCCTTGACAATCATCCTCTCACTGTGTGTGGCCTCCCAGAGGGCCTTCGCGAAGCTGTTGGCCCCCCATTTCTTGAGACATATACCAACGCCTAGATCCTCGACCCGGTTTCCAAAGAAGAACTGGTCGCCAAAGAACGGTCGAATGATTGTGGGGATACCTGCTCGTAGGCTAGCACCAGTGGTCCCAGATCCTCCGTGGTGAGCGGCTGCATCGATTTGACGAAATAGCCAATCATGCGGTGCGCTCTTGATCTGGAATATTTCTGGGGGTAAGACATGTTCTGGTTCAGAAGCGTGTGTTTTGTCTAGGCGGTCCGACCATCCCTTCGATAAGATACATCGCACATCAGCCTTCAGTACAGCATCAATGACCTCCTTTGTCATCTTAGCTGGGTCAGGCACCATTATTGACCCGAAACCAACGTAAACGAGCTTTTTGCCATCCCTTCGAGCCTTGTCAATGAATTCTCGCAGATCGTCTGGTGGAGTCCAGTCCAGACCCTCGTCCAGGAACCAGTAGCCTGTCACACGGATCCAGTCACTGTAATCTAGGGGAGGCGCAACCACAGCGGGCGAGAAATTGTAGAGGAATGGTACCTTGTTCGGTTGCATCTTCTCCAAATTAGTATTAGGCAGGCCAAGTACGCTGTTTCGCCAGCGGTTGACTTGGTGTGCAGTGGCTTTCCAAAACACGTTATCAAACATCACGTAAGTAACATAATTATAGGCACCGCCCATCTTGTGTTCGGGCACAATGAAGGCATGAGGATAGGCGCGTGTGCGCGTCCATGGCATGGTAAAGGCTCGGAAATATGGAATATTTAGCGCTTCTGCGATATGAATGCCTGCCATGGCACTGGGACTTTCGATGAGAAGGTCGGAACCCAGACATGCGGTGTACGCAGATGCTAGTAACCCGTCAAGCCAACCACGAAAGTTAGAATTCGCCTCTCGCAGAAAAGCCCACGTGAAGGTACCATTCTCAATGCAGACGCGCAGGAGTTCGCTCGGGTCACCCGCGACTGGCGCAAACTCGATACCATGCCCTTCAACCCAGTCTCGAAACTCGGTGTGGGTGGCGATTCGAGGCTTGTGACCCTCAGCTATCAGGCCCTTACAGAGCGCAATATACGGCTGTACATCGCCCCTAGAGCCGATTGTCAAGCAGGTAATTTTCAAAGACTCCGATGGTTTGAAGTTGAGAAAAGATGCTTTAGGATCATCGAATAATATAGTGGGAGAAGAGTCTGAAAGACCAGAAGCTTCCCGGGGCATCTTGAGTTCATGGTCATTTCCTTCTCGTAAGCGTGCTTCATTGAGAGCATCGCGCTCCGCAAGCGCCTCATCTCCCTCTTCAGCTGAGTCTTCTTTGAGTAAACCGGCTTCGAGTAGGTAGCGGGTCGTCTCGAGGCTATTCAGTAAAGTCACCGCACAATCGTCTCGGACATCGACCTGACTGAATTCGAAAAAAAGTTCTTCATGGCCGCGGATAACGACCACCAAGCCAGAATACCCAAAGCGAAACCCCTTTTCTTTATCAGCAGTTTCGATATCCGTAAGCGGAAGAATAAGCTTCGTTCGGGTGCCGGGCAACAGGCTACGAAAACAGAAATGCCGATCGCTGATATATACCTTGCCGTAGAGCGGTAAAACACGGATGAGAAATCCGAAGTAAGTGGCCTGAAGCTTCTCCGTCTCAGGGAGAGCGAAATGTGCGCGAAAGCGTTCCATGGCCGTTGCATGCTGCCCATCAGTGCTGTTATCCTCATCATCTCCCGCTTCATCGATTCTAAGGCCTGGATTTTCGTGATAATGTTTCCTACCCCCTTTCCACATGCCTGAAACCTTTTCTACATAACCCATTGACTCAGTTGCCAATAGATTACTCATCCGGCGACTAGTTTGATTCAGGTAATGTGCGAATACGCCAGCTCTTTGCAGAGGGTAGGTGCCCATTTTGGCTAGGTTCTGAAGAGTTGGGGTTGTCGCTCGATCTGGTCTCTCTCCAGCACCAAAGTCGTTTACATGACCAGTTGTCATGGCATGATGTAGCTGTTGAGTGACTTTATCTGACTGTTCCTCCGAAGCAGCTTTGTCTAATGGCTTATTTGTGCCTGGAGATCGAGAGGTAGAATTAGAATGGCGTATGATAGGTCTATGAAAAACCTCGCTTCCCCTAAGAATTTGACTGCCAGATGGATCTTCATTTGACGACGCCACCAAGCCGGACGTACTGGGGTCCTCAAGAGATTGAACGTAAGAATCAGACGATCCACGGTTTTCCTGCGATACAGCGCTGTCGTATTGATAACTCTTGCTAGGGGACCGACAACCACTAAAGCTTTGTCGGGTGTGAGTAAAGCCTGTTGGATGGTCGTGATCTAGACTTCCTCGCCCAGATTGGTGAGCTGCATCACGTATCATATCGCCGCTAAACCTTGAGCTTGAATCTCGGTGGGCCCAAGAGGATCGTGGAGATAAAGTTGCCTTGACATTTTCAAGATTCGGAGATCTGGGTTCACTCGCTAAGGAACTCCGATCCTTTGGTACTGAATTGAATTTGAGGCCAACTGCAGCTCGTTGGGCGGTGTTTTGGTCGCTGTCGCCCGAATGCTGACCCGCCACGAGTATTTTAAGCACATTGATTGCTTCCTGGCCAAAGCTGAAGAAAGAAAAGAAGTACTGCATGGCGTTAGTCGGAGACCTCACTGTAGCTCCCAAGAACATACCTCGTCGATCGAAAATGTCTCATCGTTGTCTATAACTCGAAGTTTACAAGTGTCGGCAAACTCGATCATTTGACTCTCCTCGACGTCTAGTATATTCACAATAGGCAGAGAAATCTTGACGCTATCACCTTCATTGTGTGATCGGAAGATAACGCGCTGCAGACTTTTAACCCATTCTTTAGCACTTGGTGCGCTATCCGCTCGGAAATGATAGGTTCGGTGATGCGTAACAACCGAGAAGTGAACTGCGTCCTGGTCGTTATCCGTAACATTTGCCGAGATCGCATAACGAAGGTCAATCTGCCCGTGAGGGAAGTAGAGGTTTGATGCGTCGCGGTAGTATGCTAGAACATCGCCCTTTAAGCGAAACCAATACCGATTATACTTGGGATTTCTCTTGCCACTCTTGGCTAGATAGCCAGATTTCGCAACCTCTTGCTGAAGCTAGAATTAGCGATGTTGGCCGAGTAATGAGAGCATGGACTATTGCTTACAGCTTTCCTAGGCAAGTACGCATAAAAGCAAACATGCCTCGACGTGATATACAAGTAGCCCTGGAGAAGGACGCTTTGAAGTAGCCAGCAGGGGTATTCTGGTATAATTATTAGCAGTATATCGACTTGATATATAGGTGTATCTAACCTTCTATAACCTCCTCTGGGTGGTCGAATTCGAATATCTCCTTTAATTTCCAGGCGAGGGCGCTAGGACCTATTTCATCCTCGTCGTTTTGTTGGTCTTTCGACAAGCCCTCCAGGTCAAAACTAGGCCGTGAAGACATCTCTGCTCTGGCTTCCAACATACGGCTCATAACGGGTACTTGTCGTTGTTCACGGTTGGCCGCGTCGGCTACACTAGGAGGTGATTGGGACTCGCTGGCGGGAGGAATCGATGTTTGCTCGTCGGTATAATCGCTCGGTTTGGAGGGCTTCAATTCCGGTCGCTTGCTTAGGGTCCGTGTTGGGAGGCGTGGCAGTTGAGGTAACGATTGTAGAAGGTGTCCAGATATTCTCCGTCTGTGCTTGATGTTGGTCGTGTCCCTCTCCTTGCTAGACGGGCTCTTTTGGAGGATAGTAGTCTTGGCTGCTTGCTCGCGTTGCTTGCTCTTCCCCTTTCCGCTGCCCTTTGTATCGTCGTCGTTGTCATCCTCGTTGTCGTCTTCGTCGCTAGACTGGCCTTCGAAGCGATCGTTAAAATCCACATTCGAACCAGCGGCGGCGATAAGCCCGAATATCGACTGGTTCATGTGCATGAAAATGCTAGGACCTTGGCTCGGTGGAAGGACATCTTCGTCTGCATCATCGCGGAGATCTTTGAAGCGATCGGGGAAATCGGTCGTTGGACGGCGTCCTTCGCTATTTTTCTTGAGTATTTTCCTACTGAGGCGCCGACGTACGGCATCGTCTTCAGGATGGGTAGCCATGGCCTCAAGCAAGGCGAGGGGGGGTTCGAGAGTTTCCCTGGACAGAAATATACGAGGGTTTGGAATAAGATGTGTTCTTTGGGGGTTATCCCAGCGTTAGGATCTTGTGACGGTATAAGGTTATGTCGTCTCAAGTATCGGATACACCGAGTGTCGTGCTTCTGGGGGTGGTCCTAAAAGATATCCCCAGACGCCAAGCGAGCCAACCAAACAAATGACTTCATGTGGACAAGTAGACAGCGAATAGAGCGGCGAGATGCATTAAGACTCAGAGCACGGTGGCGGACAGATGGGAGTATTAGACTAAGCCGAAAGATGAAAGAACAATGTCTAGGTCTGATACGACGAAAGACGACAACAACCACGAGCGAAGCTTTAGGGGTGAAATTGTTGAGAGACGGGATCATTCGCCTGATCTTGATTGGATGCCACTATTATGCTTAAGGCAGGGACATTGTGCGTCACTTGTCGGGTTCAGGGATTCGCGATTCAGCCCGTTTGGACAGAGACACAGAACACGCTTCTTCGAGATGCTCTGTGACTAGTGCAGGTAAGACGGCCGCATGATAGATAAGCCCACCACGTAGGTATGAGCGAGGCGTAGCGGGACGTACGCGTCGGCTTAAAACGGGCAGTATCCTGACATGGTGATGCCGACGTGTGAAGACAGCAGAATACCTGCGTAGGTAGTGGAGGATTGGACTAGTCAAGCCTACATATGACTGACTCCCTTACTTTAGATAACGAAAGCAGAGAGGCAGTGGTGCAATTTCTGTGTCAATGGTCCATTGGTTGGTGGTGTGGTTGAATGCGATGTACACGTATGTACCTCTTCTCTACCTACTGTACGCCTAATCAGGAGTTATCGATACGCTGATAGGCAGGCACCCAGTCGAGATAGATCCGCCTGCAGATGACGTTGAGTCACCTCAAGCATGACGCCTGGCCATCGGGTATTTAACAGCGCACTAATTGGGTACCTAGGTATGGAGTAGATCTTACAGGAGCTGTTGCGGTACGCCTCCCACTAAACGCCCCACTGAACAGCTTGTGGTGTAGGCGTGACACGACACGGGAGCTGCTGTTGACTCTTTAGTGGAGAGTCATGCGCTGTGAACAGCCATCAATCAGCTGGACAGTGACCTGAAGCTACACACCTGATCTCACCACCTACGAACATCACGCCGCATCACATGCATCAGTTTAATGTCAGACTCGCGAGCAGTAACAGCTGTTACATGCCGAGGCTGTAGGTACCTACTACCTAGTTTTAGCAGTACTGGATCTTCACGTAGAAGCCACACGTCACTGCACAGCATACCTATATCACTTTACGATAACCGGACCTCGACATTATAAGGTCTGATAATCAATTGGTACCTCTGTTACTATATGTGAACACCGCTTTTTTATGAGGTTGTCTCCTCCCAATCCCAGTCTCAAGTTGATGCTGACGTGCACTATGCTAAAGTCGCGAATTCCCCTTCTAGGGTATTGTCATTCCGTCGTGTTTAGGTAGGAGGTAGTTTATAACCCCTACCTAAAGCCCTTCTTTCTCAGTCTGCGCCACAATAAGGGATGAGAGCATCTTGATTCCTAACATCAATGAATGGACCCGCAGAGCATAGAGCGTTGGGTAGAGGATGATCTTCAGCATAAGTCAGGTCTACAAAGCGAGTTGAGGCCGTACCGAAGTCAAGATTTCGCGCTAGAATGGAGGAGATTATAGAGCGAACCCGGAATATAGATTTCCATCACCCATTCACACCCTATGATGTGCAACAGCAGTTCATGCACACGGTCTACAATGTTCTCGAGCAGGGAAATGGCCATCTCGGCATCCTAGAAAGCCCCACGGGCACCGTATGAGATTTTCTGTTCTACACTCATCCGTCCAATTGCGCTGACTCTCTCCAGGGAAAGTCGCTGTCACTCATCTGTGCGGCTCTGACATGGCTACGAAACCACAAGAAAGAGTCGTACGAAATATCCATCGACACAGCAGCCAACTCATTCAAAAATGAGCCCGACTGGGTGGTAGAACAGCTGCTCAAGAGGAAACGAGCCGAGATTGCAGATCTATGGGAAGAGAGAGAATCAAGTCTCAGAAAAATCCGGGCAAGGGAGGCGATGATGGAGGAAAGGGAGAAGAAGAGAAGACGATATGAAGAGGCAAATCACGGCAATCGGGCAAAAGATTCCGATAGTGACGAAGAGCAATGGCTGTTAGACGAGCAAGACGATGAAGACCTGCCTAGGTTCTCTGATGTAGGCAAAGAGGAACCTAGTGACACCAACGACGGAGACCGGGTTAAGGTTGGTATAAAAGTACTATATATATAACTGCATAATTATGACTGACTGGAAGTAGATATACTTCACGTCGAGGACGCACTCCCAATTGACGCAGTTTATATCGGAGCTACGCCGGCCAACATTTCCACCTTCAGTGCCGGGTGAGTTTCTCAAGAGTCACGAAGACCACGAGGCAGAGGCAGTAAAGCACGTCCCCTTGTCCTCCCGTCAGCGTCTCTGCATAAATCCCTCTGTCGCGCGTCTTGGGTCACTATCCGCCATCAATGATCGCTGTTCCGAGCTACAGCAATCCAAGTCGAAAGACAAGTGCCAGTTCATCCCAAACGCAAATAATATTGGACAAACTCATCAATTTCGCGATAGCGTGCTCGCTACCCTGCCTGATATAGAGGATCTCCACGGTCTAGGAAAGACTTTTCAAGTATGTCCGTATTACGCTTCAAGAACGGCAATTCCTGGGGCAGAAATCATCACCCTCCCATATCCCCTGCTGCTCCAAAAATCTGCCAGGGATGCGCTCGGTATCCAGCTCGATGGCAATATTGTCATTATCGACGAAGCACATAACATTATGGATGCTATCGCAAATGTATATGCCTCTGAAATCTGCCTCAAGGACCTTGTCCGCGCAAGACAGCTACTTCAAGTATACGTTAAGAAATTTGGGAAGAAGCTTAAGGGCGAGAACAGAGTTATGGTAGGCCAGGTAGCGAGGGTGGTCGATGGTTTACGTGCATGGATGGAGGATGCTCTAAACATCAGGGTATGGGATCACTCACGTCTGATTACTAATGGTTGTTGACGGTTTACGTAGGCCGACCAGGGAATCGTTGACTCCAATGCGCTGCTTAAGCATAAGGGCATCGACCAAATAAACCTCTTCAAGCTCATTGATTACGTCCAAGGGTCAAAACTAGCTTATAAGATCGAAGGGTATGCAGCGCATATTGAAACCCAAGGGGGAACCAAATCAACAATTCCAATCTCATCGACACCCGTCTTACATACGCTGCTAGCGTTTCTTGTGTCATTAAGTAACCTGAGTTCCGAAGGGCGCATCTTTTATCACAAGACAAGCGGAAAAGAGCATCAAGACATCAAGCTATCCTATCTGTTACTCTCTCCAGCACACGCATTCTCATCTATCACATTGAAGGCGCGTGCGGTTATTCTCGCAGGTGGTACGATGTCGCCCTTCGAGGATTACACTGCCCACCTGTTTCCGAATGTGGCATCAGAGAAGATTACCACTCTCAGTTGTGGCCACGTCATCCCAGCTTCTAATCTCTGTGTCTGGACACTATCATCCTGCCATCCGAAAAGCAATGCCAATAGGATAGAGTTTGAGTTTAGTTACCAGAAGCGGAGTGACAAAACGATGATACGCGAACTTGGGCTTGCCATTCTCAACATATGTACAGCCGTCCCGGACGGCGTCGTTGTTTTCTTTCCGAGTTACGGATATCTCGAAGAGGTAGTAGGTGTCTGGAATGAGACCGACGGCACCCAGCCTACATCCATCTGGAACAAATTACAGAACAAAAAGGCTGTCTTCAGTGAGGTCAAAGGGAGTTCCAGCGACAATCTTCTCGAGCAGTATAGCAAAGCAATAATAGGTGATGACGGCCCAGAGACCCCCGCGAAGCCGCCCAGAGCTCGTGGGGCTCTCCTACTCAGCGTCGTGGGTGGCAAGATGAGCGAAGGCATCAACTTCTCAGACCGCCTAGGCCGCTGTGTTGTCATTGTGGGGCTGCCGTACCCGAACATCAACTCTCCGGACTGGAAAGCACGGATCGAGTACATCGAGTCGACGACGCTCAAACGGCTGACGGAATGCGATGCACCCCGGCCTCGGAATGAAGCTGTGGCAGCAGCAAAGCAGGCCGCGAGGGACTTCTATGAAAATGCCTGCATACGTGCGGTGAATCAGAGCATCGGGCGTGCCATCAGACACCGTAACGATTATGCTGCGATTGTGCTCATTGATAGACGATTTGGCACAGATCGAATTAGGGGGAAGCTGCCCGGATGGATCCGGGGCGGGCTCGCCAACGACAGTGAAAATGGAGGCTTGGGGTTGATGATGAGTAAGCTAAGCGGTTTCTTTAGAAGCAAGCAATAGATCCAACCAGAGTTGTATAGCTACTATTCAAAAGCATTTCGTGGAACATCGGTTACTCGCATCTACAGATGTACGTTGATGCCCGCTCAGATCAATAGAGTAAGGCGGTTGCCTACCTTGGCATCTAAAGATAAAACAGCGCAGGGACTATAAAGGGACGCAGCTGTATACCTAGTACTTTAGGTAGCAGTCATTACCAATATGTACCTACTACCTAGGCACATGTGAGGCTACTTACCTAGGTAGTTACCTACCTAAGTAAGTACCTATATAGTCGAGTATCTACATAGCCAGTAAGCCTAAGTCTGATTAAAGAGCGCGTTGCGAAAGAGGACAATACGATGTGTGACTTTTACTTGCAGCGTTGTCTCCAACTATTTCAAATCCATGCTAAGTTCTTTCGATATGAGTGCCATCTCTATGGCAAGACAAAGGGGTTATATGTAGGTATGTATGTGTAATTCGCTCAGCAATAATGACGAGAGTCAGCTGTTTCTCATAGGCATGCTTTATGCCCTATACTGGCGCCACATCAAGCGGCAGTTGAGAATGGTGTGATGTGGCTTAGCTCCTCCACCAACCTTTGGAAATGGAGGAGACCACTCCGACCGTCCAGCCACATTCCTGCCGCACATCAATGCTCAAGCTCCTGGAGCTTTGCTCTCACCCCGCAAACGGACAAGGGGCGATACTACCTAGGTAGTGCAGCCGACAGGTATTAAAGGAACCACAATCCCCCAACCCGTCCGGGCGCCCGGTCGCGAGGCCTGAAGCAGAAAGCGAGCGACAAAAAGAAAATACCGCCGGCGATCTCCGTACAGTACGGTTTCCGCACCGTCTCCACACGCCCATCTCCCATCTCCCATATCCCTATAAGGCTCTATCCCAATACGTTTCCCCGTCAGCACGCTGTGTGACTGGCCAACCCCCATCTCGTCACTCCGAACGACATACGGCTGTACATGTAGCATCTCACTGTACACTACCTCCTGTATACCGATCCATTACAGAAGTGCATGCGCCCCGGATTGTGGTGTACTGCTCGCTTGTAACATGTAAGTAGGCACAACGATAACGCTGACGGTAACACTGCTGTTGCTGGCTGTCTGAGCATTCGACTTGCTCTTTCATCTTTCACTGCCGGCCGGTAGTCATCTCCACTCTTCAATTTAGGTAATCTATCGTGACTACCATTGATCATGATACTAATATCTGTTATCCATCAGCCAGAAGACCCCCAATTGGTTTAATGTGTCCTACGCATTGGCCTCATATTATTTTTTGACAGAACATTGATTGTAAGCATTACTTCCATTAGTTCATTTTATTTGCTTGCTTGATACTACCTACTCTTCGACATTTCACCTCGTCATTCCCAACATTACCTCGCCATACCTATCTACTATCTACCTCTCTCAAAATACATCTCTTACATATCTGATCCCGTCGAACTTCTCGCCGCCTCTCCATGTGCTGCTGCTGCTGCTGCTGCTGCTGCCGCCTAGAGCTAGGTAGCTCGTGCACAGGAACTCGAGCTGTTCGTTCACTTACACGGGAGTTGTCACGCATTACAACAAGCGAATACCGAGACCGAGACCCACTTGAGCTTCTCGCTCCGTTATCTTCTCCACGTCTAGCCATCCGTCTGTTACGGTGGAATGGGGAGCTCTCTGATACAAAAACGGAACTAATTGGAACCATTTGCTCATAGATAGCAGCTCGTCCTTTTCGCAACCTGCACTTTTTACCGACAAAAACGAGCCTCATCACTCGAACACTATCATAGTTCGAAAATTGCCTACAACCCTAAATCCTCGCCACGGCAATCTTACGAGCAAACACCCACGCGCTCTCCACAGTCCTCCTTTCCACGTCGAAGCCGTGCTCACTCAACATCAAGCTCCCCTTTCGCCGCCTCTGAAGCCGCACCAATCACCCGTTTTGCGACAAGACGCGCTCTCTGTGCCATGAGCACTATCGCGCATCCCACGCGCCACCTGCAATGGCAAAGACTCTCAAGTTTGGGCAGCGCCTCCGCTATCCAATAACAATCTCCAAGGTATTTAAAAAGCCCGGTGACAGCGTGGTGAAGAAGGAACCCATCCTGCAGTACACCTTCAAGTTCGAGCGGAAGATAGGCGACCCTACACTCAACGAAGAGCGCACCATCTTGGAGAATGGCATTGCAGACTGGGATAGCCCTACTGAGGGTAAAATCAAGCAGTGGCGCATCGGAGAGGGGCAGGTCATCGACTCCGACCAAGAGTTCGTCGTTGTTGAGGAGACATGCAGCCACGAGGTGCAATATGCCGGTCTTTGCGCCCTCTGTGGCAAGGATATGAAACAGCAGGACTGGGCCACCGACTCTCTCGACACCGAGCGGGCCACTGTGTCAATGGTCCATGACAATGTCGCTCTCACCGTGAGCCATGGTCAGGCTGCACGCGCCGAGATGCAGCTCCAGCGCCGGCTGCTCAAAGAACGCAAACTCAGCCTTGTTGTCGATCTCGACCAGACCATTATTCATGCCTGCATCGAGCCCACCGTCGGCGAGTGGCAACAGGACCCCGCAAACCCCAACTACGAGTCCGTCAAAGACGTGCGCAGCTTTCAGCTCGACGATGGGCCTCGTGGCTTAGCAAGTGGATGCTGGTACTACATCAAAATGCGACCTGGCCTGTTGGAGTTCCTAGAAAGGATGGCTGAGATATTTGAGCTTCATGTATACACCATGGGCACGCGAGCCTACGCTCTAAATATTGCGAAGATTGTTGACCCAACTCAAAAGCTGTTCGGCAACAGAGTCATCAGCCGAGACGAGAATGGCAGTATGACTGCCAAAAGCCTCCAACGTCTATTCCCTGTCAGCACTAACATGGTCGTCGTAATCGATGATCGCGCCGATGTATGGCCACACAACCGACCAAACCTTATTAAAGTGACACCCTACGACTTCTTCAAAGGTATCGGTGATATTAACTCCAGCTTTTTACCGAAGCGCGAAGACATCATTGCGGAGTCACCAGTTCCTGACCCGAAGCCATCTACATCGAATGGCAATACACCATCTAGTAATTCGTCCGAACATGAAAAGACACTAGCTAAGGGTAGCGACGATGACGCCATTTTGCAACTACAAACAGAGGAACAAGAGCGGACGTTGGAGAAGCAGCTGAAGGACAGACCCCTGCTTCATTTGCAAGAAGAGTTAGACCGGGAAGATGAACAAGCTGAGCAGCTATCTATTAAGGAGGGTGACGGCCAAGAAGTCGACACCAACGGGCATTCAGAAACACCCAGCCAGCACCACAGGCATAATATCCTTCGTGACGATGATCAGGAACTGATTTATCTTGAAAATCATTTGACCGATCTGCACCGGTCTTACTATGAGCAGTACGACGCCCGTGTCGCGACGCACAACATGGAAGACATTACTGCTAGCTTTATACCCGATGTCGGCCTTACATTGAATTACTTGAAATCGCAAGTGCTCAAAGACACGAGGATCGTGTTGTCCGGTCTTGTGCCCTTAGGCGTGGACGTGCGAAAATCAGAGATTGGCATGCACGCGCAAGACTTTGGAGCTGAGATCCGCACACGAGTTGGCCCAGAGGTGACTCATCTTGTGATCAACAGCTCACGCCCGAGGACTCAGAAGGTTCGCCTAGCAGCTCGCATTCCTTCCATCAAGATTGTGAACCAGAACTGGCTAGCGGACTCGTTGGCGCAATGGCGGAAACTCGATGCAACCCCCTATTTAGTCGATATCCACCCATCCGACCGCAATATCCAGGAAACCCAGGAGGCGGCAGCCTCACCAACACGACCTCGGATTACTATCATACAGTCCGGTCATCAGAACCTCGAGAAACGTCAGAATGACGAGGCCGACGACGGCGATGCAGATGATTCGGCGGAGGATGATGATGAAAACGACGGGGATGATGACGGGGATGATGACGATGACATTCATAGGTTTGATGTTATGCCGAGAGAGCGAGAAGACGGCGAAGGGAGTCCAGTCGACAGCATAAATCAGACGGGTTGGGATGACATGGACAAAGAGCTCCAAGAGTTTATGGGTTCCGACGCCGAATCCGATCTCGAGAGCACCATGACGGATCAGAGCAGAGATACGGATACTGACGATCCGAAAAGCAAAAAAAGGAAGCTAGGGGAAGCAGGCTCGGACGGCGGCTTTGAGGGTACCACGGGAAGCGTGTTGGCTAAGAAACAACGCATCGCCAGGGCCCGCACGACGGCGCTCCGCAACGTGAAGAACGTCGGGGATGATGATGGTGAGGGTAGTGGGCTGCCGACACCGATAGGGACGGGCGACGAGGAGAATGCAGGTGTTGAGGCTGTCAGTGAGGCCGAGGGTGATGGAGCCAACAACGGAGAGGGCGATGATTTCGCGGATCTCGAGGCCGAGCTAGAAGCCGAACTCGAAGCTGAGGGACAGGGCTAAAAAGGAACAGGTTGGCGGTCTCCATTAGACTCACGGCAACGAGAACAGCAAGAAGGCAGGCGGGCGTCCTGTGGTCTCGGGGAGTTCCCCAGGCCATTCACTGTTCCGGCATCTTCGGCGTTCAGAGAGCAGGGCTAGCAACTGGCATTGAGAGGTTAGGATGCGGCGTAGTTCTGGTCAACTGCATAGCGATTACTACGGCTTTATGGAATATTCAAACGGCTTTTTCTACAGCATCGAATCACATGCACTGTTCTAGCACTGCATCTTGTAAGCTAGTCACCCGTTGGCAGCATGTATAATGTAATATTAGAGGATCAATACCTACCCTGTGGTCTTCCTGCTTCTCCGCTATGGGCGGTCTTGATATGCTTACAGAGAGTATGTGACGAGGAGACGGATCCTCACGTGACTTGCTTACTTAATGGAATGGACCCACAGGGGCTTCAATCAGCTCCGAGCTTCAACACAGGTCAGCAGCAACCAACCGTCCGATCTCGATTCGACTCGTGGCTCAATTGACGCCAACCACGTACTCGACTCCCCGAATTGAATCGAAACAGAAACAGCCTGGTCTCGACTTGATAAGATACTGCGATCGATCTCTCAGTTGCCCACCATGCCGCAGGATATGCCCCCCGTCGGGGGCTACGGTCCCGTCCAGTACAAGGTGAGCGATCGCTCTTGGTTCTTTCGTATGCGGATGTGGATTAGGGGAATGGGCTGGGAAGGGAAGAGATGGAGCTTTGTACGGCAGGATAAAGACCGTGGCAATCGATGCGATGTGACGAACCGATTCACGATTCACGAAATGCGATCAATGGCGAAGCGAAACAACATACGGGGGGAATTGAGCTACGCATAACGCTCCTATGCCGCGGTACACACTAAGGTGTACCACTGTCGTTCCTATCGATACATTGTCGTCTTCGATCTGAGTGCGATTGTCGTCGGTCGAGGAGCTCTGCATTCCCGAGTAGAGGAACCAACGTGGTCTGGATAGAGCTAAGCCGGGAGACCAGGGGAGACTATATACGTCGAAGATGGAGAATGGACTTCTATATAGGCGCGTACCGTTACTCGAAGAGTGAATGCTAACGCGTCTCGAAAACTAGCGTAACCTCCCCGCAAGTGGCTTCCGGCCCGGGACGTGGCTCATCGCCATGGGCGTCGTCATGACGTACGGATTCTACAAGCTAGGACAGGGCATCAAGGAGCAGAAGTGAGTTCTTTTTCGCGAGCGGGGGTGTTATATGAATTATGCCGGCTGAGAAAAGGCCGGTTGGGCTGACGTGATGAACTCCGTGTAGCGAACTCGCCCGCGAGAAGATGTGGTCCCGCATTCACCTCATCCCCCTCCTGCAGGCTGAGGAGGACCGCGATCTCGTCCGTCGACATCTGGCTGATCAGGCGCGTGAGAAGGAGCTGCTTGGAGAGAACTTTAAGGTCTATAACTCTGATAGGTGCGTTTCCCCCTTTTCTCCCTTGTTACGTTGCTTTATGTTCCTATTTCTACGAATATTTTTCCTCTGAATCATTTGATTCTGTGATTATAAAGAGCGTACTTCTAAAAAGACTGTTTTGGAATTCGAAGGGCGTAAAACTGATGAGATCCTCTTTCATGCAGATACGTACGGCCAACATACGCCGTCACACCCGCCAACACGACGAAATAAATCATGGGACGAATGGGAAACGAACGGCGAGGATATGAGGTCGGTGAGAGCCGACGCCCCGTGCTGAACCTGGGCAGGCCGAAGGCTGAGGTAAAAGTCGCAAGCGAGAGCGATAGAGATACGGCGGTGGTCATTGTACATATACATCATACCTAGACATGTGCAACAAGCAACGCTCCCGAATCCAGGGATGCGAAGATTCCTTTGTTCGTCTTCTTGCTTGGCATGGTTCATTCGATAGTGAGAGCACTCTACACATGTAGGGACATTTTGTAACCTCTGGTCAAGCGTAGAATCTGCAATATGAGGAAGGAAAAGTTGCTCGAAACGTTAGAACGCTGGGTGAAAGCTCGTTTAATTGGATTGCATAGCATTCGGCTTGATAGGACGAACGGGCACCAAGTAGTATTCATGCGATGGCCTGGCCGTAGGTGCTCAGGGATTGCTTGTTTTTGGTAGCACTACCTTCATAAAACAAGACCGAAAAATCATAATCCTTAGATGTCATCTACTATATAAGTAATGTAATTAGGCAGTCTCAATTTGACCTTTTAACAACGCGACCAATTTCTACCGCAAAGCGAAGTACTGGTGATTGAGATTTCTTCGCAGCATAAAGTCAGACCGCCAGGAACCGATCCACTGATAATAAGTGAGTCTGTCGGCGAACAGAATGCTTCATACGATTCAGCTTAACTGCCGTTCGTGATGGGTCACATAGCTGTGTCGAGGAGTAAATATTATCTATTTAACGGACTATATGGTCTGTTTCACTAGAAATGATATTCGATCGGAACTAGATATCCGATCTATGAAAAAGGAATCGGATCCGTCTAGGTGGTGGTGGTATAAGGAGGTTAATGCGGTACTTACCCCTTACTCAACCTTTTGAGCAATCGTTCTTATCGTGGGTGCCGTTGTTAGCACTATCAGATCAACAAAACAGCAAGCAGCAAGCAGTCGGAGCTTACCTAGCTCATCCACGAAGTTGTCTCTGTCTGTCTGTGTTGACTGGACTATTGTCTGCACGAGAAGACATCTTGACTTACTTACTCCAATTGCGGCCTGCATATCAATTAGGTGGGCTGAAATAGCAATACTGCTTTAATTTACGTACTTCCACGCCGGCTAGCTGAATCAGCCACACGTCTTCCAGAGGTGAGTCGGAGTTCCCCGAGACGGGTCCTGATTCTTAAATTTGAGTTTGTATCCGAAAGAAGCATAGATATGAATAATGATTAAATTTACGTTTGGTCCTCGCTAATCCTCTAATGCTGGGGAATCGCTAAACACAACACCCTAAGCTTACATTGTAATTATTGAAGTCCCTATGAGGGCGCTCTATCCATTTCAGTGTACACCGTTCTGTTTTTACCTTGTCAGGCTAGTTAATCTCTCATATAGAAGACAGTGATGGATGCGGAAATTTCCAGCCAATTTGGTGATAAAATTCAGACAACTATGTACAGCCAGCTGCATTGGAAGATCCGGCCCTTAGTCCATTCATTCTATAACTGTCCACGACTAGCACCACATATACCTAGGAAGACTTCTCTAGTAGTTTACTCCGGGTTTCGTTGATAGATTCTGTAAAACATGCTACTCCAATACGCTGCTAAGTAGGGCACAGTTACAAGAGCGCGGAGATATGCGGCGAAACCTATAACTCCATTTTGGTATGACGGTCGGTGAGGTACTGAAAGTGGGAACTCTTGGGTATGAAATTATTGATCGACAGTATTCACATGCTTATCCTAAAACCTCGTTGAAGCTCGAAGACATAGAAGACTCCCTCAGAAATATAGACGGGATGGAATATATGGGAGGCGTTAGTAGCAATGGTATCATGCTAGGAGAGGCCTCCAGATACATCTCCATTAACCGAGACGGCGGGCAGAACCAAGAGACCTAGAAGGTTCGACTTGAGATCAAACTCGGCCTAGGTTGCTATTTACAATTGGGATGTAGATATGAGGCACGGTTGAACAGGGCCGTCAATCAAGGGGTAACATAACTTCGCAACACAAACGTAAACGAACAATATAACCTGGCCTTGGTATTACCTAATACTTAGGGTACGTACCTACTGTTGTCTAACTAGAACATGGGCGATAACATGCCAACACTCTTCGCCGATATTATTGAACTATCATATTCTACGGTGCAAATCAAGGCCGACTCCGATGTGATTATAAATTTATATCAAAGTTAACTCCTAACGTTAGCTTCTAGGTGGAGGTCATTCAGTCGTAATCACACGGAAAACACGGGAAATTCCACACGGAAAATCGATATACTAACCCGAAACGGCTAGCTTTTAGCTTAAGTCCTTCTAACTCCGCGTTCGAGTTGGCTTATCCTCTTGTTGGTTTTGCCGTTAGCTTGAGCACGTCTTGTCTGACGCAAGGTTTCGGGGATGATCGAGTTTGTGGTGATGGCCATTGTTAGGAAAGGGGATGAGATATGTTAACCGACGTCTTGGCTGCTAAGATGTGCGCGGTCTATAAGAACGAGAGGGACCAGGCAGGAAGAAACAAGATGTGACACGCCAATTAACACCATTGGACACCTCAAAAGAGCCTTTACTCCAGACATCTCTGTATTTTCTTCCTAAACTTGAAAATGTTCGACGGACAGACCAGTAGCGAAGAGGTCATCGAGGCCTTCAAGCCTCAGATCAAAGGCAAGACATTTGTCTTGATAGGCGCTGGCTATCCCAGTATCGGAAGTCAGATGGCCACCTACCTTGCAGGAGGGTCACCATCACATATCCTCATCGCATCCCGGACTGCCGCCAAAGTCGAGCCTTTGCTGAAGACCATTGCAGAGATTGACAGCTCGATCAGAACGACTTTTGTGCAAGTGGACACGACGGACCAGTTAGTATTTTTAAGTCATTGATTCTCTGATTTGGCAAAAATTCCGCTCCTCTGTGCCATATGCACATGCATGCTCCCGGAGCACCCTATGCACGAGCCAATCTTTTGCAATAAAAAGTGGTTTTTTTTAACTCTTAATCCCTCAACAGCGACGCGGTGCGCGAGGCGGCTCCCAATATCCTAGCAGCGGCGCCCAAGATCGACGTGCTTATTCACACGGCGGGCGCCATGGCTACGAAAGAGTACACGCTCGACAAACAGGGCATCGAATTCCAGCTCTCTGCCAACCACGTCGGCGGCTTCCTGCTGACGAACCTGCTCGTGCCAGCCTTGCTGGCCGCGGGCGAGTCGCGCTTCGTTAACCTGACGAGCTCAGGCTACAGACTTACGCCCTTCAGGTTTGACGACTGGAATTTCTCTGGCGGCGAGGCGTACGACCCCTGGACGGGTTACGGACAGGCGAAGACGGCGAATGTCCTCTTCGCGTACGGCTTGGGCAAG
Organism: Xylaria longipes; assembly: GCA_025201785.1. Taxonomy (NCBI): domain Eukaryota; kingdom Fungi; phylum Ascomycota; class Sordariomycetes; order Xylariales; family Xylariaceae; genus Xylaria; species Xylaria longipes. The sequence goes on from MU619763.1 coordinate 39,884, forward strand.
CGCCTTAAACACGGCGGCCTCGCGGCGACAGTCGTCCACCCAGGATATAACGGCGATACGAAGCTGGGGGCTCACCTCACCTGGGACGACTATGGGCTCATCGACGGCGTAATGAGGCGCAATCGTGGCACTGGATGGGAGGTAAGTGATGATACGCATTCATATTTTCGATTATCCTGCAATGCTGCTCGCTGAAGGGCGTCGACTGCCTGCCCGCAGGCGGAATCAACAAAATGCTGAACCTTCCTGAATGGAGGACAATATTCTGATCTTGGTATTTGCAAATAGTGGGATGAGCCTCGATTCAAGACCTTCTCTCAAATCGCAGCCACATCGCTTATCGCGGCGCTTGATCCCGATATCCCTGCGAAGTCGCCGGTGTTCCTGCAGAACAGTCAGATCTATGAACCGGAGGAGCATGCGACGGACCCAGAGAGTGTGGAGAAGCTGTGGAAACTGAGCGAGGAGTTGGTGAAGCAAAAGTTCGAGTACTGATTAGTTTGCGGATGACCAATTGTATCGCGTGATCTAGCATGCATAGAATCAGCTAATTCCCGTATCTTCTGAGGTATGAACGGATCAAATACTCACCTAGAGTTATTTTGGATTAGCAACGCTAGCGCCGAGCTGGAAACTAAAAACGCGAGAATACTGTTAATCAACAAGGCGGGCATATAATTCAAGTACCTAGTAGGAATTAGCTGTTGATTAGGTAGTCTTAACGCTACTAACTTGATAGTCCCTTGTTCAGCGAGTAGATATGGAGATTTTCTCTACTACCCCTCTGCCCGTACAAGCTCTAGCGCCGCGCTACACGATTATCATCCTGGAGACCTGTACTGTAGGGCCTGAACTAGCAGGGGGTTTTTGGTGAGGAAGTTTCCTAGATCTATTTGCGGAGCAAGGGCACGTCGCGTCGAGACTGATCAACAGCTAATTTTCTACATAAATTACCTATATAACAGCCTTGTAACTAACAGTACTCTTGCTTTCCTAGTATCTCGCGTGGCGCCAAAGAATTATCATCCTGTTGACCTGTAGCAGAATCTCATATCCGCGGATCCGACCTGCAACATTACTAGCAAGATATCGGTGGGTCGCCTCGTCATTCAAGCTTAGAATTGCTTAGGCGTGATGTTTGCGCTTAGCTCTGCCTTTTCAGTCACCACCTTTCCTTTCCTATTTGGGAAAGTGATCGGAGAGAGCCCTACTAATACAGCCTACTATGTAGACTTGCGCTCCGCTGAAGTGGAATCACTACTTAGATAGGAGACCTTTAGCATTATTACGGTGTAGATCCGGCTCCGGTGGCCCGACTATTGCGAATGTGATAGCAATTTACAGAGCTAAGAGCCTCAATGCCAGCGCATTCCCAACATTGACCATACCAAGCTAAATGTCAGCTGCAATGTGCCGTATCTAGAACTTGATGGTTGCGAGCGCAACTATCACAGCGTGCTACCAGAAACTGTAGGGTGACATCTTGGCCGTCCAGCCAAGAGAACCAAGATCTGGGGAGAAAGCTTGTTCGTTTGCTTGGCAGGGGATCCGCCCCTATCTATTACCTACACTAGTTTCCCAACGGCGCTTTTGCAACGTTTATCGCCAATGATCGGGAAGTGCTAGAAATGAAGCTAATCCAAGTGTAGAAGGCCAAAAGGCTGGTCGACAGACGATAACGATCTTTAGCTGGTCTACTAAGGGACCGGAAGCTCAGTTGGGCCTCGTTGATTCGTGGTACCTTAGGTACGCCTTATGAGCGAGAACGCCCTTATCAACCGGCGACTCACTTTGGACGACGAGAAGGTGGCGATGTGGGCGCGCCAGCAAGGTCATCTGCATAACGCCTTGCGAGATTCAGCAATATTTAAACCTCACATCCATATGATGATGGAATTCACTCTCACCACTCACCGGCTTTCTACACTGTCCCTACCTTGGTCCTCGGCTTGTCAAGATGGTTCCTCCTACCACTCTTGCGCTCTTCAGCGCTCTTGTTGGCGCCGTCTCGGCTGTCCCTGCTCACCAGCCGGGTCGTTTCACCCTCAGCCAGACTCGCAATCCGCACTTCAAGCGACATGGTCCCACCCAGATGTCCAAGACGCACTGGAAGTACGGGAAGCCGCACCGACTCGCCGGCTCCGTGGCCACGTACCCCCAGCAGTATGACGCTGAGTGGCTGACCGCTGTCCAAATCGGCTCACCCCCGCAGACGCTTAACCTCGACTTCGACTCGGGCTCGTCTGACCTCTGGGTCTTCAGCACCGACACTGCCTCGACATACGTCAACGGGCAGACGCTGTACAACCCCAGCAAGAGCCACACCTCCAGGCTGATGCCCAACGCCACGTGGGGCATCCTCTACGGTGACTGGAGCACGTCTGGCGGCATCGTCTACACCGATATCGTCAAGGTCGGCCGGCTGTCAGTCGCCTGCCAGGCTGTCGAGTCTGCCCAGAACGTGTCCGCCGCCTTTACTAGGAGGAGCAACGTTGACGGCCTGCTCGGCCTCGCTTTCGGCAGCATCAACAGCGTCACGCCCACTCAGCAAAAGACGTGGTTTGACAACATCAAGGGTAGCCTCGACTACCCTCTCTTCGCCGTCGATTTCAAGGCCGGCGGTGTTCGTAAGTCTAAACCCGGTTCCCATCTAGTTTCCCCGCAGGGGATACTTGACTAAGATTGCTAACACCCCTTCTGCAGCCGGCACCTACGACTTCGGCTTCATCGACAGCGCCAAGTACACGGGCCCCATCCACTACGCTCCAGTGAACGCGAGCCAGGGATACTGGGAGTTCACCTCCTCGGGCTACGCCGTCGGCAGCGACTCGTTCGTGCCGACCAGCATCGACGGCATCGCCGACACTGGCACAACTCTCTTGTACCTGCCCTACAGCATCGCCGAAGCCTACTACGCGCAGATCCCTGGCGGCGGGTTCTACGCTCAGTCCGGCGGGTACGTTGTTCCCTGCAACGCGACACTGCCCGACTTCACCTTCGGCGTGAACACCGGCCGCGTCGTCATCCCCGGTAGCTACATGAACTTCGCCCCCTACAACAGCACCACTTGCTACGGTAGCATCCAGTCCAGCACGGGTCTTGGTATTAACATCTTCGGTGACATTGCCCTCAAGGCTGCTTATGTTATCTTTGACACCGACGGACCCCGTGTTGGCTGGGCTAGCAAGCCACTACTGGACTAGGTAGTTTAGGACCTTCGCTTCCGGAGTTTCACCTTTAGCTCTCAGGTTCTGTTCAAAAGTCCTTTTTCAGTGTATTTCGTGACTCATACGAAATACGCTTAGCTGAATACCGATTCGTTAGCCCTCACAAAGTCCTTGTAAGGGTCGGGATGATGGTGAAGAGCCGCGTGATTTCTTGGATACTGGTTTGTTCGTCTAAATAGGGTACAAAGACACTGCTAGATAATGAATAAATAACGAAAGTTTTCTGCGCCTCGTAACGCATTTGATGGGATTTTTCATCCGTTTGTTTTACATTTTAGATCCCAAGAGGGACGAATGATATTATCTGAATGAATGAAACTCGAAGTGAAAAGACAGTACACTAGTCATGAGATGGGTGGGATGTGCTAAAAAAAAGGTCTCTGAGAGTCTAGACTACCTGTTATTTCCAAGGCTAGTCTGTTTCAGGACGTACAATATTGGAGATGCGGCACGCAATAAAGCTACCCCTCACACTCTCGCGTCGCCCACAGTTTAGATATAGAGAATATCTAAACTCCTCACCACCGTCCAATCATGAAGCAGTCGGGTTTGTGATCGGGTTTCCTAGTGTAATGGTTATCACAGCGGATTCTGATTCCGCTAATCTGGGTTCGATTCCCAGGGAGACCTTCTTGTTTTGCCTTTTTTGTTGTTGTTTCCGGTCACTATTTTATAATATCATTTGTTTGAAAGCCTGACCCTTTTCTTTTTGGGGTTTGGCTGAACTAGTCATTATTTTATCGGGGGCCAAGGCGGCTGAGATGCTCAATGGAATCTGGGCTTGAAGACGATTCTCAGAAGGGCCAATATGCTGTGAACTATGTTCCTAATTGCCGTCCAGAATAAGGTTATGTTATAGCTCGCCAATATCCTTTTCGGTATCGTCATCAACTACAAACCAATCCCTCACAACAGCCGTCCCCTTCACAACCTTCTCCCATACCTCTGGTACACAGGTCGTCGGCTTCAGTACGTAGCACTTTGGCTGGGGTCTCTCGGGAGGCGTATTTCTCACACTCCATATATCCTTGGGCCCTACCGTGACTAACTCGTCAGTTAACGGCACAAGTCCCGTCGCGATATCTTGATTGAACGTGGCGCGCGTGAAGATGGCGTGAGCCGCTGCCGGTGCGTATGACGGCACCTCGTGTCCAGCCTGGAACACGCGAGTGAAGGAGAAGTTGCCAAGTTGGCGCGTCATGCCGCTGAACTCGTCATCCGCCGTCAGCAGCGGCGCGTACCCGGCCTCGGCGAACTCGGCGGCGCGCGACCACGGCACCGCCAGGCTTGCCGCCTCGCCGCCGACCCAGTTAGACGCGTAGTCGCGGTCGCCGTACATCAGGTGCACCTTGACGCCGTGGTCGAGGAGGCCGGCTATGGACTCTAAGAATCCCCCATGAATGAAATCGAACGTCCCGATAAACCCGTTGGCAGCTCCGGTGGAGTGCTCGGAGTAGTTCACCGGCACGCCTAGAGCCGCGAGCACGGACTCTTGTCTTAGGTAGCCGTACATATGCGGGGCTGGGAATGGGTCGTATTTTGGGTGAGCGATGTCGTACCACCCGTGGTCAAGTCTCTGATATTGCTCCCAGTCGTTCGTGGCACAGTACGCGGCTGCGTCGTTGCAGGGCGGTGTGAGATCCTCTTTGCGCTTGACTGAGAGGCTTGTGAAGAGTGGTTCCTTGTCTCTCATCGAGTCCTGGCATCTCTGGACTTTTGTCTTGCAACCGTCTGGTCGCGTCCAGTTATACATTAATTCCTCGTAGATAGTCCGATTGAAGATCTCGATATCGTAGGTCTTCGCCATGATGTTAGCGTAGTGCATTTGAAATCCCAAGCCAGCGTATTGCTCAGATATGATTGGTACGTACGTTGTTGTATGGGAAGGATATGAAGCTCTCGTGTTGGACCACCATGTCTATAAACCCATCAACGATACCTAGGGTATCCAAATGGAGGTAATGTGCCTCTTTCTCAGTTGAACTCCCGTTAGCGATCCTGTCATTCTGCTGACGTAGGAAGTTAAAGAAGCCAGGCCCGTAGTGACCTCCGTAGCTTTCAGCCCATAGACTGATGCGGTTATCTACCGGCTTGTAGTGTGGGAACTCGGCAAACCAAGTTTGGGCGAAATGCCAGAATGCGTGCGCTGCCTCAGCGGTGGTATTAGGTGTCTGAGTAAGTTTCTGGCTGCTGAATGTTCCAACATGATGTGTCAGGTTCGATTTTGGTATGCCGTCGCTGAAGTCGGCGGGCTCTACTTTGAAACCATCGCCATCATCGCTTACTGTGGCCGTGCCGTTTGTTAATTCGTCGTATGAAAACCCCACCTGCGTTGGCTGATCGATGTAGAGCATATTGACCTCATTGTTCCAACTCCAAGGATTGAGATAAGTTGATTTGGAGTCTGACCCTATGAAACAAGGGCCATTCTCTTCAAGTAATCCCATCATTGACGATCCCCCTGGCCCGCCATTTAGCCATATTGCTAAGGGGGCGTTGGCTGCGTTCTTCCGAGCCTCGAAGAACCAGAAGAACCTGATTGATAAGCACATAAACTAGATGGAGGATATTTGCGGCTTAGACTTACGCATTGATTGGGTAGTCTTGAGTTTCGCCGTTCGGACCATCATCGAGAAAGCCAGGTGGAAGATGCACGTAACCGGAGTAGGACCTCACTCCAGCTGTTGTCTCACAGATTTCCGGCTATCGGGATATCGTGTTATTGCGTCGATCCAACAATAAATTCATCGAATTGGCTTGATCCCGCCCGCACTTACCTCCTTGAATGAGATTGTAACATTCTCGTGAAATTTCGATTGCAGCACTGTTATCCCTGTAGGCCGGGGAGGGAATTGTGCGAATGTGAAGCCGAAGAGGCTGCCTCCGACAACGATGCTTTTGAGCATCTTTTAACGATTTAGTCTTGGACTTGAGCAAGTCAAGAAACGAATCAGTTCATAGGTCGCAATGCGGTTGCAGTTAATAATCAAGACGGTGACTGGGGTTACGACATCGGAGTTCGGACTTATGCCTGATTTGGCACCCTACCTATATACTATCCTTTATACGCACTATAATTACTGTTGATCGTGGCCGCTAGCATGGTCTTCACGTAGCTTCATGTAAATATATGATAGATTCAGCACCGAACACTATAGTTCGGGGGTTGTAAATGTCCTCGTTGTCACCTTACAGCTCCTGACTTGTCACTCACTTCATTATCTAGTCAACAATAATAATGGCTTCCAGTGGCCAATGCCCAAGAAGAGAAGATAGGTGCACCCTATAGTCACGTCCTTCTAGACTAGCGCTACCAAGGACGCATTATTTCAAACTTCGAGGGTGAACATGCCTAATAGATGATGTATTCAAGGCGACAAAAAAGGCGGTCTATAGCTCTATCGCCAGGCTATGAGTACAATCTTGTGAGATGGCAGTTGCAATGCTTGCCGTCATAGTTAGACTGAATGGCCGAGAGACTGTTTGTATTGAGCTGGTATACTTCTTTAACCATGGAGTTGAGCTGCTACTTTCGAGTTGGTCAACTGCGAGAGGCATATCCAATGTAGGCACGGCTACGATGGAAGCTTCAAACATAGTACTCAACAGAATAAGGATGAAAAGTTGAAATCCAGTTTATTCCCCCTAAAAATTAACTCTCGTTTAAAACAAATCGAGAACACAGCAAGAAATTGAGGTGACTAGTTAACCAGTCCTGAGACATAGATATAAGAATCCACAGTTTACATACCACCCCTGCATCTTTCTTGCATCGGAGCAAAAGAAATTTGCTACCCTTCGCTTAGGGAAGCTTGTCCTCACCGGGCTGGACGGTGCCGTTGCTGATGGCAGCGAGATGAGCCCGAGTTACCATGCCGTAGGCTGGCAGGTAGCGGTCGAGGACAGGGAGGAGCTCAAGGGCACCGGGGGTGTCGCGCCAATCACGCATAAGCTCGCAGACAATAGCAAAATAGGAGACGACGTGTACACCAGCAGAACGCATGCGGTCGTTGGCTTGCTCGCGGATGTCGATAGAGGTGGTACCAGAGGCCTCGTGGTTGGCCCAGACGGCGTAGCCGGCCTCACGGAGAGAGAGGGCAGCGAAAGTAGTGCCTTTTATTTCGAAAGTTAGAGAAATGTGATGGGCGAGGTAAAATGTATTAGGCCCACTTACAGACGTCAGTAACGATACCGGCCATGATGATCTGGGACTTTCCAGTGGCCTTTACAGCATCCCTGAATTCCTCGTTGTCCCACGCGTCAACTTCACCCAGCCGTTTAACAACCGTAACATTGGGGTATAACTCCAGGAACTCGTCGGGGAGAGGGCCATTGGGACCTTGTAGATACCCAGTTAGTTTCAAATTAAAGTAAAACACCATCTCCTCGCAATAGTAGATTGCTTGAGGCTACTCTAGTTCTTAGCGGGGTTAGATTTGGATACATACCAGTTTGAGCGGAAGTGCTCATAACGACAGGGAGGTTGAAAACCTTTCCAAGCTCCGCATGAGCGTATATAGCATTACGGTACACAGTAGCATCGTAGTCTCGGGCCAGACCGAAGAGACCTTCCTGCATGTCAAGAATGATGAGGGCCTGATGAAGTCAGTTAAGTGAGTCGAGAAAGCCTCAGAACAAGAGGCCACTTACACTGTCATTCTTGTTGAGGCGTTCGTACGTGAAGGGAGTGTTATTGGCGGCGGCGGCGACGCAGGTAGCGAATGTCTCGATAGCACCTGCGAAAAGCAGGGCGTAGTTCAAGCTGACTCTCATTTTGATGGGTGTGATACTTTGAGACGAGAGGGCGGTTTGAAGTAGCGGCTCAAGACTGGACACTGGCAATGACAGGACGGAATAGATAGCTGTGGGACGGAGAGAATTTAATATTGATGGAGGAAGTCACGGCCTTATTTTATATTGCTTTATTCGTAATTTTGCTGCTGTCTGCTCTTTACCTCTGCTGTAACCGTCATCACGATCACCATTTATTGCTGGTTCTATATCGTTACTAATCCGCCATCCTTGCTAGTAAGTTGTTGTGGCTTATTTCTCACGGCATCAATATTGCTAACCCTGCAAACTAGCCCCTCTTGCTATCTGAGGCGGCTTTGAAAATTTTACCTGTCACGAGCGAGCTTTCTGTCATGCTGGCTATACAAATGAGGTTATCTCTCGTCCTTTGGCATATACTAACCAAATGGTACCTTGTGGGCCCGAAATATTAGTAACGTGTGGCTGGAGCGCCGTAGTACATTACACAATGTTAGCAATGGTGATACTATTCCCAATCAAGGCTAGCTCGTGATTATAGACCGCATCTCACGGGGTAATATCACGGTTTGGGCTTAGCGAGATGTCAAGGCGTCTACGTATAATGCTTAACTAATTGCAGTTGTCAGTCTTGGCATCCCACAACGCCGAAGCCTGCTTACATGGAGAAGTAGTATAGTATGTCACATCGATATTCGAGAGGCATTATTCAAGATAGCTAATCATTTCCGTGCTTTCGATAACTTGGATTAGATACCTACATCGATTGTCTAGTAAGCAATTGTGTTTCTAGAATCTGCAGCATCAGTAGAGGCACGTACGTCTGCACACTGGCAAAACTACCAAGTACAATGACTTGGGTGGTATAAATATGGGATTTGTAGGCTGCGGGTATATCGTTTTCTAAGATGTGACCTCCACTCCACAAGACGTTTCCGGTACGTAGAATCTCTTTGACTCTTCTTGGGCCTGGTACCGCATCTAATTAAAGTTCATTAGATATCCCGCAACGGCAACTCGCTCGGCCTGCTTGACCGCGTATAAAATCCAACTAGCCTAAACTGTGATGGCCCTTTTCATCCTTTGGACCCTCGAACCCTTGCTATTATCTGATCGGCTTTTACCTAGGAGAAAGATACTATAAATACCGTACTTTGTCGGCTACATCGCGAATTCCTCCAAAGTTGTTGACTTAAGTGGAAAACGAAGCGGTAAAGTCCTTATCTTTGGCGGTATCAGAACTCGTATAAGCCGGAGAACTTAATTTATTGGGCTTCGCTACGAAAATCTGACGTGTTCGTCAGTGGAGCTCAGCATAAAGTGTTTGCCGATCAGAATTGGGGAGTATGGAGTTACTGCGCTTGATATTGGCGATGGCCTTGACAAGGTAGGGATCGGTGAGAGATGGCGTCAACAAGAATTTTCTTTTTGGGAGGTTGGTTATAGTTGCCCTTATCTTCTTCTTTTGACTGTCTTTAGACGAACATGGACACTTTTAGGGGGTCGAGCTAAGAATGACACCGCCAATCAGCAAATATTCCTTGACGGATCAACCCTTGATACGAATTGAGGCTGGGGCACTTATTCAATTTTTAATCGGAGCGTTAGTAACTATCACCATGAATTGCGTGTAATATTTTGGCGTTAGTCACTAACCCATCACAGAGGAAAGATTTCTCTGACGGAGTCGAGGGGCATGAATCAGCGACATATCAATATTTGGAACCTTGGTTTCTCCTATTTGGGTTAACTGCTCATTGATAGACACAACTAATGGAGAGCAGAGGTAACAAACATCCGAAGGCTCTATCTCATTGATCTACACTGTAGTTACAACAACCCGCCAACTATGAGATGAATTCTTTCTGCCTCATGTTCCCCTTTTGGCTTTCTATACCCACCACACTCATTACTATTCAGTTCAGTCGCCCTACTCATCTCTCCTATGTTCAACAACTTTCGCCCCTTTTGACACTCTCCACTTAGCTCTAGGGCAATCCGAGAATGCCCTAACACAGTGCTTAAATTAATATCGATACCTGCTTGACCTCGAAACTGTCAGCATAGTCCCTGACTTGATATATCCACTATGTGCTAGGAGGATTACGAGCTACACAATACGGCAGTCCAGTACGGCATTCCGGCAGTTCAATGCAGCATAGATCTGTAGAATGCCAAAGCCAGATAGCCCTATTCTCTGGTTCGTAATCTACGCTACATGAATTTGAAAACAATAGAGGGCGTGACAGCGAAGGAATCGCGAGACTATGGCATCTATGATTCAACCATTAGGTCACCTAACCTAAGTTACTAGTACTCTGCACTATTATAGTAAGTTAGTAGCTACGGCATATCTCACGGGAACGAAGCCACAAATACCTTGCTTCCCCGTCATGGATTAAGCTACACCACCCTATGCACGGGCCACAACCCAGCATATACACTAGCGGATAGACTTTTGCCCTGTCCGGGAGAATTCTCTCCCGCGTGCAATAACAATCGTCTGTGGAACTTCCAGCGGTCAGAACTGCAGTATCTTCCTCAGGGTCCAGTACTGTAAGTCGGGGATACAGATATCACTTGGCGAGTGTTTAGCTCACATACTCTTTGGGGTCTGGTTCGTGATGAGTTTGTTCAGCGGGGTTGAATGCGCTTCTGGGATGGAATTTTCACAATCTATAATCGTCCATCCACCATTCCCGGCATTCTAGGTGGCCATCCGGCCAGACAGCCACAGAGTTACCGCTCGCTACCCCGACTTTGTCCCGCTCACCGCACGGTAGTACCGAGCATCGGCCAACCCGGGGACCTCAAGTCTCCTGGTTGTTATCGGCCTACCTTACATAACTAGGTACAGCTAAAGCGTACAGCGTACCTAACAGACACTCTGAAATGTTTTCCTTTTAGCTAACCATCTCGGTCTACGGAACGTAGATGCTAAGATTCCTAGCCTGGCCTGTGCTCTGGCTGTTAGATCAGATCAGGTTGATTAGATACGGACCGAGAGGCTTCACCTTTGGAGTTATGACTCGTTATCATTAACGTATGTATAAATGCGTGATGAGTAAAGTGGTAATAGACTTACGAAATGACGCTAAACTTAGCTCCGTATAGGATTAGGAGACTCTCCGAAGCCGAATAGGTCGAAGCAGTGCACAGAATAGCCTCTTTGGTAGTTTTAATTGGATGGGTAGTATGCGCCAGATTTCGGGGTTTGATGAGTCCTTCGCACTGAGTTTTTCCGCGCGTCGAACTCACCTCACGCCGGCGAGTATTAGGGAATGGCCAATGGGCAACTGAGACTGTTACTGAGTAAGGACTTATCGCGCGTGGAGTACGCACTCCGAGCATGAGACATTGCATCGCTGCCCAGTGGGATAAACAAGACACCTTTCCGTTGAACGTGTCACATTCAACGTGATACGGGCGAGGTAACACCTAAGTGGTACAGGATTTTGTAGAACACCATCAATAAGGACCCTTAAGTATATGAATATGATAACAGAGTTTCTAGATCATGAAGCGACGGGGAAAGCTCCAGACTGGGTTTTTGTGCCGTTCTGGGTGTTGCAAACTAAAAACATTTGCTTCAGTTCACATTTAAAGATGAGATTGAGGAATGACTTGTAGCTGGAGCAAGGTGGTGCGCAAGCTCTGACTTGACTTCTGTCACGGAACGCTACGGAATAACCCCCGGAGACCGGGGGTACCGGGCACGGGCCTACGGCCCGTATATATATAGTGATTGGGCAATCTCTGCTATATAGATAGGGGTTTTCCCTCCTTGTGCAATAACAATAAGTCAATACTGGAACAACCAGCAGGCAGGACTGTGACAACTTCCCATAGACTCACAGCCGTAATCACAAAAAGGTTGTTTCTACTTGAGAATCGCGTTAGAACTCCCAGTCTTCCAGTGATTTCGATAGATACCAAGTGTTATCTGATAGTGTCTCATCCATCAGGTCGTATATTTCTGAAAATGGGGTGATCAGCTTGAGAATACTCTTTCACTCTGTTGGTTGCTTCCTATAGCAGAGCAATCTGATGTAGTGCAAATGGTATTCTTTGGATGTGCTACCTACGCAGTGCTGACGCAATTACTTGTGTTACCGTCTCGTCTGTCTTGGAAATATCTTACACGAGCGGAATGTGAGAAACACGTTCTACTAGAAGTTTTCTATACTCTGGTAGCGCTCCAAATTTCATATCTATCGTTGCTATTGTCACGAGAATGTAACGCTTTCTTATAACCTCACTTACGTAGACCTGAGGAAAGACACTCAGTCTAAAGGGGGGATTTGCTCGATAAAAAGCGTTTCTGCCGTGAATATTGAATATTCTGTGTCGCATTTTCCCCCGTCGCGCTATCTTTACAGTATTCCATCTCAAACAATATTGTTGATATCATTTGTATCACTAGTCTATATGGATTATATCATCTGAAACTCAATCCAGGCTTTTAGGTGACCTAAACTGAAGACAGATCGGTTATGGGGTTGCTTAATACGGAGGAAGGGGGTAGCGCCACGCTCGTGAGCGAGACAATGTGTAAGGGCTACACAACTCGCGTCAACCTTTGTAGGGTAGTAGACGCTAGTTCGGCCTAGAACATATGCTAGGTTGAGTTGGGCGAAGTATTAGTATTGTGATTAGTGAAATATGGAGGGTGTGTCGTGATATGAGTAGATACGAGTTGAGTGAAACGACATTGAAGAACCCGAGCCGCAGTAAAACGTAACTTTGAACTTCCTTAAGCTGAAACATGTCTCTTAATTCCTCGGATCTCGGAATGCATAGCGAATATCTTGGCCAAGACAGGGATTTATTGTTTCAACCTATCCCTCCACACACATAACGATCTACACAGTATCGTAGCATCATTTAGCCCTGTGGCGTTCATTCCCACGTATAACTGATCTCTTGGCATGTCCCCATTTCCTGGGAACCTAATGTCCTCGATGTCAAAACACGACGCCAACGGAGGTCTTCTGCCATTTGATCGAAGTTTCTTTTGCCATATGATTAACGACGATGCCTACCCTTGACGTGAGTGAGCTTAATATCGTGGTGGCGGTTCTTGGTAAGTAGTGAACAGTTGTGGGCGGATATTATGACGAGTATTTGCTAACACTACGTTAAGGTTCCTTTGCGGTGGCATATGGCTTGTTTGCTGTTTGGTTTAAGAGCGTGTGGTATCTTGGCGAGGCTTGTTAGTCGTTCCCGTTTCTTCATCTAGTAGCGCAACCTACTAACAACTACTCAGTGCCAGCTTTCATTATTGGCGTGCTCCTGGGCCCTGTGTCAGCGAAGTTTCTTGACCCCGAGAAATGGGGCTCAGCAGCGCCGGGTCAAGAACCTACCATCACACTCGGCGTGATGAGAGTAATGATTGGGATTCAGCTGTAGGCCCGATTTTTGCTCACGATATCTAATGATGTCCTCCATCTTCTCCTTCACTAACAGCACCCCAATTTCCGGGACTCTCATAACTGATGAATAACTCAACAGGGTAATTGCGGGATACCAACTACCTGCAAGGTATCCGCAATGGCACTGGAAGGAACTTGCTGTCTGTCTTATCCCCATCATGACTCTCATGTGGCTGGCCACCTCTATGTGCATTCTTGCGACGATACCAAACATATCATTATTGGCCACTCTGGTTATCGGCGCGTGTGTTACATCTACGGACCCGATCTTATCACAAGCAGTTGCTAAAGGCCCATTCGCCGATAAATATGTTCCGCGATCATTACGCGAGATCATTTCCGCTGAAGCGGGAGCGAATGACGGCTTTGCGTCTCCGTTCTTGATGCTCTCGGTAAATCTCATGCGTCTATCTGTTGGCCGTCCAGAGACCATAGTCGACACCATAGTCGAAAGGGATACTTATAGAGGTGTTGGTTCGCATCCTAATGATATCGGTATAGCGATCGGGAATTGGGCGATAGAGACTCTTGTGTATATTGTCTTGTTGGCCAGTGTCTATGGCCTGGTGACAGGATTCTGTGCCAGAATAGCCGTGCGCTTTTCGTTGTCTCATAAGTGGATTGATACGGAAAGCTATCTTCTCTTCCCTACCGCATTGGGTGTAAGTAATCTCTTGAGATGGTGCTGGTGCTCCTGCAGATACTTGGCCTAACTGCTGTCTCTAGCTATTCATTGTTGGAACCTGCGGAGCTATTGGAACGAGCGACCTTCTTGCTTGCTTTGTTGCCGGGTGTGCATTAAACTGGGATGGGCAGTTCTTGGCCGAAACCGAGCGGCGCCACGATGAAGTCAACTCCTGCATTGACGTACTACTGAACTTCGGCGGCTTCATATATGTCGGAACCGCCATACCGTGGGGGCAATTCCATCAACCCGATACCACCGGGATCACCTTACCACGTTTACTTGGCCTTGGAATTCTCGTTCTGCTTTTCCGGCGCATCCCTGCTCTACTCATCACCTACAAGGCTATGCCCTCGGCAGTCAAAAATTGGAAAGAAGCTGTTTTCATGGGGTATTTTGGCCCAATAGGTGTTGGGGCAGTATATTATCTTGAGCATACTCGTCTGCTATTCAACTCAGACGACCCACGCGAAAAAGCACTGGTGGATGCTCTTTATCCAGGTAAGACGAAAGGGAAATTCCTTGACTTATTCGTACTGACACAATCTGGTAGTCGTCTATTTCCTGGTATTAGTATCGATCGTCATGCACGGCCTTTCAATTCCAGTATTGAGTGCCGTCTATAGATACTATGGAGTGAGCACAATCACAGACGACGCGGTAGAGATGAGGAGAATGAGTATCTATGTCCCAACGCCTCCGAATGCTTTCAAGGGAGACCAAAACACCTTCGTTGCCTATAATCGCTTCTTCCGCCCATGGGCCAATCTCAGCATGCTTCCGCTGGCTCACACACGTAGCTGTGAAGATCAGGGTAGTACCCTCAGGGAGGTTGAGGAAGAGAAGAAGAGAAATGAGATAGGTACTTTACAGCAAGCAACTTGATATTGCCTAAGAAATACTAATCCTTCACATTCAGGACATATTGAGATACGAAACGTTAATGTTTAGAAATCGACCCATTTACGAGATTGACGATGAGGTTTTAAGACATATTAAACGCAGACGAGTTGATTCTTTCCAGGAGGGCGGGTTGAAATGAGTTCTGATTGAGCATGGATGTGTGGCTGTTAACTTTTGGAATCATATATCTCGGTCCTACCTAGTCAGGCGGTTGACTTCCATGAGAATTAATAGAATAGACTCAGCAGAAGGCATTGTAACGTTCAAATGGGGTATGTCTAGTGCGTTGTTGTATTTGTTTTTAGTTTTTTCATTAAGGTTCAATTATTTCGTCGCAGCCCTCTCGCTTTATGACTACCTATATCGCCACCTGGTAGTGTTGCCGCACTCCTTGCAGATGACCTGATAAGAACCGACTAGTGGACAGTGCCGACCATACAGTATGAATTATCAAGGGATACGCTGTATGTAGCTCTGACGTAGTGGGTGTCCCTTTATACTTCGACATGCCCCGAATCTTTTACTATTGGTAGTTAATTTCTTCTTGAAGTCACAAGCCCTTCGAGGTAAATGCCTACAAAAGGAGCACGGTTATTATTTCCTGCGTGGGCATGCTTACCTACTATCCGTAGGTGTAGGTACTGTATACTTAGGTACTCGCCTCAGTAATTTCCAAAACAGGAATGTGGCGCTATGCGCGATTTGGGATGGTCAAGCCAAGCTGTCAAATGCACCGTTAGCAGCGGGGCTCTACCCGCGTCTTGGTACTGTTCCCACTTTTGAAGGAAGAGTCAAGGCTAATAGTAGGAAATCTACCTAGACAGTAGGTTAGGTAGGTAGGTACCATATCTACCAATTGCCATGCATCAATCTGCTGCATAAAAAGAAATCCGTTAGATAATGACAAGTGTCGAGATATTAACGAGACTCGAGTAAATGGCATAGAATCATAAGACTGTGTAGACTGGTACGTAAGTATGTGCAGTTACCCCACTTATACTTGCGATCGGGGGGCAGGCTGCGGCTTGTCTCAGTCACATTATACTTCGCATTCGAAATCGTCCGACAAACATGGGTTTAAGGTAGTACCGCGTCGACAAATTAGGGTTTTACCCCCTTTCAATTTTTTAGGTGCCTGCCGGTATGGGTATGCTTCCTTATCTGCGGCAATCTGCAAATGTAACCTTGGAACATTTAAACACGAGTCCTTTTTTGGCTACGTTCTGATGTTCACTGGCAGTACGATTGCCCAAGATTGGAGAATGTGGTATAGTCGCGGGCGAACACCAAACTCCTCATTTTACCTTTCACGGTAGGGCGCATCTAAAACCTTCTACAAGTGGCACTGGTAAGCTTGTAATGGGGGACCTGGTTTAAGGTTTTCCATTTTTCTTTTTTTAATCGCGTTCGCTTGCGTGAGTTCGCAGGCTGTTCAGCTACGCCTGCCGTTATAGTTTATTTGCTGCGCTTATGCGCCTGGCCTGGTTGAGGAAGAAGTAGGCGCTTATTTTAGGCTTGCCTGCTCCCTGAGGGATTCATCGCCATCCTCTTCTTTTATTGCTCCGGATCGAGTGCCATGACTCTGTCGATTCCAACCTACAGCTTCTAAGGACTAGCGATACTGGTCGAACGATGACGATCAAACGACTCTTCGCCTTTAATGGCGCCTATTCAAATACTTCGATTCAACGCAAGCTCAAATACCTCCTCGCCGCAGCTCTCATTGCCTTGGTGCTCTACCTGGCTGCCCTACATCAGCTCGACAATATATTTGTCATCGATCTTCCCCATGATTTTCCATCGTTGATCACAAAGCACCCGATCCACAAGTTAGCCAAAGATGCCCAAGTTCATTTTGAGCAGCTGCTTGCGAAGCGCTCCATCACATTAGAACAGGCCGCAGGCCGGTACCGCGAACGCCGTGGACGGCACCCGCCGCCCGGGTTTGACGCGTGGTTTTTGGCTGCACAAAACGACAGTGCCGTCGTAGTAGAAGACTTCTTTGATCGCATTTACCACGACATCGGTCCATTCTGGGCTTTCGATCCGACGCACCTACGACGAATGATTCAAGACGAACAACATTACATACGCGTCCGAGACGGCAAGGCATGGTTTGTGTCAGATCATCTCGAGCTTCGTCAGCCCTGGGTGCAGCTATGGACCGAGTTGGTGCAGGAAATGATGCCCAACTTGCCCGATCTTGACATGATACTCAATGTCATGGATGAGACGAGAGTTCTGGTCCCCTGGGAAGACATAACTAAGTATGCAGCCGAAGAACAGCGTCAGCGCAATGTCTTTAATCCTTCCGAAGCCGTCGCCGAGTATACCAAGTATCAAGACGAGCGCCACGACGATGACGAGCCGAAGATCAAAGTAGAATGGATCGGTGATGAGCAACATCAATTCTGGGACCATTACCGGGTGACCTGCCCACCAGATACACCGGGCCGCAATGTGTCTAGCCTAGACACTCTCGCCCGCCCACCGAATTATCCAACACAGCCCATGTCATATACGGTGCAAGGTTTCATCAAAAACTTCACTGAATCAATGGATCCTTGTTTGCAGCCTCACATTCGTGGTATGCACGGAACTTTCATCGAAAGCGTCAGCATGTCAACAACACATTCGCTCTTCCCCATTTTCGGCGGATGCAAGCTACCTCGCAATAACGAGATTCTAATACCAGCTGGTATGATTCTCGATAGCTATGATCTGTTTAGTGGGGGGGATTCTCATGGCGGAGACTGGGCGCTGAAGAAGAATGAGCTGGTATGGCGCGGTGTCGCGAGTGGCGGGCGGCATAAAGACGACAATTGGTGGGGCTTCCACCGCCACCGCTTCGTCCAGATGATGAACGGCACCACCGTCTCGCTCTTGGAGGCCGGCGAAGATGCCTCCCCTAGCTTCAAATTGCCAGAGGCCAGCGAATATCAGGTTCTAGCGCAAAGAGATAATGACCTAGGCAAATGGCTTTCATCATTCAGCGACGTGGCTTTCGTGAGATTTGAGTGCTTCGGTCAGCAGAAGGACAAGGGTTGCTGGTACCTGGATCCGTATATGGAAGTGAAAGAATCAATCCACATGAAAGATCAATACGATTACAAGTTCCTACCGGATATCGATGGAAATTCATACAGTGGGAGGTTTCGGGCGTTCATGCGGAGCACGAGCCTCGTGCTCAAATCGACCATCTACGCAGAATGGCATGATGACCGACTTATCCCCTGGGTCCACTTTGTTCCCTTCGATAATACCTATGCCGATATCTATGCTATTCTTGAGTACTATCTCAACGGGCACGATGACGAAGCGCAGAAGATTGCTGACGCGGGGAGGGACTGGAGTGAGAAGGTCATGCGGAGGGAAGATATGAAGCTATACGTTTGGAGGTTGCTGTTGGAATATGCAAGGGTTGTGGATCCGTCCCGGGAAAGGTTGGGCTTTGTAGGGGACTTGGAGGATTCAAGATAGCTCGCTCAGGCTGCGTGCTGGAAATCTGAACGCTGCTTAGGAGTTGGACTGTATTGACTAGGGAGTTGGATCCCGTACGGTCCAACTGGATTAATATCACAATAGTCGTATTGATTACCCTATGACTAATATTAATAAATATTATTACTTCATTTTTAGTATTCCACGATTGAGAATGTGATGCGACGAGTCATTTGCGAAGAATGCATGGTAGTACAGAGAAATATTAATTTGGCATAAGCATATCTGCCTATATATACTATTGCGCCCCTTATGAGCTTCGAAGTTAACGGAGGTGACACGTGCTGGATCCTACACTACCTACTACAACCTCTCGTTGGGACGGATGATGCTAATAATTAGATGATTCCGAGATGTCAAGAGTATAGAACACTGCGACTTAATCGCTCCATATCCAAGCCACGTGCGAAATTATACTCTACAGCAGCCCGTGTCCACTCGCCTCAAGCGGACAACCTTCGCCCGAGCCCGAACCTAGTATCGGCTGCTCCTGAACTCAACGTCTTTTCTGAAGGTCCACGTCGACCCCTCACTGGAGACGTTCTTGTAGCCAAGCACGCCCTCGACTAAGCTGAGGACTATCGTCGGCGAGACTGCTTGGGTGTGGTACCGCGACTCCGAGACGATCGTCAGACGGTCGTACACGACACCGAGGCCGAACGCTGATTGATGCAATTGGACCTCAGCACATGGCGGCTATTATGGCGGTTCGGTTAGTTGCGTCGAAGCTACGGTGCTAGTGTATGAGGGAGAGCTGGTGCGACACTTACCCTCGTTGTGTTGTTGTGGTTCGTCTTGGACCACTTCTTCAGGTAATCGGCCATGAACTGCAGCGTTGGACTGTGGCTACATTGGACGTCGATTGATATCTTGCCGTTGCTGTGCATGATGAGGTGGTAGGGCGGCTTGAGGAGGAGCTCGTCCGGGCGCGAGATGGTCCCGACGTCGGGTATCACGTCGAACGCGGGAGATTGCTGTGCGGTAGTACTGTGCCTTTGGGACATTTCGATGACGGCGGCATTACCTGTCTTGTTGTCGACCGCTACGTCTGCCCAGTCGTCTGCTGCTACAGGCTCGACGGTTGATAATGTGTCGTGTTTTGCTTTTTCATCAAAGACCTTTAGCAGGTTCCCCGTGAAGAACGATAATATGTAGGCTTTGGATGGGACTGCGCTTTTGGGCAGGGATATTACGAATATCCCCTCTTGATTTGACCAAGATATGCCCATTTCTCGGTCCTTGGATGCCTACTCGTGGCTATGTCAATTTGGTACGTGAGAGGCGTGGGACATGAGCTCTTACCTCGATGGAAATACGGATGTGGCTCTCCGTGCGCTCCAAGAGCGTATCTGCCCATTCTGCGTTCTCCTCATCGTCGGCGAGAGTGCTAAAAGCTGTGCAACATGCCTCTACGGCCGTTGCGACGGACGGTGCGAGGGTCGCCTTGTCGGGATAGAAGGCGCCTAGCTCTGCGTGAAGGAGCGGCCACTCCGGATGGACGGTGACCTTTACGCCTACCACCTCCTTTAGGTTCCGGATTGCCTT
Organism: Xylaria longipes; assembly: GCA_025201785.1. Taxonomy (NCBI): domain Eukaryota; kingdom Fungi; phylum Ascomycota; class Sordariomycetes; order Xylariales; family Xylariaceae; genus Xylaria; species Xylaria longipes. The sequence continues at coordinate 59,947 of MU619763.1, forward strand.
CTGCACCGGCGCGTCTTCGTTATCCCAGGAGTCGCGGATGCCGATCTGCACTTTGATCGGACTACCAAGACACGGTGTTGTTAACCTTATTTAATTCATCAGATGTATGTGTTCCGCGCATACTCACAGTTTAGACATGGTTGGTGGACCTTAGCTGCTGCGGTTGTCACGTAATTGCTACCTATGTTCTCGATTACGGTTACGGTAAGGAGTTTCCGCATCCCCTTCAAAGATCGCACGGGAACGATGTGCGTTTTTACCATACACGCTGACACGTGCACTCACGACGCAATAGCTAAGGCGTTCCGCGAGGCTTCTTAACTGAATCGCGACGGCTTGTGTTAACAACTAAGATACAGGGGAACTGCTCTGCCAAGGCTCAGCTGAAGGGTCCGGCGATGGCGGTGTTGGCGACCGGTAGTAAGCTATACGTAGTGTAGAGCTAACACCCTCTCGCTTGAATATTCCCGTTCTGTCGTCCAAGTACTACACTCGGGAGTGGAAATGGTCCGGCTTACTTGCTTGCAAGGCAGAGGCGTTGCTACGGCCGACGATGCAGTGCTCGGTGTCAATAGCTCAATTGGGTTGAAACTGGGGCTTTTCGAGTGCGAGGAGCGATTGCAAATCGGTAGCGGAGGCCTGTTCAATTGACCTTGAGCAAGCGGTGTGATAGGATTTCGAGGCCTATATTCAACTTGTTTACAAATAAACATCGCATTCTGAATCGTGGCACGATAATGCAGGTACCCGTCTCAGGGTCTTCTCGTGGAGTGCATGGCTGCTCGAGTCAAACCGTCTGAAATATCAATCGGTCCCGCATCGCTGTTCTGAATCGTGGAAGCGATGTTCTTTTGTTCCGTAGAATCCTTCTACGGTCTCCGAAGCATGGAATGATTCGCTGAAATGCGCGATCATGCGTAGGTCTCTCCAATCTAGGACTCTATGCTGAGATATCGCGAGACTCTGTCTCAGTTGAATACGCTGGCTTTGTTGATGGCATTAGTTATAGCGTGCACGAGCTGAGTTCGAAGGATTTTAGGTGCCTGTTGTAGGCTGGGGAGACTTTATATCAGCCAATCAGAAGCTCAGACTAACTGAATACTTTCCACATCGGCACAGTTCGGTAGGGCTAGAAACAAGCTTGGCGGCATAATCAGGGGTAAGGGTAGCCTGGGAATAGCTTCAAAGCTTGCACGAATTGGGAAGGGCTGAAACTCAGGGCAGCGTTAGCTGAGAGGCCGCTCAAGACGAAATCGCAAATACCGTATCGTACCAGATATAGACACTGGCATCGCAAGATGGATATAAAAGTTCGTCTAGACTTGATGTTCCTTTGTCATTGATCATCTATCATACCACCACAACTTACAAAGCTCTTCAAGTCCTTACCTCCTAAGAATCAATCTAAACCCGCTTTCGCAACTTCTCCAGAGGTTCAAAAAGATTCAAATTCCAATCGCCAACATGTCTAAGCTTCCCCCAGTCGCGAAACTCCCTCTGGCTCTTCGCAAGAGTGGTTAGTTGAACCCGTTCCATTTTTGGACAAGCGACGCAAATACTGACAGCATGGACCTAGTCAGAGATGATTGGGATGCCAAGAAAGAAGGTATCGAAGCCAAGCTCTCGGAAATCTTGGGTGTTGCATGGACCATCGATGTAAATCCTAACCAGATCTATGCCTACGCGGATAGTAGTGCGTATGCGAAGGAAAATTTGGGTTCATGCATTTATGAGTGAGTATTCAATACTGCATTGTGTTTGATTAGGGGAGATGTTAATACGACACTTAGGTACTTCAATGGTACTATCAGAAGACTAGAAGAGTTTGTGGAGAAATATGGAGAGGACGGCGTGAACGAGCTGAACACCATCGCCCACGCCCACGTCATGACATTGGATGTGGACGAGCAAAATCGCTTCTCATCCTGCGGTGCCGACGTTAGTGAGGGTCAACTTCGCCTCGTGTTCGCCCCTGACCGCCTAGGCTCGAACATATCGTCTTGCTTAGACCGCGATGTCCTGCTCAAAGCTCTCAATGACGCGCCTTCTCCGGATGCGGCCGCAATGAGCTTCATGGTCCGCACGAGCATCCGCGAGAACTACGATCCTAAAATCGACGCGATTCAGAAGCGCGTCGGCGAGCTTGTGGGCAAGCCTGACATTAAGCTGAACCCCAACTTCGAGGAGAACTTCGCCAAATTGCTGGAGGAGAGCAAGCAGAAGAAGACGGGACTGAACAAGGACTGGCAGGAGTACTTTGGTGCCTGGATCAGATTATACCTCGAGGGCCTGGTCAGCCAGCTCCAGTGGCAGAAATTCGAGGACGACGAACTCCTGCAGGAGGGCTTCAATGATGTGGTCAGCAAGGGAGAGGTCGTGTTCAGGATCGTCGATAAGCTCCAGGGAGACTCGTATAACGAGTCCGTGATTGAGGATGGCGTTCTCTATCTTCAGGTAAGATCCCTCCGTGCTCCTTTCCTCTTGACCCGGGTTTAACAGAGCATTGTCAGACTACTCCTAAGACATGGGGATCGAACATCGATAACGCGGCCAGTAAGCTGGTCGATCAGTTGTAAGTGGGACAAGCACCTATTGAGCTTGCCAACGTATGATTGGGACGGTGGGAGAGATGCGCATATGAGGGTTTAGATCTGTTCTTTTTGGAGACTAGTCTAGATAGCGAGTCATACCGACAGATGTCTTCAATTACTTCGAGGGATAAACTCAAATGGATAGAATATTACTATCAATTCTCTTCTATGATCTATCGCATTTGGCTTTGCATTACTTTATATATAAATAAAGCCGAGGATTATAAAAGGGGGTTTTAAATAAATAAATAAAAGAGAGTTCTTCATTTGGGCCATGGGAGTTTCCAGCGAAAATTTCGGACTATAAGTAAGTTAACCTAGTACCTACCTAATTTTGACGTAGACCCAAGGGTAGGTGGCTAGGCCGGCCACCCGTTACCAGTGGTTGCCCACATCCTTGAGTGCCCATGCATACAGTATATTGCCAGCGGAGCTGGCAATCTATGTACTACATGTGTTCCAGTTCCACTCTTTATTTACATCCTGTTTTTTACCCTACCTACCTAGGTAGTTCACTCTATCATTGTTTCTCAGCAACAGAGCCTTCGCCCGAGTGGCCCGCACTTAGCTTTTAGATTCTATAAGTTGCATCTAGGTTTTGTTTCATCCAGTTTACGAGCAAGATTCACGTCTCTATCGCCCTTGCTTTTCTCTACGTGGCCTCGCTAGCCCTTATACAGCTCATAGAAGATAACCCTTGAGCGTCCCATCGAACCCCGCTGACATACTGCATTTAATATTGTTATTAGGGTCTACGCATTGTGGCTCTGCTCCATGCCACGTAGCACTGCCACTAGAATTGAAGTAAAATGGAAAAGGAACATGTGGTAAAAGGATGCGACACCTGCCTTAGCAAATTTGTACATCTTCTACCTTTGAATTGCAGCCACCATCTATAGATCTCTCGCGGCTACCATGGATCCGTTATCGGTTGCCGCGTCTATCGCAGGTCTCGTTACCTTGGCCGACGCACTTTTCCGTGGAGTATATAGATACTACAAGACGGCCTCTGACGCCTCTGATGAGATCAAGGAGCTTGGAAATCGCCTACAGTCACTTGCGGGGACCTTGCATAGCCTGACAATTCTAGCGGATGCTCTCGAGCAAGATGGAACGCATCCCACAATTCAGATGACTCTTGTCTCGGACGCTGTGAAGCTGCTCGGGGAGATCCAAGCGCGTCTTGACAAAGCCAAATTGAAAATGAGCAGTTCTAAGCTCGGTATCGTTCAGCAATCTCTCAAATGGCCCTTCACAAAGACAAAGACCAAGGAACTCACAGAGAAGTTGGCGCAGCAGCAGGATGCAATGAGTTTAGCTCTGCAAGTTGATTCTTTGGGCAGCCTGGTGAAGCTCCTAAGTAACAATAAAGATATCAAAGCTCAGCTTGCCTCTGTGCAGCAAGGTGTGGAGAACCTGCAAAGGCTCACCAGGGTCGAGGTCGATGCTGAGCGTCAGCGCATCCTAGATTTCTTCCTGAAGGTCAACCCACAAGAATATCTTGACACTAGCATGAAGCTGAGGCATCCCGGGACCGCAACTTGGCTAACAGAATCTCTTCAATTCCAGCAGTGGATAGAGACAGCTGGATCTACGATATGGCTAAGTGGCATTCCGGGAGCCGGAAAGACGGGTGAGTAAAACTTGGAGTCATTTTCTTCCTGTTTTAGCGACCTTCAGAGCACGAGATTTCCTTTTAGGCCAAGACAATGTCTAGAAGCTCCTGAAACTCTCACATGTACGCTCAAAATGGCGATAACTGACTCCGAGTGTTCTAGTGCTTGCTGGAGCCATGATACAGAAAGCCCTTGAGAAGGGGTTAAGTTCCTCTAGAATTGGTGTGGCATTCTTTTTCTGCGATTACAAAGACCCCCAGGCGACGATTCTGTCCAACATGCTGGGCGCCATGGCTTCGCAGCTTGCTCGCCAGAATGGCCAAAGTTTCGATAAACTGATGGAACTTTTTGAATCATTGCACCCTCAAAATGCGTTGGCGAGGAGTCCTAACTCTGACATTCTTCAAGATTGTCTTGAGGAGATGTTTAAGTGTTTCGATCAGATAATTCTGGTAATTGATGGCTTGGACGAGTGTGGCGACAATACCGACGAAGTTACCCAAGCATTGGCCAATATCGTCGACAATTCGACCAACGTTACAATGGCACTGGCTAGCCGTGATGAGTACAACATCGATGTCAATCTCCGCGATAGCTTCACGAAGGTTCAAGTCGGTGCTCGGAAAGAAGACATCTTACTATATGTCGCTTCTGAGATTGACAAACGTATAAGAGACGGCAGACTGCGCATCACCAACGCAGAGCTAAAGGGCGAGATCCTTAGTAAGCTCTCTAGTGAGGCCGATGGCATGTAAGCCGTGTAAAATCTTGATATGTTTATCAAGGAAAGAGTGTGCTAACGTTGCCCCTAGGTTTAGATGGGTGACCTGCCAACTTGACTATATTTGTAGTTGTCCCACCGACGCCGACCGCAGAGCGGCTCTGAGGGAGCTTCCGCCGACACTCGACGCAACGTACGAACGGATACTTCGAAGAATCAACCAGGGACATCCACGAGTACGACATATTGTGCAGACGTGTTTTCAACTAATCGCTACCAAACTATACCGCTTGCACATAGAAGGAATACGCTATCTCATTTCTGTACCCGAGACTCTAAACGCCACATTAGAAGATCACGATACTGTCACAGAAGGGGAGATCGCTCTCCAATGTTGTAGTTTTATTCGCAAGTCTGAAGACGGAAGATGTTTCGAGTTCTCGCATTTCACGGTCCGCGAATTTTTGGGGCGACTGACGCTGCTAAGCGACCGCGAGCTTGCTGGTTACCATGTATCGGAGCTGACCTGCAACGCTACTCTGGCCCGGCAATGTCTTCGGTACTTGCAACTTCGAAACTTTGACCATCCGTCGAATCTGGAAAAGGATGCCCAAATACAGCACGCAATAAAAAGGAACCAAAAAGTCGATTTTTACCCCAACGTAGCCTGGATCTGGCTTCCTGCATTGAGACGCGCACCGCAAGATCTGGTGTGTTTGGAACTTGCCAAGTCCCTTTTTCATCCACGAAAGACACCTTCATTTATCTCCTGGGCTCTACAATTCGTTGCCTCAGGTTTATCAGAAGATGCACCAAACTCGGACACTTTTCTACAAGCAACTCATCTCGTTTTGAACCCAACATTTCGCACAATTCATCTCGCTGCTGTTCTGGATCTCCCAGAGTTATGCGAACACCTGATTCAAGTAGACCCTCTGTGGAACACAATTTCCACTCTGGGCACACCGCTGGAATGCTCAATCGCCCGAACTTGTTGCATCACTGATATCACATCTGTGCAGTCGCCGACCGATGTGATTCTGTTTCAATTCAATGGGAAAGTAGTAGAGTATGCCACGCACCGTCCAGGACAAGTGACTGCGTTATTGAGCGCGGCAGGCTCTGTCATGCAGAACCCGCCTCAAAAATTTGGAGCATGTTCTCTTATGGCGTGTGCCATTATCTCTGCACTCAACTCCTTAGACTTCTTTCCGGTATCCAGCCTAATCTCTATGGGGTGGATCGTTTCCGACGAAGAAGCAATTGTTTTTGAGGCAAGCACGACACTATTACTTCTCAAGTATCCTTACACATACGTCCCTGGTCCCCATACTCACAAAGACCGGTTGACAGCCTCGTTGCTTGACTTAATAAACTCGCTTAATAACTTCCGGATATATGACAGCGACCCAGGCCACAAGATGTGTGTAGCAGCCTGGAATATGGCGGTTAAGCTCGAGTGCAGATTTACTGAAGATATCACTCTAATGAGTGTGAGCGTCACTCTATCACTGGACGCACTTGTTCGCAAGTGCGAGGTGGCAATTTCGAATGACGATGCGGAATCAATGCAGCGGTATATGGAAGATAAACGAATCACTGGCCCTGAAAATGATGATGACGGCACAGCGACATGCGGATACTCGCTGTTACGCAAAGCTGTTATTAATGAATCGATGAAGATCACTAAATTGTTAATCGACTGCGGGTATAGTGTGCAGAAGTCATCTCAAAGCGGTCGTTTCATAATTCACGAGACATGGGACTGTGGAGGAGATATCATTAAGTTACTACTAGACTCCGGAGCTTCGCACCTTGACCGTGACATTGACGGCAATAGCATTTGGCACCTGGCAGCCAGAAACTTCGAATACGGCACAATCTCAGCGCTCCTGAAAATAACCGGAAATCAAACTATCGACGCAATGCACATGCGAAACTACGAAGGCTATACGCCTTTGGCTATTGCTATTCAGGCTTCCATAGGACCACCCTCATTTGACCGAATAAGTGCTGTCGAGGTATCTGAGTTGTTGTTGAATGCATGCAAGGGCGATGCATCATGCTGGCAGTGTCCTGGATCGCCCTGGGAGCTCGCAGCCCGGTCTGGTACCGTGAGAGTGGTGAAATCCCTTGTTGAGAGTCGTGTCCCATTTGACATTATCCAGGAGGGACATCCCACCCCGCTGCATGTCCTTAGTGAGCAGGCTTCCAAGGAATGCGTTGACTTACTAATGAAGCTGTTTCCTACTGCGAACGACTTGCAGTACCAGGGTCTAACTCCAGTGGAAGGCTTCATCTACCGCTGTGTTGAGCAGTGTACGGTGCCTAATACAGGGGTCATTGAGCGCCTCGCCGACGCCGATATATCCGCGAATATGACTCGAAGACACGCTTTACTTTGGGAATACTTTTGTCAGAGTATTATAGGCTGTAAAACGCTTGAATTTTGGATTGATGGCAAGTCACGAGGTTCATATGTCCAGTACATCTTCGAAGAGATACTTCAGATGAAGACCATCGAAATGTACGAAGAATTGAGAGGCCAGTCTGCGGCTATACCATTGTTTTCCAGCATGATGGCCTATGGACTTATAGGCATGGTATCATCCGCCACCCTGGGGGAGGTAATTTCTCGCACAAGACTCTGGGCGTCTGCGTGTGTTGCCGGGGAAACCGTTGCGTATGTCAAGTTCTTGATCAACCTAGCAAGTCAAAAGGAAAGCACAGAGGTCGACGAGCCGGTTTGGCTGACGTTGATCCATCTACTTTTATCCAATGGTGTCAATGTCTCCGTGCGCAGTGGTCCTTCCTCTATATTGGAAGAGGCGTGTAGGCGCCTCGAATGTGGGCAACCGCGCCTCGCACACGGCGAACTGGCTGCTTCTGGTGGTTATTTACTCGAACAGCGGGCTTTCGCCGAAATTATAGACCATGCGACTTCGGAAGATCTGAACGCAACGCAGCTTACCAAGGATGGTTACCTTCACCTCATCGCAAGTAAGGGTCATCACTCTGGCTCGTCATGGATGATCGACAAATTAGTGGCGAGTGGCTTAGATCCTAACAGACCTCGCGTCGGCCCCGATCGATGCCCGCCTCTTGTTCTTTGCCTACTGGAAGGTGCAACGCCAGCTGCTCTATCGCTTCTCAAACTGGGAGCCGACCCCACGGCGAGATCACATAGCAGAGGTTTCAATGCTTTGCACGCAGCAGCAATTCGAGGACAAATCGACTTTCTAAGGCCCCTTTTGAGTGAGATCCAAACACAATTTCCGTGGGAACAGCAAACGAATCTAATAATGACACTTGAACACCACCGCCAAGAATTCTATTCAGTCAATGCGTTGCATTTGGCCTCAGCCGGGGGGCATACTCACTGCGTACAGTTCCTCATCGATAATGGCTTATTCTTGAACGCGAAATTGACCACGGCGGAAGGATACAACTGCTTACATTTTGCTGCTCTCGGTGGCTTTAGCGAAACTATTGAATACCTTCACTCAGTCGGTCTGGATACGAACCAGCCGTCTAACAACGGAAGCCTACCAATACATTTTGCTGTTCGGAATGGGCACGAAAGTGCGGTGAAAAGCTTAGTGAAGCTTGGTTCTGCTACCCCCCCGGATGCCATTGGAATGACTCCCCAGATGTATGCTGAGAAGTTAAGATGTCCTGACATTAGGGTATATTTAGAAGCAATACAAACTGACCCTCTAAGCCCTCTGACTAGCTACGTTACTCAAGGTCGACGGGGAAGCTCGAAGCACTTACTCGTAGCTCTTGAGAAAGCTATAAAAGACGGAGACTTAGGAACCTGTGAGATAATGGATAAAATGGGAATTCCACTGGACGTGTCTATGCCTAGTTGTCTCAGATGCTCTCCTCTAATAACGGCCATTTTAAATAAGAGGGTGGAAATAGTATCATGGTTGCTTGGAAAACGTATTTCGGTGCTTCATCCGGCTTGTTGGTGGCATGGCGGTGGGAGGACCACACTTGAACTGGCTGTTGAACATTTGCGGCTTCCGCAGTTTATCCATCAAATCCTTGACATGTGCCTGGATACTGCTTGGGATCTAGAGCCCCTGTGAGTAATTCTCAGAACCTTTTTCTTCTCGCTTTAGCAACGTTGACAGCACCAGATTTCTTTTCTGAGACAAAAGAGCGTCTAGATGCTTCCGAGCTTCTCACAATCACGCTCCAAACGGCGATAACTGACTCCGAGCATTGCAGTGGTTCCCCAATCTTTCACTCTGTTAACAGCGGGAATTATTCCAGTCTCGTTGCGATGTTAAAACACATTAGGCAAAATCTGGGAAGATACAGGTATGTAACTTGAAAAGTCGGCCCGCATCTTGTGACTAATTCTAGAAGCATCCTCACTGGAGACTCGCAAGAAACTGTGGTCGCCAACCTGGTAAATAAAACTCCAATCTTACACGCTGCAATTTACCGCGGGGATTCCAAAATGTTAGATGTTCTTCTTGAAGCTGGCGCTGACGTAGACGCCCTAAATTCGTACAACCAAACTGCTATCCAAGTTGTAACGAATCCACATCTTGAGGCTCGCCTTATTGCTGCGGGCGCAAAGAAGGGATGGGTCGACTCAACGGCTTGGAGAGGTCTAGTCATGACTGGTGACTCATTTTCTGGGAGCGCTTCCAGGTTTCTGGGTGAACAAGTACGTCGTCACTGGGTAGCAGGCTCGAGAAATTTTCCTGTGCCCACCGATAGAGGCTTATTCGACCCGATCGACAATAAGTCCCCTCGCCCAAAGTTCCTCAGCTTTCTTCAGCAATACGATGTGGATATAAACTTGATAACATGTAGCCAAGTCACAATCATGCACTCGGCTCTCTGCGACAAATCATCGACGAGTTATCTGCTCAATCTTCCCCAAATAGTCTACTGTAGGCCATTTCCTTGGCATGCTATCGGGCGTCAACTTCATAACATTCCATGGATCAATGAACACTGGAGGCTCTTCAAGAAACGGATACCGCCGGAAAACCTCCGAAGAATGATGAATCTTCACCCTGAGAAAGGCATTAGCCCGCTATGTCAGGCTGCTGCAATCGACTCTCTGCATGTAATTGACCACTGCTGTGAGTAATCTTCGAAGTCATTTTTCCCCTTTTTAGCGGCTCTCAGAGAACCGGACTTCGATTTTAGGAGAGAGACGGTCTCTAGAAGCTTCTAAGCTCCTCGCAATTTAGGCTCGAAATAGCGATAACTGACTCCGAGTGTTCTAGTGGAAATGGGAGCTGATATCGATTTCGAAGGCAGCTCGTATGGCTCGGCATTGAGTATGGATATAATTTTTCTTCTTCCTCTTTTTACTCCTGAGACTCGTTCTAAACGTGCAACTATTTGCATTGATTACTAATTTCGGCTTCTTAATAGTGGCAGCTTGCGCCAACTGCCGCCTTAAAGCGGTAAAGCATCTCATCCGACGTGGCGCTTCTATTGTGTACCATGGACAATCAGGCGCAACAAGCGCAATTAACCTAGCTAATGGACATCGAAAGATCATAGCGTGGCTGTTAGTGGGACAATTCACCGAGCAGACAAAACTGGAATACCCGGTCATTCAAGATTCGGACAGTGGCTTATCAATCCGACCTTGGTCGGGTACACAGCAAAAACCAATGAGGCTCACCGGATACGCCGAGCGTCAAACCTATGAGTGTCTCAAAGATTATCTTTTGAGACTAAGTCGCGTGCGCAACGGTATGCGAGGCAAGGCGCTTCCACTTCATCGGAAGGATCATCTCGCCGGCTTCTTCAACCTTGTTTACTACCAGATCTAGACTCGTTTATTTCTGCGAAGTTTTCACGCCAGGATGCTAATGGTCATGATGTATACACTCCCTCATGCTTATTCTGCATAGATAGAAACTGTCGTTTAAAGCGTTGCGGGAAGTGAAATTCACGGTTGTGGGACTAGTTCATATTATGATATTGCGTAGTATGTATGTGTATATCTACTCAGACTTTGCGGTATTTGAACACTTGATTTGGAAGCGTTTAACCATCTATCCTGATGCGATCCTAACTTCCCGGCTCCTTTTGGATCTCGGCGCGTCTCATTTCTATGCTCTTGTACTGCATGACCTCACTTGCGTTAGCCCCCGCACTGGCGAAATAAGGAACTAGATACTTAAAGACCGGCTTGGATGTTCCTATTGCAGTCTGAATCCTAAGGTCCAAGGTATAACTGCCTTGTCATGCCTGAAGCTTTCTTCCGCTACCAATGCCTCTTGTCGCGTGCTTACCTGGCGGGTAGATGTCAACGACAACGAAGCCGCGACAACGTTTACTAGGGGTTCAGCCCTCTCGTTCCTCCTCCACTATAAATAGCCTCACTCGCAAGCCTTCGTAACTATGACTACGGCTACTGGCATTGTTGTTTTAGGAGTTCTACGAATATCTGATTAAGCCCAGGATAAACTCAAGATTCAGCTTCTCATAATTAAGTTTAACCTTTTTAATCACTACCTACCTAGGTATTATTACGTATGTGAGCAGCATTGGCACTTGCTAATGCTAATAAAAAGATAACAGGTGGTTCATATATTTACTATCCCTACCTACCTAGGTTGTGGTCTTGATAAATACACGTCCAGTGATTGCTTGTGTTCCCAAACGTGTTGCAGTAAGTGCGTCTTAGCCTAGGATAAACCGCAGAGGGGCTGCTGCCGTGATTGAGCTGTGATGATAACGTGAAGCCTGTGGATGCATTGGCAAGTACTATTCTAATCGGTAAATGGGAACCGCGGGGCGTCTACCTAGGTAGGCAACGATGCAGAATGGGTTTATTCCTAGCCATTTCCTTTTTCTGCTGTAGCCAGCTACGCAGAAACGCGTCAAACCCCAGCAGCACATACCTCTTGTTTTCGACTACCTACTGAAATAAGTAATACATACGTAAGCAGAAACTCCAACGCTAGAAATCAAACATGGATATTTCAAGTACGCTCGAGTCCTTGGGCATCGAGACTAGGACGCCCTTCAAACCGGAGTGGAATCTCTATTGCAGGACCTATAATTCCCGCGTCCCTGTTATACCCGAGATTGTGATCCTCCCAGCGACTATCGAACAAGTCTCCCAAGCCGTTCGCTGTGCCGCCTCCTACGGCCTCAAAGTTCAAGCTCGGTCAGGTGGTCACTCGTACGCATCGCACAGTAATGGCGGGGCCGACGGGTCTGCGGTAGTCGATCTGCGAAAACTCCAAAACATTCATCTCCACGAAGATAGCATCTTCTGCGTGGGTGGCGGCGTGAGACTGGGCGACCTAGCCGGTACTGTCTTCAACATAAGCGGAGCGGCTATTGCGCATGGCACCTGCCCGGCTGTTGGCATCGGCGGTCACTTCACACACGGCGGCTTTGGCATGCAGTCCCGCGCCTGGGGCCTCGCTATGGATCATATCATCGGCTTAGATGTTGTCAAGGCGGATGGACAAGTTGTCAAAGCGTCGGACTCCGAGAATATAGACGTTTTTACTGTACGTTTGCTACCCTACCCTTGGTTTCACGTCGTAGGAGATCCCTGGGAGCTGATGTATTGGAATAGGCACTGCGTGGAGCTGCGGACTCGTTCGGGATTATTGTCAATTTCTACCTTCGTACACAGCGGGCTCCCGAGGCTGTCGTCAAGTGGAGCGTCGACGTCCCGGAGGCAATGAGTAGCGTTCACACCGCAGTAGAGACCTTCGAGCTGGTCCAAGACTTCGCCAATAACCCGTCTATTGTCAATCGAAAACTTGGACTTGTGGTTTTCCTCAAACATGACCGTTTCACGCTTGAAGGTACGTACCTGGGAAGCACGGACGAGTTCTCCTCGACGATCCTGTCAGGGTTGCTGCGTTGCTTTCCGTATAAAAGAGGTATCGAGGTCAAGTTCTGCCAACTCGACTGGCCGCAATTGTTGCGGGCGTTGGCCGGCGACGCGGACCTCGAGATTAAATCTGAGAATACGGAGCGTCCGTGTTTTTTCGCCAAGTCTGCTGCGGTGGCACATCCTGGGCTATCCCAAGATGCCTTGAGAGAATACTTCAGATACCTCTTTGGTAACGGCTGGTGGGCCCCGATTGATTACTTCATCGGTATCCAGCTCTATGGCGGGGCTGATAGCCGGATCACCGCTTACCGTAAAGAAGACTCTTACGCACACCGGGATGCCATGTGGCTCTTCCAGCACTACGGCTCTGTCGATGGCGACGACTGGACTGACTTTCCGCGGGCGGGCATGCGATTTGTGAAAGGGTTGAATAACAAACTGGGGCTTGGACATGGAGCTTCCAGTAACTATGCTGACCCGTCACTGACGCGGGGCGAGGCGCTGGAACTTTACTACGGCGAGAAGCTTGAGGCTCTCATGAAGCTGAAGGCAGAGCTGGATCCGACTAATGTATTTTCCCACCCGCAATCAATTCCACCGATGTTCTGATTGTGATGTTTACAACGGAGGACAAATCAGAATATCAATAAATGGACGTTGTGAAAGGAAGATTTAGTTTTGGGAGGAAAGAAGCATTAATGCAATCAAAATGATCGGCTCCCGGTGGGGCGTGTGCTCTTTGATTTTACTCTTCCTAGGTCCACGGAGCAAGTGTGGTATTTCGGTTTGCGCTCTGCACAAATCAACTAGCATTGAATTAACTAGCTATTGCAATCGACGCATGTGATGATGTCGGTAAAGTTGACGGAATTGTATTGGTTAAATGACGACAATCAAAAGCCGGATAGAAGGGTTGTAGGTTGGTAGCAATCGTGGTAGGACGTTTATCACGGACCGTTGCACGCGGAAAAAACCAAAGAGACAACAATATCACACATAAGACCCTTAGAAACACTGGTATGTAATTTCAAGACCGCCGTAGAGAATTAAAAAACAACTTACCAGGGCTATCTATTTCTGACTTCATAAGGTTGCTTTGAGGGCTTTGAGGGCTTTGAGGGAGCGTTACAGAGCGCCGAACCACCTACAAGCACCTCGGAATGGTGTGGTCTGTGCATCCAGCCGCTAAGTGTCTCTCTGGCTCACTTTTGCTCCTGCGCAACCATATGAAGTACGGATAACTCTGTACACGCAACTTGGACGAGTGAGTCGAAGAACGCTTAACGGCGTAGACGGAAATAAAAGCTATTAGATTCTCAAGTACGTACGTAAGCACTGCACAATGTATGTAGGCACTATATCTTGATTCCCGTAATTGAGGCATGCTAAATAATGACAGCTATCAGAGGTACCTAGGCAGGTAATAAATAAAGAACTAATGCAAACAAAACTTTGGAGAAAGGATTCTATAGTGTGCTGGTAAGTTTGTTCGACGTGGTGAACAACGATGCTAGTCATAGCTAGCCATTCCTTCTCCGCCACATCACTCGATGCGAGCAGCCAAACAAGGGGAGAAATGTAGCTAGCCAATATCTAGTGTCAAGCACTAGAAAGCGTATATTCTGTTCAGTCGTGTATAGCTGGCCGGGTTTTGGGTCTCGCGGTGTGCCTTGGTAATGAGCTTCGTACCAGAGGTAGGGCCAATAAACGCCCTCTACCGTGGCTCCATCGCGTGCATTCAAGGTCTCCGACACGCTAGAATAGAGGATTCAGCCCAAGGAGGTGCCTGTTTGGGCGACAGGGTCGCCATGAAGTAGGTAGAAATGCCTCCCATAGCGATCTGGTAGGAGTTCGATCAGCGGGACGGTATCTAGTACTGACAGCTGGGTCAAGAAGTGTAGAAAGACATCCGACAAAGTCTGTATGATTCGCAGACAATGATCTCATCGTACGTAGCGGTATGAAGGCATCGTAAGGGTATCGATGTGTCCAAGTCGTGTGTACCTCGGGCGTAATAAGGAAGCCATCACGGCACTATCAACCGTCTTCTATATAAGCCAACGTCGACGCAACCGCCTTGCAAAATTATCTTTCCCTTTTGATTGATCGTTTCCCAGATTCTGCTACCCCACATGGAGAATATTCAGCAAATTTCTCGCGAAAAAAAACTGGTGTTCGGGTCATTCGGTATGCCTCCGTCGTCGCAAACCTCGGGCACCCAGCCCCAGACCTCAACAGGGACTGTACTCAATGCCTCCACCCTACAACCGTACTCACCACAACCACTCAACCCAGTATGTTTTTTGTATTCATAGTACGGGCAATCTTCTGATTCTAATTTCTAGTTCCTCGGAAAATAGTGCTATTAGTAGTTAGTGTTGCTGCGCTTGCAAATAGTGGATGCTTGTTCTGACCTTCATGCGATAGCTTCTGTCTGTCGCCTCTAATGCCGAAGGACTACTGCACATATGAATTTGGTCATCATGATGAAATCATGGTGTTGAGTAATTGGTGGTGGTATCGTGGAAAGATTTAGACTTCAAATTGAGATCTTCAAATTGAGATATTGTGTTGACTTGAAACCTGGTGGGAGATATATCGTGTTCGTGATGTCTGTCTTGTGAGATATGAGCCGCGACTTGGAAACTCGCCCACCCGTCCTAATCCGCGGGGCCGCGCTCAGGATGTACTCTGTGGGTCCACCAGAGGGCGGACCACGTTTAAGGCAATTATTATGCGGAGATCAATGGTGCGTGCTAATACCAGGTATAAGCGATAAATGGATGGACAGGCAATGACGGGGCCCCGGCCTCAAGGTCATTCATTCAGCATGGCAGGCTACCATCATCCAAGTATATAGGTAGGTAGGTGCTGGAACACCACATGTGCCTCTACCTACATAAGAGCAATCGTAATGATATGGCTTCGGAAACTCGACTACCTATACCTCTTCGTTCTCTTGAACGCCCCTACAATTATGTCTCCCAGGCTCTAGTCGCCGCCTCATATCCCCTACGAGGCATATACTACTTCTTACGTCATCCGGCCTTCTACCCTCTATTCCTGGGTCGACTACTCCCGCTTTCCATCGTCTCGACCCTGGTGTACATGATCCTCTTTATCTTCACTTTCTTACCTCAATTAGCCTTCTTAGCCCTCTTCCATGGCCGCGCTGCGTGGTTAAACGCGGTAGTCCTGGTGTTGGGGGAGGGTTTGGTCATCATCCAGGGTCTCTTTGAAGGTTTCTTCGTTGACGAGTGCAGGGTGGATGTATTTGATGTGAGATACCCTTCAACTGCACCATTCGTCCCGTCATGGGAGAGATGCGCTGCGCGATGCCGACCCGAAAACTGCCGTAGTCGCATTCTTGCTAACGTTGCGTAGGCGACACTCATAAACGAAGACCTCGAGCACCTCGTCGCACCGCACCGACTCCTGTTCCCAGATGCGCCAAACTCAGTTAAGAAGCTCGGCAAGCCAACAAGTGCGGCGGTTTATCAGCCGTGGAGCTTAATTCAGATCGTCGAACTCATCGTCTGCTTGCCGCTCAACCTCATTCCGTACTTTGGCACACCGGCCTTCATTATTATCACCGGTGCTCGGCTGGGTACCTTTGCGCACTATAGATGGTTCGAGCTGCGTGGGCTGAACAAGAAGGAACGCAAGCTGGCTATTCGAAACAGGAGTTGGGAGTACACATGGTTTGGCACGACGGCTATGATACTTGAGCTTATACCCATACTATCTCTCTTCTTCCTCTTGACGTCTACAGCAGGCTCGGCAATATGGGCTGCGAAGCTAGAGCAGCGAGGACGAGTATCGTCGGAGGCACCAAGAGAAGTGCTAGAGCAAGACCCAGACGAGCCACCGCCGCCGTACGTGGACAACCCTGTATAGACACGATAGGTTTGATAGTTTTGATGGATTTAGAACGGAAACAGGATGAATTACATGCCACTACCCGATGATCGTATAACAAAGTCGCTGTCTAGCCCGTCCGTCGTGTCCGTCATGCGGCTCCGGACGTAATTGTCAGCGTCCCAGAGCATTCCATCTATCTTTTTAATTGCGAAGGCCGATAATGAGGTGTAAGTGCTGCCTTTTCCGTCGTATTCAATCCATTCATCGATATGTTTCCGCCAAGTCATTGCCGAGTAACGTCAATATCTTTTCAGAAATTCTCTACGTCGGAGAAGGGTTCTCATCAGAACCCACGCAACCCACGCCATTAGTAATTTATACAGGTGATATACCTATCACTACTAGGAATTTCCGTCAAGGAGATAAAATGCTGCAATCCTGCGTCGCATTTAACGGTGGCATTGCCACTCTCCCGGAACAAAATGTGTAGCTATGTGCTTATAAGGTATCTAGCATGATGGACACGAACTGGAGATCTTAATAATGTGTCAGGCTCGGCTGCCTAACCATTGCCTGCACTCACCGGGAAGCGGGACACAGAGGATTTTGGAAGGTCGCGTTGTTCGCGATTACACTGACCGCAGTTAACCAGCATTCCAATTTGGTCTCTCAATAAGCAGGTACTATCAGAAGATGTGCTAACTTCAGTCGCCCACCTGCAGCTCCTGCTTTCCGCCTCTAGAGATGGAAGCAGCGCGGGGATTGAAGTGCCTACGTCACGCCTGCATTTGATGTATTGGGCTTTCCCGCGTTGGCCTTCGAGAGGAAGGCGCTCCAAGGTGTCTCATGCTCTGTGGTTGGTTACCTTACTTACCGCGAAAGTAATATGGGCAGGATAGATGATGCATGTACCTGCTTGGATTCTGGTGGCTCGGCTGGTAAGTTGGCGAGCCATCAACGTCCCTTCCTCTCCTTTCAACATATGACGCGCTCACTTGCTTCACGGGAAGGCACGACAACATAGGGCACGCACAAATCATATTCCAAGCCGGAGAATTCCACCCTCTCGTTTTCTCACTCATTCCTTTCCCACCCTTCCCCCTCGACTTGTCCACCTCCAACACTTGTCTCTCTCACCTCCTCTCACATCCCCCTTCTTCTCTCCCTCACCTCTCAACCCACCTAGGCAGTCATTCGTTACAACTTGCCATACCAGCATTTATCACACGTCTATCAGCAGCCAGTCAGATATTCAGACCTTCATCCACCATCCGCTCGGGGCCTTCAATCACACGCCCCAAGGCAAGCATGCGTCTCGACGCCCTCCTGGGCCTGCTCGGGGCTGCGGGCCTCGCAGGTCTGTCCTCGGCTCAGCAGTATGGTAATTCGTATGTACAGCCACTCTCCTTCTAATAAAAACACCTCATCCCCCCTCAGATCAAGTTGCATTTCTACATTGGGCTGGGCTAATTGTGTCAACTTCACAGCCCTGGCACCTCTGGAGGTGGAGGTAATCCTGATACCGGATCGGGCTCTGGTACTGGATCAGGTCCTAGTACTGGATCAAATCCTGGTACTGGATCAGGTCCTGGTACTGGATCGGGCCCAGGATCTGGACCTGACACTGGATCTGGCTCAAGCCCTGGAGGCGGATCTGGCCACGGAACATGCCCTGCCCCCCCGCCGACTACTGTCTTCATCACCGTGACTCCTGCTGTTCTCCCTAGTTACACTGTCGTATCCACCGTTGTTTCTACCGTCACTATTGCCGCTTCTCCTGGTTCTGGTGGTCCCGGTCAAG
Organism: Xylaria longipes; assembly: GCA_025201785.1. NCBI lineage: Eukaryota > Fungi > Ascomycota > Sordariomycetes > Xylariales > Xylariaceae > Xylaria > Xylaria longipes. The sequence continues at coordinate 78,383 of MU619763.1, forward strand.
GTGGCCCTAGCCAAGGCGGCTCAGGCGGTCCTTTCGACACATCATATCTCCCATCTGGTACCGGCCCGTTCTCATGGTCTCCAGCCGGCGTGTCAGCGTCTAACCCTGCTTATTGGTCCACTGACTTCCTCACTCTTACGTTGCCTCCGGCCCCGGGTCAAACAACTTCAAGCATCGTCACATATACTATCGTCTCTCCAGGGCAGAGCTACAATCCTTCCGATGCTAATTCTGGCAGCCACCCGCAGACCATCACTGTCACACAACCAGGGGTTGGTGGACCAGGAGGTGCTGGCTCTGGCAGTTCACCTGGCGGAACTGGCTCACCATTTTCCATCACTGCATCGGTACCAAACGGTCCTGGCAATGGGGGCTCTGGTAGTATCTCTGGCAACCCCAATCTCGGTACAAGCCCTACTCCTAGGCCCCCTTTCACTTTCACCGAGACCATCCCAGCCGGTGCTTCGGGCAGTGGAGGACCAGGTAATGGCAGCCCTGGAAATGGCGGTTCAGGAAACGGCGAGCCTACGGGTATTCCTTACGACACAGGCAATTATCCTACATCCCCATACACCATCACTGTTACCGTTCCTAATGGCGGGGCCAGCCCCTCTCCGTCGGGTGGACTCTCACCTGAAGGCCCCAATGGTCCTGGTGGTCAAGGTGGCGCGTCGATTATTCCTACTTTAGTGTCACCCGTGCCGCCTGGCCCCTTCTCTGGCCCTTTTGGTGTTCCCCCCTCACAATCTCAGACAGAGCCTCCTTTCAGCCCTTTTGGTGGCATCACCCCTTCAAGCCAATACACAGGAACAGCTCCTGGCGGAGGCAGCGGACCCGAAGGTAGCCAACCTCTGCCGACAATCACTATCACCCTACCCGGGGGATCACCAAATGGCCCTGGTAGTGATACGGGTGGCAGCGGATCCGAAGGTAACCAACCTCTACCGACAATCACTATCACTTTACCTGGAGGATCACCAAATGGCCCCGGTGGTGCGGGTGGCAGCGGACCCATTCAAACCCTCACTGTCACGGCCCCTAATGGGTCACCGATTGGACCTGGTGGAGGCACGGGTGGAACTCAACCTCTTCAGACATTCACCGTTACCGTACCCAACGGCGGGCAAGGCGGGAGCGGGCCCCAGACACTCACTGTTACTGTGCCTAACGGATCTCCTTCTGGCTCCAATGGCGGTCCGGGTGGGAACGGACCTCAGACATACACCATTACCGTACCTAACGGTGGCGAAGGTGGGAGTGGCCCTCAAACACTCACTGTTACCGTACCTAATGGATCCCCTAATGGCCCCAACGGTAGTCCAGGCGGCAGTGGACCTCAAACACTCACTGTCACTGCACCAAACGGATCACCAACTGGTCCTAATGGTGGCGAAGGTGAAACTCAACCTCTTCAGACACTTACCGCCACAGTACCCAATGGATCACCAACTGGTCCTAACGGCGGTGAAGGTGGGAGTGGCCCTCAAACACTCACTGTTACTGTACCTAATGGATCCCCTAATGGACCCAACGGTAGTCCAGGCGGTAGTCCAGGCGGTAGTGGACCTCAAACACTCACTGTCACTGCACCAAACGGACCACCAACTGGTCCTAACGGTGGCGAAGGTGAGAGCCAGCCACTACCAACGCTTACTGTCACGGTGCCTGGCCAGTCCCCCACCAGTTATGGTGCCGGATCTCCCCAACAAAGTGGCAATGGCGGACCCGGTGGCGCCGAAGGACCTGGTGGTACCGAAGGACCTGGTGGTACCGAACTCCTTCCTACTATCACAATTACTGTACCTGCCGGATCTCCTACTAACAACGGTGGCGAACCCGGTGAGAGCCAACCCCTTCAAACCATTACACTGACTATTCCTGCACAATCCGCAACAAACGGGGAAGGAGGTCCAGGTGGCAGCCAGCCCCTCCAGACATTAACTGTTACCATTCCTTCTGGATCTCCTGGCGGTGGCGCCGGCGGACCTGGATCGGGAGAGAGTCAACCACTTCAAACCTTTACTATCACGGTGCCTGCATCTCCAAGCGTGTCGGAAGGCGAGCCGCAGACTATCACAGTGACAGCTACAGGAGGATCACCAAGTAATCCCGCAGGCTCTGGTACCCAAGGTACTTCATCTTGCGATGAGAACGAATCAGGGTCACCAACCGGTGGACCATGGTCCCCTTCGCAGTCCGCGGGCTCTCCGAGTGGGGAGGGAGGTCAGCCTGGTTTCCCTTCAAGTGGTCCTTCTGCGCCTCAGTCCGCTGGTATACAGGGTGGCCAACCAGGATCTCCTTCGACTGGCCCTTGGTCTCCTTCACAGTCTCCTGGTGATCAGTCAGGTTCTCCCTCAGCCGGACCTTGGCCAGGATCTGCTCCGAACCCAAGCACTTCTCCTTGTGATGAAGGCGAATCTGGACCGCAGGCTACTGGCCCATCCTCTCCTTTTCAGACCTCTGGCGGCCCAAATGGTGCAGGCCCGTCCGTCTCTCCATCCAGTGGCCCCTGGTCCCCGTTCTCAGCTGGTGGCCAAGGTGGCCAACCTGGTTCCCCTTCAAGTGGCCCTTGGTCTCCTTCTCAGCCTACCGGCAGTCAGTCAGGATCTCCTTCATCTGGTCCGTGGCCTGAATCTGCCAACCCAGGCGGTCCCCTAGCGAGCACTTCGCCCTGTACCGATAGTGGTGCTGGCCCCTTGGGCGTGCCATCAACACCTGGCACAGGAGCTTCCCCATTCCCAGTGATCACTCTAACTTTGTCTGAGTTACCAATTGAACCAAGCAACGGTGGCAATGGTGGCTCTCCATTCCCTTCGACTACCCAAAGCAACCCAGCAAACTCAAACGGTGCATCTGGTCCTACCTCAGCCGGGCAAGGCAGTCCTTCTAGTAGTCCTGGCAGTCCCTCTGGCGGTCAAGGCGGCCCCTCAGGTGTGCCTTCTGAGCCTTCAGGTAACTCTATTTTATCGTCCGGCCCAGGTACTCCGACTGAGTCTATTCCAAGCGGTGGCTACGGAGCGCCCCTAGTGAGCGAAACAACTCTTTTTCCTCCGCAAGAATCAAGTAATAGCGCCGCAAACTCCAATCTCGCCCCAAGCACAACGTCAGCACCGTCGTCCGCAGGGACTCCGGTTCCTGAAGAATCTGGTTCTCAATCTCCCGTTTCTACCGGACCTTCACGGGGCCCCTTCTCATCTCTACCAAGCAGTGGTTGGAACTTTTCCACATCCGCTTCTCAAGAAGGACCAGCGAGTGAATCCACGAGCTCTCCCATTGGTGGCTCCAATCCCAGCCAGACTACCTCTTGTACTGATTCAACCGTCGAGCCGGGCGCATCCGCCTCAACCCCTTCGTCGCCTAGCTTCCCACCCCCCGTGTCACCTGCTCTTACAACCCCTGGCGAGGCACCTACCAACACATCACCGTCAGAGCCTTCTAGCGGTCCCGCTGGCGGCTCCGGCTCTGAGACTCCTGCCGGTTGCTTGTCTATGACCACAATGGTGATCTCCACAATGACCTTCTCCTGGTGTGATCAAGTTGCATCCTCAACACCGGGTGGAGCCGACGCGACTGGGCAGGCCAGTATTCAAAATGGCGAAAGTACCGCAACTGGCCCTCTGTCACCAACAACTGCGCCCGGCGGATACGAATTCGGTTCCGCATCACTTGGTCAACGATCGCCTGCCACAATTGACGTTCTACACAACTCAGTCATCCATGTTCCGTCTACTTTGGCCACCGTTGTCCTTCCTTCTCGCTCAAGTGAGGACATCCACGCACCTAGCGAAACCCCTTATTGTGGTGGATCTACTAATCAGGGCAACTTTACTCAAAACGTGAGTATTCTTCATACGAACTAATATCAGACTTCGTTGCTGACAAATCACAGTTTGATGATCTCCCACCTCAGATTGCGATGCCCAGAGACAATCCCAAACCTATGCCTATATTCACTCCCTACCACCGCTTCTACTACTCCGGTGGTTTTACTGCACCCCCACCGTCTGCGGCGCGTTTTAAGCCCTCTTCTGGTAATCTGATGCTCCAGTTTACCCCCTCATCTATTTCCAACGCCTCTCAGGAGGGAATCCCCGAAGACACGGCTGATATAAGTGTCGGACCTCAAAAGCTTGCCACCTGCTTTTCATTTAACTTCACTAGGGTTAGTCTTGGCTGCGATTCGAAGGAGTCACCCTGCTCGTTTACCTTCACTGGGTTCAAATATGATCGGTTCAAGCGAGCGACTATTGATGTTACCTCGCAAACAGTCAGTATTCCTGCCTGCCCCATGGCAGATAACTGCACACTAACCCCAGTTATTGTCTCCGGTTTTAATGACCTTACTTCCATTACCATCAAGGCGGAAGTAAAGGGAAAACCCACAATTTGGTGGGCAGATGATTTCACTTTTGGCTGGTTCGAGGACACTTGTGAATCTGGAATGTGTCGGTCTAGAGTCCCCAGCGGTAACACGAAGCCTAGTTGGACTGTTAGCGGTCGACAAGCAGCGTCGAAGCTGATGAGCCTAATTGGGGTTCGTGCTTAGTGATATTACAGGTGCGTGGTGCTTGATGGACGGGAGGTAATCAGAACATCTCACTTGCTTCGCACAGAAATTTGCTTGACATATAACGTCAGTGGCTATGTGGACAAGGTTATCGCCTTGCCTTCGGCATAATACCTGTGGTGATGGAAATTACAGATAGGTACAATCACACATCTGGCAATTTTGGTCGATCCAGAATGTAGCTATTTATGACTAGATCGAGTCAAGATCACCGTACCAAACCTAGTTTTGTCCTTTGCGTCTACTCAGATTGTGATCGGCCTCATCCATCCTACATATCAACAAATTATATGTATCCCTCTAAATCAACCGAGTTCAACTTCGTCTTGTATCTTCGATCTTGTCGTAATGAAATAGCGACGTCTCGTATAAGCCACTGCCATGCAAGATACCACGCGAGCTGTGTATTCCGGTCCATCCCATAATCTCATCTGAGATTCCAGTCGCACGCATCCGCATTATACCGCTTCTAAACAGTGTGACGGACAAATATTCTTTTAACGGATCTATACATTATCAACCCCGTGTCACCTAGTAATTCTCGTTTCCACTGGAGATTCTACAATGCATTATTTCGTGGAACTTGAAGAGGAAAAAGTCAATCGTGCGTATCCCTGAATCAGCTCCAAAGGCCAAAGTTGGCACGAAGAAGTGGGCTAAACTTCCGTATTGCTAAAGTCACTGATCTGTTGAAGCCCTAAGCGGGCTTATTCTAGCCTAGATACAGTGGCCTATGGAAATGAAATGTAGTTTTCACGTGGATATCATGTAGTTATAATGACCTATATGATGATATAATCAGAGCTTCCTAATCATGCCGTAGTCCAACAGTCTCGGTGAGACGTTTGAATACTAGGATTTCTCCTCCCAGCGTGCCATTGAAGTGTATTAATACTTACATACCGAGTACCTAACAGCTATTGTGTTGCTGGTATGCTCTCAACTTTCGAATGACGGTATATTAGGTACTTCGGGCGCGGGAGCTTGCATATTGTGTTGCCAAAGGGGTGGGGATCGTTATGCATGTTCCCATCTATATTCTTCCCAGCGACCACTTAATTCCTCTACTACTGCTCGACGGCTAACAATTTAGACGACGTGCTTAAAGGGATCTAATACGTCCTTACTCCTCTCACTATGTCCTTTAAAAGCCACCTTTTTCTATACAGAGTACCGTCCCGAGAGCAGGAGTGCAAATTCAGGCATGCCTCTATAATCAGAACTCCCAAGCAGCATTGATGTGGTTGTCGTAATCATGTAGGAGGTGGGAATGGGGATAATGAAATCAAATGGGGAGGACGCGGACGATAATTAGTGCTACTGGCATATCATAGGCAATACGGCTGGGTGCCTTGTTGCCTCCGGGGTTGCTGATGCGGATTCAAATCTCTCGATCCTAGTCATTGAAGGTGGCAGCAATAACTACAGCCTGCCCACTATCGTAAATCCTGTCTTCTAGTTTACGCATTTAAGACCTAACATCAATACTGTTCATTCTATCAGATCTGCAAATAATTGGGGCTAGCCGACCGTCCCATCCGCTGCGGTCCTGGGAGGGTGGTCATCTATCAATGGCCTTATATATAGTCGGGCGCAACTATCCGACTTGAATTCTCGGCAGACAGCTGGATGGTGAGCCGACGAAGTGTTATCATATCTGAAAAAATGCAGTTAACATGTTTAATTGTGTGATTCGCCCAAGATGCACCAGATAACGATGTTAATAGCTTGAGACATATCATAGACTTAACATGAAGGTCCGCCATGGACACGATGGGCCTGTTCGTATGTCGGTTAACACATACCGCGTTCCGAAATTGGAGGATGGTTTCATTTCCACAGCAAAGAAGGTAGAGTGGCTTGAGTTAGAAAATCTCCAGGACTTAGAGTCTAACAACGGTATACAACGCGCAATGCGGTACGTCTCACCCGATGGCCGACGACAAGACGTCGCCTACTCCTACCTTCATCCTAGGCTTCATGGCGGAAACTATCTGATCCTGCGTGTGGTTGTAAAATCAAAAGTCGCCGGGCTAGCACGACTCAGGCCCGGGACTCGATTAGAAGCATCAGAGCAAGAGGGCTTGTTGTCGCACCCTGCGGGAGCTGTGGTACACCACACCTCATAGAGAGATTCGTTGTTGGTAACCGCGAAGTTCTCGTGCGTGCTGGTGTTACCAGTGTTGTTGCTCACGTCCTGGGAGTTGGTGAAGGGACATTACAGACATCACCTACTCGTATGCCCTTATCGCTCGAGTCTCGCCCTAGACGAGGCATTGGATGATCTTATAGGTGGTCGTCTAGGTTCGGGCGAGCCGCTAAAGAACAATCGTAAAATTCTAGGACGGAATGGGATTGGCATTACTTGCAAGCTCCGACCGAACGAAACCGACGTCGCCGCACTGAGGCCTGCCTTTCAGAATGCATGGGACCGCGAGTTTAAGACTCAACCCAATAGACCCTTGGTCATTATGTGTCTGATCAACTTCTCAGCCTACGCCTAAAGGGGGGATTAAAAAATAACCTCTGCAGGGTCAAGAAGATAATTATCTCAACGACCAGAGGGGCGACATCAACCCTTACCACGACTATAGTACGTTCATCCGTATAATAATCCTAAACCAATGCCACTCGTGATATATTCTACGGAATATTTAATGAACTTGACCCCCACAGGGCTCGTCTGTTGCTTCATGATATAGAGATCGTGCTGGCTCTATTGGGCTTCTGTAGTTACGATGGACAGTGCTTAAAGCTACCCCACACGGTGGATACATTCTACCAAGGGTGAATCCGAAAATCCTACCATCACATCATCCTAATCAAGCAAAATTAAATTCTTCAGCAAGCGCTCCGAGCGGTGCTTGGTCAGGCTCTCCCGCCTCACTACCGGCCTAGTAGAATACAGTCTCGCTCTTATTCCCACAGAAACGTAGTCGGGATGAGTCAGCCAAACGATGCACAACGCACCACGAGTTCAGGGGCAGAATCAATCCACCAATGGTGATGTATTGCGTCCTCCATCACTTCCCCGCCATATATAGTCAATTCGGGAAGTCCAACTTCTCCTCACGAGAAGCTGCGGCCGTATCCGACTCCCTCCCACGCCGCTCTCGGATCCGCCTAGTGTACCTGAGCTGGCGCCAGCAACATCTCTTGCTACCATTTGCCACCATATATCCTTGCACCCCGTTGGGCCTATTCGTAATAGCAACATTAACAATAGCAATGCTGCCAAGACAATTGACAGTAAGCTAAAGGTGCCGAAAGAACCGCATTGCAGCAATATGCATCAGGCTGTGTGAAGTCATATCTCATATCACAAGTTCATAAAAATAGAGCTGTAAAGACGTGTTTTCCGAATGTGGCGGCATAGCTTCAGGTTCCCGCCCTCCCGCCCCCTCAGTAAGCGTAGGGGCGTTCATCGACAGTGGAAGAAAGACGTGCCATTTTCCCGCAAAGACTGCTACGCTAACTTACTACAGTACCTCCATGTAGGGTAACTAGGTACATACAGTACTCCGTATGCACATTACCTACCTCCGCATCAGTACTTGTACACTTACCTAATCGGTTGCGGTGCCGACCCAGCCATGTCACCAACACTCCACCAGATAAGCTTCGACATTTTCCTATTCTAGTAACTGTCGAGTCCCAGTCTACGGGTCATACAAACCTAGTAATTGGAGTTGCCCTGCACCTTTTATGTTTCAGTGCGTTACTAGACTACCCAAGTGCTATTGTTGTAGACGCCTCTCCTACTATAGATATATTTGCGTAGTATTCCATCATCTTTCCGCGGCCTTCAAGAACTACTACCAGCCATTTACGGAAGCTAATCTAGTTACTGTAGGATCACAGGCAGGCATAGCATCATGAGCTGCTCAGGTAATGCTTATAAATCTAAAGCTGTGGTGCCATGCCTTATACAGAAACTCATACACCGAGCTGACAGCATACACGATGAGGCTCTCAAGGGCTTAAATGTATGAACTACAGGGTTACATATTCGCAGTGGCACAACATATGAAGACGGGTCAAGGAAACAACATGATATAAAATACCCCCCTTCCTCGGTGCTTCAATCACTGCTCCTTGCGAAGTATAGTAATACTCGTGCAAAACTTCCAAGTGGACAACAGATTCCTCTTACCCACGTCCATCGAGTTCAAAATGCTGCCAAGTCTTTTGTTCAACGCCGCCCTATTCAGTGGCCTCGCCTCCGCAACCACAGTCACCTTTGTGTCATCAACGACTGCAAGCTCGTGCAGCTATGAGTTGAGCTCGGGTGGCGTTCCACCAAGTATGTATTCCCTAGTTGTTTTATTTTCCGCTTTAGCGAGACGTTTGTCCCGACATGCTCTCGCCAACTCCTGAAAGCTTCCAAAACGAGTTATATCCTTGCTATAGGCGGTGGTTTCTGACAGTCGAATTTTATAGCACCCGTCCCGACTAGCGAAACTACCTACTTTACTACCAAGGTCGTTACTAACGCAACCGAAACCGTGCCTCCAACTGTGATTGTAAACGCTCCTGAGGTCACGGTAACGTTGCACACCTTAACCGCTTACACCTTTACCGTCCCAACTGTAACGGTTCCGACATCTACAAGCTACTCCCAGGTTTGGAAAACAGTGGCCACTGGCACCTTCGCTGATACCGTCTGTGCAAGTGGCGCCAAACCTACGACCGTAACTAAGTGTGAGTTTTTTTTAAAACCTTTCTCTCTCGTCCGGTGGGGGGTAGTAGAGTTACTATTAAGTACTATCTTCACTCTCGAAACTCCTATCACCCTTCTGGAACTGCAGTATACCTCCCGCATGATAGAATCGTTGACTTTTGAATTACGTAGATACGGGTACATATACGCCAGTATCAGGACAGGAGACCACAGTCTCAGCCACATATCCGGTGTCTGCCCTCTGTGCCACGGGGACGATCTACTATAATATTTTGCTTCCAACCGTCACTTCAGGCGCCGCTGTCACAACAACCGTAACACCAACGGCATACGTAACGTCTTATACGACGACAAGCACCTCCACGATCATCTATGGCAGTGTTACTTCTTACTTAACAACAGTGTCGTCAACTGTCACCACGTACCTACCGCACGCGGTGACTACGACTAGCACAGTCGCGTGTCCGGAGGAGACAGTCACAAAGACACTGGACGCCAGATGTGCGCCGACGAATCTGATTGGCACTATTAACGGCGAGGGTATCCGGTCGGGCCGATACGCGGACCGTGTGTCCGTCATCTACACGCGTGAGGAGCCTTGGGCCAGTGATTACACGGCCTGTTGTCAGGCCTGCATTGACAACGACGGGTGCGGCGCTTCAGACTCTGGTTTTGGCGCATGCGGGCTGTACTATAGTGCCACGCCGGAGGGCGAGCCCATCTGCGACGCCTTCATCCTATCATTCACCTCGTCTCCCAACGCTTATCCCGGCCAGAGTCTCGTCTATCAGACTGGTTGTGGCTTGATAGAATACGATGGCAGTCTGCCGTAGGACAGATCTCATTGTTAAGTGGGAGCGGTGCAGCATTACGTAGCAAATGATCCACTTCATATACATTAACTTGAAATGAAGTAAATAGGATATTGTCTATGTTGAGAATCTGCCTCGCTTCGTTGCAAATGGCCGAAGAATTGTGAATATGCATGTTGTCTTTTTGGTTAGAACGTGATTCCGCTAAATTTCTAAAAAGTGCTCTCTTGAGAATCTTGCGACTGTTACCCAGGCACGGTATAATGGGAATAGTTTAGAGAGGAATATATCGCTAGATAGCATTGTTGTTTAAATCTTGTTCATTTTTTGCATTTATCTCCTCCTTGGTCTTATTCCCTACTTAAGGGCAGTGATGCCTAAAGCGGGAAAGCAATAAGTCAGGAAATCGATATTTTAGGGAGATCATAGACACTTGTTGTTACGAAAGTCTCTAAAACCATCTTCCTGGACGAATCTAGCCAAATACAGAATTCTCTTTGTGGTGGAATTTCAGGTGTGCCTTATAATAACGCTCAAATAGGTACTAGTGAGGCAAAACTCTAGGTAGAATTATATAAAACCGAATGACTAGTGTTGTTTATTTATGAATACCTAGATAGCTTTAAATGGATATAGATACCTGGAGAGCAAACGCAAGGGGCTTAGTGTTAATAATAATAGCCATGATACCTTTACTAAATAGAAATAAGGGGGAGGAAGTTAATACTAGGCATAGTATCACTAGATGAATGAGAAAAGGGGAAGAAATAGAGCCTAAGAATGAATTCCTTTGAAGCAGAAAATGCACTAGTAAATTTGTTCTTTAGTCCAGTCTCGACAACGTCGTCCCAACTCCTCGGCGTTTTGCTATCTTTACCTCGTGAATGAACCCGTGACGTTCATATTGACTGTAACTTCTTATCCGGTTTTAAGAACCAGGGACTGCAGACCAGTGGAAAATTCATCGGAGGGCTAGCTACTTGGAGCTTGAAAGGAGATTTGTATTGCTAATAATCTTCTATGAGATTAAGGGGCCATGAAAGCCTTAAGAGACTTTTAGTCCAAGTGGGAGATCTATACCTTATATGTTTGAGTAGTCTCATATCGCGCTGCCTACCTTGGTCTCAGATGTCTCGTGAGTATATGGGGGAGCTGAAAGCTGACGGCCTCGTACGACTATCTTCATGATCTGGTTTCAAGTATGTGTGACATTAGTCACGATGCGGATCATTGACGACGGTGCCGAGCAGCTGCATAGCTTGCGTGTAGCGGTCAAACAACAACCAACTAGGTTAGGCTCACAGGCACGTGCTGATGCCGTCCCATATTGGCTACCCACATGCGCCATCTCATCCCTAGAATCCGCATCTTGTTACTGTTGAGGCGCGTGTGTTATGGCTCATTATCACTAGGCACCAGGACAACGTTGCATTGACATTGTTAGCATATAACTAAGAGATACACTACTAGGGCAAATTATCAAACACATCATCTAGTTGATATCAATGAGGACGACGTTTACCATGATAAGGTCATACCTTCGGTTCTTTAGGACTAGCATCATCAGCTGAATGGCAATGTTGTTAATATCAAAGACGGCAACGTTAGACACTTAGGGGCGGGTGTACCTCCTAAGTGCCACCTGTAGCCCAATCGTAGTATAGGCTTAAAAATACGGAATCTCTATATTAGATCTTCCTAAGAGGGATTAACTGCACGTCGCTACCCATCACTAAAAGGATATGGGTGTAGAGTTGGGAGTCGCGACGAAACGGAGAAAACGGACCTCTGAAACCATGGACCGTGAGAAGTTATACACCGAGTGGGAAAGAAGCCCCTGATTTCAGCCTCAGCGGAACCCTCTGTTGACATTTGACCACGTGGAGTGTACGCTTTCCCCCTCTTTTGTACTTCTCTTAGTGGCTACACTTGCGGGCCTTGTGACCGCCGCACGGTAGCCGCTGTATGGCTCTCTCTTCACACTAGCATTATAAGAAGGGTTAAGTCTATTGTACGTAGTTCGACTTGGTCATCTGTCGGCTTTGTAACTACACATTTCACCCGTCTAGGGGTACGATAGGGCGCTTATGCGGGCGGAGCGGAGCGGGCCCGGCATAGCCAAATGTGAATAGAGCCACGGAAATATTTGGCTCAATTAAAATTAGGAGATGCCCATGAGGCCATCATATATATGTGTGAAATGTAGAGGGCTCTGGAAATAATACTTGTTTCTGAATATAACTAGAAACCTCATCAAGACGGATAGATAAGTTAGGTTTTATTACGACTAGCTCTTAAAATAGAAACTCAAAATATTCCGAAAGCAAATAAGCGGTAGGAATTGACGGAGTAAGTTCAAGCTTGGCGCATAGAGGTAAGGGATATGTTGGTGACACTGTGGACAAGGATTAAGCTACGTGGTAGGCGTCTAGAACCAACACTATGAGCTCTCTTAGTGTCAGAGTATCTACGTAGCGTCTGGTCCATTAAATTCGATTTTGGCACTGATGTGTTAATATTCTACATACGTACTTGTAAAAGACTCATCATGACACAGGGAAGTGAAATATGCACAGTATACATGAGATTTCAACCATGTGCTCAAAATTTGATCCCTTCTCTAGGCTGAATTGTATCCGAGTACCTCTCTCCTTCAGTACTTCCAAAGCCTCGAACTATATTACCCGTAAGCTACATAGCCACCGGGTCTCATAACCATTCTTGTTCGGCGCTCATATCCCCGGTGGGTGAGGACGTAATAATATCCAGCCTCAACGACGCCCCGGCCTTTCAAGTAATCGGGCACCACCCACCAGGCACTAAAATGGATTAGGAAAGATTTTAAGCCTCTAAAGTCAAGGAATTAATTACTTCTCATCCATTTGATTTGTTACTCTCCCGTCATAGTACTGGAATTCACCAACAGTGTTAATGAAAATGCCCATAAGGACGCCGTTGCTTCTTTTGGTTAGAACAACGGTACTGTCGATCGGAAGTGACATCGTGGCTGGAGATGCGTTTAATGATTGTATAATACAGGTCAAATCGTCGTAGAGTAAACAGCTGTGATCGAGAAGGAAAGGGATGGGAATATGCTGGATCTAATATAGACATTTCCCATTACACAAGTTTACATCCACCTGATCACTTAGAATCTGAACTCATCCCTTTGTCTTAGACAGCTCATTGTAAAACTAGAGCAATATATCCGGAATCCTTTCCATGTATCGGGTGATGTAGCAAGCGCTTACACCACATGTCCCTACCGTAGCTAATGATGCCTTGGGCAAGATAGAGGATTGCTAGACCGTGGAAACTAGAATAGATGTTGAATTTCTATGCAGGCTTTCTAAGCACACGTAGTATGACATTGTGAAGAGATATATGGAAAATGGACTTTAAAACTCATCCTTCGCCATAATATATGCATTAGGTTTCGAAATAGAGTCGCAAGTACTGAAAATCTTAGGCCATTCCTTGTCGCACACGAGCTTTCCTATAACCAAATACTTATTCAATTAATGTTAACGCTCTAGGTCCAACCTAGTACCACTCTACTTTACTCCGCATCTATAACGATTAATACATACGCCTATAAGTTGTTTTTCTATCTAAGAGTAGGGGTTGCCCATGTGTCGAAATCTAGTCTAATGTAAACCCTTGAACCCCTTATTTTCACAGCTAACTCCAACAATAATGCCCTGAAATCTAGAATTACACAACTCAGACCCTCGTGATTTCATCGGGGATAAATAGATCATTCGACCGCACCTAGCAGCCCCATCTTGTCGACGGCTGCTTCCGAAAGCTTTTTGAAAGTGAGCGTAGAGGCCAGCAGCTTTTGGAAAGGATAGTCAAGGCCGAACTCCTTGAATAGCCAAGTGCGTAGCTCAGCGCCGATCATGCTGTCGAGACCGTAGCTCGCAATCGATGCAAGGCCATCGAGCTCAAAATTATCAAAGGGTACCAATAATATGCTCGACAATCGCCTGGCGATGTGCTCTGAAACGGCCTTAATTACGGCCTCGGGGCTCTCCAAGACCGCGGCTTTGATGATTCGGGTGAATCCGTTGCCCTCACTATTGACGTTGTTGCTATTACTGCTACCACCGCTTAGAAGCGTTTCCATGGCGGTTCGCGTGTGGCAGAAACGTGAATCCCCATGCCAGAATGCGTCGGCGGGTTCATTAATGGCAGACGCCGCCAATTCACGGGGCTCCATTCCCATGATGATCTGCGACAAGTCTACGATCTTGCTTGCGACGATCTCCGAATTAATGGCTTGTGCACCAGACCCCGACTCTGAGTTGCATCGGGACGCAAGCATAGCTGTCTCGAAGCCACGTAACATTTCGTGTTCGTCAATACCATACAGACCCTTGCGGACCAGTGACGCCTCAATCGAGTCATTGTCTGATACGACTCCAACGTCCAGAACCATCGGGAGCACGAGCGACGAAGCGGCGAGTCCTGCGGCGCGTCGCTGTCGTGCAAGCGCGTCTAGGGCGCTATTAGCTGCGCTGTAGTTTGCCTGTCCGGTATTTCCCAATAACGCAGAGATGGAGCTTGTCATGACAAAGAAGTCTGGATCAATGCCTGCGCTCTCTAGCGCCCTATGCAGACTGAGCGCGCCATATGCCTTAGGTTTAACACAATCCACGAACGATTGATGTGTCATCTGCTCAAACATGCCATCCTATACCAGTTCTCACTGTCAGCCCACACCCGGCAATCGTTATGTGAAAGAGGTTCAGAGGCGAGTACTTACTTTAAGAACCATGGCTGCATGAACCACACCACGTACCGGTCTCTGTGCCTGTAACGATTGAACGATCTTAGCGACGGCTTCTTCGTCAGAAGCATCTGCGCGCAACACCTGAGTCGAGGCTCCCGACAGTTCTATGTCCGCAATTAAACGAGCCGCCTCTGGCTTGTCTATGCCTGATCGCGATATGAATGCAAAATGCCTAGCGCCGCATCCCATCATCCATTTCGTCAAGCTCCGGCCGAGACCACCAAGACAGCCTACGAGGAGATAAGTGGCGTCCGGAAGTAGTCGTAATTGTTTAGACTCGGAGACGGCCTGGCCATTACATTGCAATGTTAGACATACTGATCAAATAAGGACTACGTAAGAGAAAGAAGTCCATAAAGAAAAACTTACCCATATTTGGCTGGTCTGTGGGCGATATCGCACCACTATGCCCGAGTCACCTTGATCTATGCTGTGGTTCTTCGTGTCGTCCTTTGCGTCTTCAATATCAACCTGATGCGCAGCCTCAAGGAGAGAAGAGTGTGCTTCGATAAGGTCCAATGACTTGGCTAGCAAGCTCGATGTGGCATTGGCGGATTCCCGCAAATATTTCATTGAAGACGGGACAAAGCTTGCACCGCGCGAGAATGGCATAGGATCTAGTGCCATCTCATGAGGCATTGCATCGAGCAGCAGGAATCGGCTCAATGAGGGAATGTGCCTCCATACCTCCTGTGCCAAGCGTGTATTGAGGTCATGAGCAAGGACAGTAACAGTGCGAGACGAAGACAAGTCCCGCTGATTGTGAATGAGGGTGTTTACAGCGCTCGTATCTTGAGTGTGGAGAATGTGGCTGCCGTCTAGGCCAATGCGTGAGGCATACAGCTCCCGGTCCTCCTGGGTTTGGGCAATAACGCTCAATTGCCAACCCATGACGCTTGCCAGCCTAACTAGCATCTTGATGCTCTGTTCCGGGCCGGGTAGCGAAACGATAGTATCGCCTCTCTCGAGTTTAGCGCTAACGAGGCAGAGGTTTACGAGAGGGCACAATGAGGACATTGTGCGCACCACGTCTTCGGTGGAGACTTGGCACCGGTCGCCAAGGATCGCGTATGCTGAAGTAGGGAACATTGTTTGCAGTGTGTCGTATGCGAAGGTTATTGCACTTTTCCCTATAAGTTCCCGGTTCACCGATGAACTGGTTCGGATGACAGTCCCGAGGACCAACGTCCGGGAACCCGGAGAATACGAGGGCCACCCTGATGCCAAGACCTCAATCTCGACCTGACCGTCATCCAAAGCAACTGGTTCTCCCCTTCCCTGGGACTCGAACACGAATTGCCCGTCTTCCGTCTTGTTCGCCAGCTTTAGTGGACCATTGAGTGGTACTTGTTGAGGTTGGTTTTGACTCAAATCTCGATTCAAACTTTCATGCGGGTGAACTCGAGAAATGAACATAATACCCCGGTGCAACCAAAACTCCGCGTCACAGCCAGAGTCCTTTGTAGCTGTCGAACCAACTGTATGGAAGATCGCACGGCATACATCGCGTGGCTCTTCTGCCTCGTCTATATCCAGCACGGAGACTCTGACGGCTGCTTGCTCGGAGCGTACAACGCGCAGAAGTCCCTCGGCAATACCGGCTACCCCCGAGTGGCTCGCTGGGCGGCCCTGCCTCACGCCTCGTGTTAGCCAGAGCACTGCTATCCCGGATGTGAGTACCCTTTTAACAGCCTCAAACTCATCCTTGCTTTCGAGTATCGAGGCGGATACTGCACCAGTTAGGTCATCAACTACTATGTGACGATCCTGTTCTTGGTTAAACTCGGAGATGGCCTTCTCGTGAACGACAAATCGGGATTGAAGCCTTGATAAGACGTCTCCAAAGCCTCGCAAGCTTCGATCCTGTGACGCTGACATTATGGTTACTTTCTCTCCGTTGTCGTGATCGGGAACTGCGCTAGCTACAGCCTTTCGGAGTAGAGTGTGCTTAGCCACCTGTAACGAGAACGATACCCCTGATGAACTCAAAGGTGAAGGCGATCGAGATGAATAAGCCAGCCATCCAGCGTCGACTACAAGTCGCAGAAAGGACTTAGGATCTGGTTCCTGGTCGTGGACATGCAAGTCGGCAATCACCATGTCATAAACACCGGTACTAGCTGTTCCCCAATTCTCAGCATCAGGACCCAACGTAACCTTTTCGACGCATGATTGCGCTGATTCAGACAGGACGACCTCCTGCTCTTCACCTTCTTTCGCTATAACGCCAATTGTAACAGTTGCGTCAGAGACTGCCCCTATTATACCATCAACAAAAGCCTGTGTCTCAGGAGTAGACACAGTTGTGACGATGAGAACATTAGATATTCTTTGACGATGAATGATGAGATCGATACAACGCGCAAGTTTCTCAACATCATTCTCAGCATCCGACCACAATTTGCCTACATCGTCGCTGCGGAGGGTTTCGATATCGGGTTTCCACGACATGATAGAGAAGGGTTCGGGGCCATTCGCCTTGCTATCAATGTTATCGGCGATAGCGGGCAGTGCAGCTTCATATGCCGTGCAGGTTAAGTTCTTGATGTCCATGAGGAGCCTACTGTCACCAGTGCTGAGCTGGACATTGGTATTGAAACGACGCCCCTCGAATCCATCGGTCCACGCAACAGCATGGCCTACATCAGCTCCCTCGCCGAGTCTTGCTGGAAACAGCGATATCTCCTCGATACGTGTCGGCACAACGCCGCACGGCATCTCCTTATGCTTACCCGCGTTAATCGAGATGATGATGAGTTGCAAACAGGCGTCAATGCTAGATGGGTGTACTAGATAGCGCGACTCGCCTTGCATTTCTTCTGGGCAGCATTCTCGTACCGTCACATCGCCGGTGGCGTGGTGTAGAGTCCGGGCAGTGCGAGCATGTCGCAGTTGCTGAAACGTCTTCCCGTAGTAGAACCCTACTCGGCGGAAGGCATCGTACCATCTCTTGCCCGATACACGCTGTGTCAGTGCGGACTCGTCGACCGGAACTCTGTTACGAGATGCAAAGTCCTCCAGCCCGTTAATCGCAGAGATTCGACCGTTGCAGTGAACTGTCCACTCGCCGTCCGCTCCGGGAGACTCGACAGAAAAAGTATACCAACTAGATGTTAGTTCCGTAGGTGACTGTAAGTTGAGGATCGTTTCCACTCCATCGTCATCGTCGGGTACGACTAGTGCTGTCTTTATGTCAACATCCCGCAGTTTGACACCTTCGAACGGCTTCCCAGATGTTTCGCAGATCTGCCGCAGTGCCTCTATAGCCAACGATAGGTGACCCGCTGCTGGAAATATTGCTGTGCCGCCGAGCTGCCGGATCATAAAGTCAGTAAGTTACCTTACTTCACTCATAACAAAAGATATGGTCCGTATACATAAAACAAGGATTCAGGAGATGGGCACATGACAGTTAGGTCCTATGAGGGGAGAACCTACGTTATGGTCTTTCAGCCACGGCACATCGCGCTGTCGTAGAAGGTTGCGCCAGCTGGCTGACTTTTTCGAGAGTCCCGACACTCTACTGCCAAGAAGGTCGTGACGAGGATACGCTCGTGCTCGCTGCTCGGCACTAGCCCGCGACTCTGCCCAGTAACGTTTCTCGTAATTCCATTGATACGGCGGAAGATCGACAAGCAGACGCTTCGTCTTCTGCTTCCGGACATCATTCTTTAGACCACTATTATTAGATGTATTAACTTCTTCTAAATCAACTGCGTGCCCGGCCACAAATAGCGAGCCTGCAACTGCGAGCAGCCGGTCCGCATCGTTCTCGTTGCGCTTCAGTGACGGCACGTAGGTAATGCGATTCCCGATAGCTTCGCTGCAAAGGCGGATCTGTTTAAAAGGGCCGGCTAGGGCTGAATGCGGTCCGATTTCGACGAGGTGCGTGATCGTCTCAAACACGGCATTCGTACCTAATTGTTGTACAGCCGTATTGAAGAGCACCCTGTTGCGGAGATTGGCGCTCCAGTAGCCTGGCTGTAGTGATTCGCAGGAAGAGTCGACAATTTCGCCCGTTACGGAGGAGATCATACACGATCGTGGACGGCGCCATAACAAGTCGTCCTCGGAAACATGACTGAGCGCCTGGGCGAGCATGTCGTCGTAGGCCATACCGACAGGGGCCATGTGGGGAGAGTGATACGCTCGGCCAGTAGGAAGTTCTCGCGCAAAGATTTGTTCAGCAGTAAGAATTTCTTTTAGTTGTGAGATTGGCTTTTCCCGGCCGCTTAATGTTACACTGCTTGGTGAATTCTCACATGCAATGCAGACATCTTCTGTGGCGAAGGCAGACAAGTACTTCTCGATTTCGCGAGCTCCTAAACCTACGGCTAGCATAGACCCTGACGGTGAGTATGCGGTCACGGCACGACCCCGACAAAACGCGGCAAGGATGGCCTCGGGCGCACTGATAAGTCCAGCAGCATAGGCTGCTCCGATCTCGCCCGACGAGTGACCGATGCTCACCTCAGGCATAATATTCCACTGTGCAAACAGGTCAACAAGCGCAATTTGGATCGCTGTGCAGAGTGGCTGGGCGACGTCAGCCTCATTGATCCGTTTTGCGTTGCTTTCGCTATTATTTAGAAGAATCTCGGCTATGCTGAAAGACGGCATTGGTTGAACTTTACTAAGAATCCGGTCCAGGTGTTGTACTGTGTCTAGGATGACTGGGAACTCTCGGAGGGCCACCATTCCCATACCGGCCCATTGTGCCTGTGAGATCGGTCCATTAGTAACGCCAATAACTAAGTCTTAACCACTACTTACTCCTTGACCAGTGAAGAGAAACCCAATTGAGGTTGGCTTTTTCGAAGCAGCTCCAGCTTGCGAAGTCGCCAGAGCAAAAGCTTCAGCTTCCTGTCCTTCTCTTGCAATGGCATATGCTCGATGGGCGAATTTGGTACGGCGTAAGTTTAGGGTATATGCCAGATCGGGAAGATGGTACTCATGAGCTACAGTACCGACGGCAGCAATGTTGCGTACCAAAGTCGGCTTGTCGTGTGCAGAAAAGCATAGAAGATACGGGATCTTAGAGGGCTCCGCACGACCAGTTTCTCGCTTCTTCTTGGCATGTTGATACCACGGATATAGGGAATCAATCGATTCAATGATGACATGGCCGTTAGTGCCGCCGTACCCGAAGGAAGAAACACTAGCTCTCCGCACCGAGAAGTCACTCGGCCACGGCGCTGTGTCAGCATGTACCTTTACATTCCACTGCTTTTCTTTGACTACATTAAATCAAAGTGTCAGCATGCTACTAGTCTTCTAACAGAGGCTATCGTCAGACGCGAAACATTGACTGGGGCCGCTCACTTGCTGGGTTCAAGTTCTGGAGGTATGCAACTCCAGGGATCGTCGATGACTCGGTCATCAGCGCCGCTTTCATAACAGCGAAGATGCCACTCGCCGCCTCGGAATGTCCGATGTTAGGTTTGACTATTGGGTGGGTTAATACCGATGCATCCAGATAGTAGAGTCCGGGGGATCTCTACCTGCTCCAACAAAGAGTGGCTTATCCGTAGGTCTGGTATCGTTCATCGCTCGCGATATCGCGCGGACCTCAATCGGATCACCGACAGGTGTACCTGTTCCATGAAGCTCGGCATAAGCGGTAAGATTCGGGTCAAGATTGGCTTTTTGGTATGCCATCCGCACGACCCGCTCTTGACCCTTCATACTGGGATGCGTTATCCCCATTCCTTCAACCTTGCCATTGCTGTTGAAACACGATTCTTAGCAATCTTACACCCCTGGATAGATACTTACAACCTGGCAAGCGTTCTTGATCGAATGGTGCGGGCTCGCTTACCTGTTGACAGCTGTCGAACGGACCACTCCGCGGATTGGGTCGCCATCTCGAATCGCGTCAGAAAGGCGCTTAACGTATAAAGCTCCAGCACCTTCAGATCGGCCGTACCCGTCCGCTGAAGCATCAAACGTATGACATGTCGACGTAGGGGATAAGATACCCAACTTGGCTGTGTTCATGTGTTGATCTACAGTCATAATTAGGTTCACGCCACCGACAATAGCAGCGTCGCAATCTCTGTTGCGCAAGGCGTGACATGCATTGTGCAGCGCGTATATCGAAGATGAACATGCGGTGTTGATTGTGAAGCTGCACGTGGACTTAGTCAGCCTGCGCGGCCGTTTCTCGGCTGGGATAAAGGGGCAGGAGATTCTCGGGTCGGGTTTAGCGCCTTACCTGGGCCCATTCAAGTTGAATACGTTGCCTATCCGATTGCTAATAATGCCGGTGTCTACCCCTGTTGCAGCGTAGTTATGCCGGAAATCCGGCTCGCGTATTGACATTTGTTCTATCGCAGGGGGCCCCCCGGTTAGCATGTTTCTTAAGAAGAAAAATTATATATATAAAATGGGGTGAGGAACTGACGATAATCTGATGTGAAAGACCCCACGAATACAGCCGTATTAGATCCGGCGATCGACTCTAGCGTAAC
This sequence comes from Xylaria longipes, assembly GCA_025201785.1. Classification (NCBI taxonomy): domain Eukaryota; kingdom Fungi; phylum Ascomycota; class Sordariomycetes; order Xylariales; family Xylariaceae; genus Xylaria; species Xylaria longipes. The sequence goes on from MU619763.1 coordinate 99,708, forward strand.
ACCTGCTGAGACTAGACATTCATACGACACTTCAAGCATTTTCCTCTGCTGTGGATCAAGCCATTGGGCTTCGATAGGCGTTATGTTGAAGAAAGTTGGGTCGAAATCCTCCGGACGGCCGTCCAAGAAGTACCCTCCCGCGACGTTAAACGAGCCAGGGCGCGCGAGGTTCTCGTGGTAGTGTCCATCAATGTTGAAACGAGACTCAGGTACCTTCGGTGTCTGTCCTGAGCGCTTCTCAACCAGCATTTGCCAAAACGAAGAGTCGGAGTCAACACCACCAGGAAGACGACAGGCTACATCCCCGTTGTCAGTCTAGCATCATAAGTTGCGTTCGAGGGAGTACATACCCATTCCACAAATGGCCACAGGCTCGAGGCAAGCATCCTCAAGCCCGTCATCTTGTTGTACCAAACCTGGCGACATGTCGAAAGTCGAATTCACTCTAGCAGCGCTTGCTGGAGATTCGTCCGTCTTAGTTTGGGTCCGCGCTGTCGGGTGGGAGGTCGACACTAATAAACAAAATCCTTCTCGGATACCTTGCCATTAGTCTGTATCATCTACCGACCACATGGTCCCAAACGTCTGACAAATTTCTCATGCCATTCCGCAATTACGGTGAAGAACCCCGGATCGATATCATATACGTATAGCTCCACATTCTCACTTTAATCCATATTGGGTTGCCGGTCCCTGTCTCGTCCGGGGTCCCGGACACTTCAACAGGCTCGGCGCCCCATTCTGCCGGGTTCTGTAGAAACTACCCAGTCGACGAAGAAGGTCAGGTGTGTTCAAATGGTGACGGCGGTACAGCGTAGCGTAGGAATCCAAAAACCCACCACAAAACATTTACAGTCACCTAGAATACCAGACGTCTCGAGGACAGACAGGATGGTATACATGCTCGTAAATGGTTTGCCGCACACTCACATACAGATGCTGCTATCAATTACGACATATTCACTTGCGTCCGCTCTCTCTTTCTCTCTCATTGCTTTTTGTGTTTCATTCCTTGCACTCTTATGGGGACACTTGCCATGAAAGCCTCCGGATAACTCTCCGGACAACTCCATCTTTGTGTGCAAGGGTATGGCCGTTTGCCCCGTTTTCTAGAGTATCCTGGTGTACACCGCTCGGAAATTCGAACCAGTTTCCAACCCTAGCGTTCTTAGCGTAAGTTCTCTGAGTTGTCAATTTTTGCACAACAGAGTGGCCCTCACAACTACCTACCACCCAAGACGACCGCTAGGGTCAGCTGCCTCTCTGGTCGCCCAATACAGGAGTATCCTGACTATCAGCTATTCCATTGGTATCATCAAGGCCTCGTATACGAGAGTACGACGGCAGTGGCTATAGCGAGTGCCATATTCCGTCTCTTTAGATGCGTACGCTGCCACTTACCTTACTTTCATCAAGAGTTGTATCAGGTATGTATACCTAGAGAACACCAAAGCCTGACGGAGTTCGAGATATGCCTCGCGGATATGCATGGTCTTTTACAAAAGAAGAAGACAATACCGACAATCCCCAGACTCCTCAATACTCGGCATAATCCGCATATACGCGGTCGATCTCTCGGGCTAAGTGGGTAGCCCCTCATATAGAACGTCTAGAAAAGGCTGGAACTTCCTATCGTCCTGCCTATTGCATCCAAGGACAGTTCTCAATCGGGATGAACCAGACAACTTGACTTCGCCAGGATTGCTAGTCAGTACAGTACATATTCTGCTCGGGAAATCATCCATGTTGCTCGGCTGCCATATCCCATTTGGGTATTAACTATGGGTCCCCTATCTTTTCCCATGTCCGGGAGAATGGCCGTCCCGAGACTAGGGATCGTCATAGGACCCGAAGAAAAGGGATGACAATCAGCAGAGTTCTACTGGTATGAGCATGCATCTGCCAAGCTGTCAACTGCGGATCACGTACGTACGCTCGGTACGATCGTCACTAGGAATATCCCTTTGCAAATGTTACATCCGCCCCTTAACGTCACCTCGGTTCATGTGGGGTGTCGGCTTCTGGCATAGCAATGTGCAGATTGTTTCCGTTTGAATACACTTCGTTAGCATTGGACTTCCCAGCTTGGCTTTCGAATACTCAACTATAACACTTCTTTTATACACTAGTACACATGCTCACTGTGCCGTGAGTCATCAGAAAGTCTATATTTGCCGACATGCGAGAGTTGCTGGCTTGTGCGGTACGAGAATGAAAATTTTGCTCCAAGGACGAAGAAGATCATAGCAAGGAAGCGTTAAGGAGATCCCAAAATAGTGGGACCACGATCTAAGGTCACATCCCGGAGAGGCTCAACAAGGTTCCGCCACTCCCATGACATGGATGTATACACGCCAACTGCTTGAGCGAAATGGCAAGACTTAGTTGTTATTGTACTGTAGTGTATACCTCCTCCAGCATCTGGAATGTTAGCGTAATACTTGCCCCATATTCTACTTAATTAAGCATAGATTTATACCAGGTCCCCTAGAAAACTAACATGGACTCCCGGGCGGTTTTCTTTAACTCTTTTAAATACCGTTGAACTTTTTTGAAACCCCATATTTAGGTCGGTAACTGACGCCCCATGGTAACACCCTGGTTTCTATGTCGCGCTAATATTCCAGGTGCTGGAGGAAGTATGGCGCGAAAATGACCGATATAGGTACCTGATTTAGGATCGTCCAAATATAGGCTTCCTTCACTAACCCCTGCGGATTCTAGCAAGTACCTATTAGTAGTGCGTTATCAATCCACATCACACTTCGTAAAAGGTACATAGTAAGCCCAGTTTAGCGAGGAAAAGAACACTAACCTTACATCATTATCATACGATAAATTATGGTAATTTAACAAGACTACTCTTGCTTGCGCAAACCCTATAACTAGACATATATAGGTACGTACACCACTAACAACTTTCATAATCGTGACAGATTCACCAACTGTGTAGCTAGTTCGTAGCTCTGTCTAGTGGAGTATTCACTAGGAACTAGAGTGAATACAAGGGTAACCACCAAGAGCTATTATTTTGCTGTTCAAGCCTTGTATTGTAGACTTATTTTGTTCTTGCTTCAAGCTGTTTTGTCTTTTCCTAATCCCAGGTAAATGTGATGTCTGAACTAGTTGCCTTTATTAATGCATCACAGTAACCAATTTTTAGAACTGGTTATAGTATCTCTATTTAACAGACACCGCCCGACACCACCGATACGGTGAGAAAATATAACAAAATGCAAAAATGGAACATGTGCCATCTCGATATCATTGTCCACATGGTAAAATCATTGTAGCGATCTAACTTCTCTTTTATTGCCCTTCGATGAACTAATTTGGATGTAGCACCACCTTTTGAGCGGCCATCTCTAAAAGTCAAAACTGCTACATAATAGTCAGCAGAAGCTTTCGGCCTCTATTCCGCGTATTAAGTCATATATGACTAGAATGCCGTATTCAATATTTTGGTACATAGGTGAGACAACACGGCCCAGACCGATGCGATCCACTTGGTTGTGATCTAAGCTGGCCGAATGACGGATCATAAATATAGTATAATATCTGCACGATACCCAATCCAAGACCCAGAGTAACTAAACTTAGGCTTATTGGGCCTCGACTCACCCCAATTATCGGGCAACACTCAAACCCCTTTTTATCACAGTGTAGTCCGATCTCCACGATTGTGGAACCCAGTACCGTGTATTTACTTACACATGCAACGACTTAAGTCAGGAACCCTGGCTTTACGCAAGTGATACACTCTTGTTTCTGCGCGGAGGTCTCTTAAAACACCTCGATGCGCCAATCTGGTTATATGCAGAATTCTCTCTGTGCTGTTTCGAATATGTCTTGTGGCACATTGGATCCAAAATAATATATGAAGTATTTGTAGTTGAGTCAATTGGTCCAGCGGGCAAAAGTACGTGGAAAGATGAAGATGTAGATAGGTGAGATATAATAACTGAAAATGTGCAAGACTCTAAATTCCGCACCACATACTGAACCGTGCGCCCATAAACATTGACATCCTCAAATAGCTACCTCGGAAATACTATATTATCGCCTTTACCGTTAGTAAAATTTGGATTTAGTGACAAGGGCGAAACAAAAAGCGCCGTCAGGAACCCTGGACTTCAGGTAGGCGATAGTGTAACAAGGGCTTGAGACCAAGGGCTTGGAAGGCTCATCTCAGAAAAATCGGGCAGTATACGAGTAGCCAAGAGGCAGAGCCCCTCGATCATATGATTAATCCCAGAGTCCAGGATATACGTTGCAGTCCCTTGGGCCCGTGTGACAAATAGACACTTGTTGCCGCGCAAAGGCCTCTAAAACGCGTTCGTGTAATTAATCTGACTATACAGAAGTCTCTGTCGCAGAGGAGTGGGTCTATATATACCGTTATACTCACTGAGTATTAACGGCGTCGTTTTTACTCCGTAACAGTCTCTTGGTGTTGTGTGTCTTGTGACAAGTAACTACACCCAGCCGGGCAGCTGGGCCGTAGCGATCGATAAGTGCCATCCGATCGGATTACCCTTCTACACTAGATAGCTTGAGCTCCCAGAGCTCAGCAACTTGTCTGGTCCCCCAGTAATCTTTTTCTTCAGCTGCTGTGACTAGCTGAAAACCCGCTCGTTTGTATAACCTCCGCGCCCCTTCAAGTGCGCTAAACGTCCACAAGATGATCTTCTCGTAGTCCCGTTCACGCGCGAAGAGTATGCACTCATTGATTAGCCTAGCACCCAGTCCCATGCCTCTAGCAGCAGGACTGACCAACAATAGCCGCAAATGCGCCGTGTTCGCCTCCTTTCTATGCTTGAACAGTGCGATGGAGCCTAGGAACTTGGACGTTTCGACATGCTCGGCGATAAACACGTGTTCGAGGCTAGGGTCAAAGTTGTCGAGAAAATCCGCGGCTACGCGCGCAGTATCTGCTTCAAAGCTACTTCCCCAGCCGTATTCATGTGCGTACTGTCGTTTTCTCTCAGCCTACAGTGGTTGCAGTTGAGAACCTATTCTTACTCGGGAGCCATGCTGGCTGATTATCAAGCCCATATCACCGGGGCGGTGTGTGCGAATCCTGTAAGGTGACGAGGAACCTTCATCAGCAGATGCCATTGTATACGGTCAAGGCTTGAGTATGGCTGAAGAGAGCGTACTAATCCCGTACACCCAAAGTGAGATCGATGAGGCCTCAATTAAAGTAAACTTTTATATCAATTGAGAAGCGTTAAATGACACGACTTACACTAAACCCGGGAGCAGGTCTGAATATAGTACGTGGGTGAGTCATCGGTTTTCCTCTCCGTTGTTGTCGCCGCCCGTACCCGGACAAGCCTAGCATAAAGTGCGCCGCGCCGAACTCGGAGCACCGGTCCAGTAATATGACTAAACAATTGCTATGGTAAGTTGTGGCACATTTCGTACGGAAGCGAATAAGTACTGCACAACCAACTCTACAGAGCTATATTGGTTTCCCGAATAGCTACTATAGGTTCCCTGATGCTCGTCCAACGAATATCGTGTTAGCTTAGACAGAGTTTCGGGTCCTCAAAGTCGCAACGATTACTAAAATCAAGTAGGTTTCCGAAAGTCTGTTAGTCTTCAGTGTTCGTCCCTTCGACGATCGAAATTGTCATGACCATGCCTCTATACTCTAGAAGGGACGAGCCACATAGCCTCTCAATTATCATGATATATTCCGATTGCCACTTTTATTACTTACCTGATATCCTAGCCAGCAGCTACCAAGGGTACTATTGGGTCTATAGAAGGTGGCGTGGTAGTATACGTCAATTAGTGACTGGGCCCGGATTTGCGTGGACTCAAGGGTCCAGTGTGCCACCACGCTACTTCGTTCCAAATTGAGGTATCTTAATACAATCTGCCAGGATCTCGTACATGGGGGTAATACGTATAGACTCTTGTTGTTGCACGAAGGCCGCAGCGCCGCACACAGTCAAAGTAATTCGGGCTTGGCAAACAATTTTTACCCTATAATATTAGGAAAAGAAATAGAAAAAAAATATTTACAATTAATTAAAGTAGTTTCTATGAAAAGAGAGTATCTATTTAACCTTATAATAAATTTAAATTTAAATTTTAGCTTAACGTTGTCAAAGTACATTATTTGCCAAGCCCGAATTACTTTGACTGTGTGCGGCGCTGACGAAGGGGTCCAAACACCTTCGTGGGCTAGTCTTCGGCTATATACATACATGCCCTTTGTTCTAGTACTAATATCGTGATACAATCAAATGACTTACACAGTGGTACTCGAATTTAAGGTTGTACTGTTGGCAAATAATTGTATTGGGATTTCAGCTAGTTGTACCGCACCATTGGTAGGAAAGTAGAAGGAAAAAGGTAGGTCTCGCACAACTCTAAGAGTGACCGTTCCGGTTCGTCATAGGGTATGTAATCATTGAGCCGGTAGCAGCACTGACGAATACCTAGTCCGCAGAATTGTATACAGAACGGATAGGCCATGATCTCTTCCCTTCTTAATACGCCTAAGTACCTCTCTGCGGCCGAATTTTATGGAGAAGCACGCGATAATACACATGAACGGAATGAATCACTCAGAAGCTACTCTAATTTCTTATGAAATACTTCCAGTTTTACTAAACTTATCAGAGTTCCCGAGCAGACTGGTTTTGTGCAATGCTATTGCTTCCTGACCTTAAAGTTTTTGACTTCTGGATTTTTGTTTCGGGAATTACTCGAAAACGTTTTAAGCAACAACTTGCTCACAAAGGTTTATCTTTAACGCTACTCATTGTGTATATAAACTAAGTCTGTTTTAATAATTAAAGGACAAGCTTTTGTTCTTCATCTAGAATTCAATCTATATGGACACTGTTTCTGTTATTCATGGTCTGGCGAGCTCTCAGGGCAGAGCTCATGACCAATTTTTATAGGACCACATCAAGTCCGTTGCTTGTAGACATGGAATGAAGCTGATACCGTCCAGAAACCAAGCGGTTGCCATATTAAGTTAGAATAAGTCTTCGGCCAATATATAATGCTGGAAAGATTATGATTTGCGGTTGGTCTTACCTCCGGTTAAGGTTTGCTGTGCAAGCAAGTTCGCGTGCCTTGATATGATATCAAATCATGTCCTGAATCTCAGGAGTACTAGAGCAGTGGTCAAGTATCTCATCCTTAGCAGCCTCTAGTCGCTCGATAGATCTTGGGACGATGATTGCTGCTTCATCTACCGCTGCCTGGATGGACTTAAGTTTGAGGAAGAAAAGGGATACTAGATTATTCGCTTGTGATCATACTTGTGTCGTGCCAAATGGTCTTAATTGAGTCATTTTTTATGATCTCCTCGGGCATAATAACTCCCGTCGTGTATCTGCGAAGGTATTAATCCCGTAACCTCTGAAGAGAGGATATACTCATACTCGTTGATTGCAAAGCACTGTAAAACGCAAGATTATCACCGTTTTCGTATTGATCCGCAATAAGTGATCCGGAGACGTAGAAGGCGCATTTGTACTCTTGAAATTACCAGAATAAAAAGACGATTTTAAGAATTACTTACAACTCTTACGGCTCTGGATCCCATACGTCGTTGTAGGTACTGCTCAGTTGTCGGTAAATCAACAGTCATTTGAAATCTGTGTTCTCCTTGGCACATCGATAAAAAACGTCAACTCCTCCAGGAACGTTTCCATCTGGCCTAACAACCACTCTTCAGTACACTTTATCAATCCGTCTTTTACTTTGTGCAACTCACGTTCATTATAGTGTGCCGCTAAAGCGTTACTAACTAGTTTAAACACTTGATAATGCGACTATCCGTCAATGTTAAAGTATCCTGAAACTAGCTTCTTAATACGCTTATCCGAAGAAACTTAATTGTAGATTGTCTAAACTCCGAAGCTAAGTCAAAATCCTCAATCAAAGATGAAAACTCGGAAGAGTCCAATTCTACTCTGGAATTAGTAATTAAAGACCAAGCGGCATGCGGCGTAATTAGTACCGTCACCCCAAACAAAAAGCTGTCGCATAACATGATGTGTAAATATAAAGCAAAGCCTGATAAAAATGGTATTGTTGCTTAAAAAAAGGGCTGTGCATTGCAAAAATAACAAAGGCATCCATCCTTAAAGTAGAAATATCTATAAAAATAGGTTATAAAACATTAAAATTAATCAAAAACATAGCTCATGGTTATATTAAGGCTTCAAATATTATTAAGTTTTATTAAGTTATTAATTCTTTTCTCCTTTTTCTTTTCTTTCCTTCTTTTCCTTTTCTTCCCCTTTTCGGGCTTCTTAATACTAATGAGAGTTGAAGAGTAGACAAAATGGGGAAAATGTAGGGATGGGGTGGTTGTTACAAGGAATTTGGACTCACCAGAGTTCGTAAGTAATAGCATTGAAACTGAAGGTTGGCCCCAAATTTACCATGGTTGGGGCTCATTAATACTTACTTAATCCTTTAAGAGAAGCGTGAGTGACAGGGCCGTCGCGCCAATATCATATTGGAGCCAAACCCGATCTTGAAACGAGATTAGAGGAATGAAGGTGTATTCCCACCCTCTCCAGTGGCCTATTTTTGTCAACTCCTCGAGCTGGGGCGTTGCTTTTACCATGAACACCCGGATCTTGGCTGTAAAGGCTGGGTTCTCAATAATTGCAGAGCGGGAATAGTCGAGGGAATCTTCTGGTACCTCGCGGCCAAGTGAGTCTATACCTACACGTTTGGCGGTGTCCAGGGCTGTCTCGCCGGGGCGCGGTGCCCTGTTCGGAATGCTAAAAACCCGAGGATTCTCTGATTCATTATAACGAACAAGTAACTCGAGGTTCTTTTTGCGATCAGTTCGATAAATAAGAAGGCCAACATTGGCTAAGTCCTTTGCGGGGGTATGACGCTCACCTTCAACGAAGTTCGACATTTTCTGATAAAGATACTGCTGAATTTAGAGATTGGTTTTGGTTCGCAAGAGATGGACAGGTTTTTTGGGAGTGGAGTTATTTGGGGGATTGCGAAGTATTGGGAAACTGAAGCCTTTGAGCGCCGAAGGCGCATATATATAATGCCTTTGTTGCTTCGAAGAACACTCGCGTTGTTATTGGGGCTCGACAAACAACGTTGTTATGGAGCGACAAAGGTATTGTGTTACTCACGAAGCTTTAAATCAGAACCTGAATTCACGTAGCAGCCATGCTGAATAAGAGTAGAGATGATGCATCATAACGGCGCATGTATTCATAATCCCGATGTTTAAAGAGGCAATGATTTCTAGAGGGTGTGTACAACATATTGTGTCATGCGTTGCGAATACTCTCTTGCATACGTCATTGTATTTGGTGGCATTTTCTATTCTTTTCCTTTGAATACATTTATGTTATCGTTAAAGATCATAACAGCGCTCTTGTTTTGTCCTCCTTGTGCGAGTCTTCCAGTTCTGCCGCGAGGGTGCCCTCAGCAATATCTTCTCCGTCTTCCGCATCCGTGACCCATTTGACTCTATATGTAACACCAGAGTCAGCCGTGTCCACTTATGGTAAGAGTTACCAGAGATTTAGGGAGCTTGTAGGGGTAGCAAGAGCAAAATATGCCCGTTAACGCAATTCATGTCTCTGGGACATGCAAAAAGGGGGAATGAAATACTTCGGTGACTAACCTGCCACCTCTGGTCGCTCGAATCTCGAGTTCCATTTTCATCTGTTGTATTATGCAGACTACCTGCCCGGGCAGTATTTCGTCCCCTTCATCTACCGCTAGCTCGACTAGCTTACCAGGAAATGGAACGACAACATGACGTGGGTTATTGACGTCTCCGCGGCGATGTCTCCCTGCCGCCATGATAGCAGCGGAAGATGCGTTGCTGCTAGCTGCTTCAAGTATAAAGGCTTGAGGTTTCTGAGATCCTGGATGTGAATACTCGATATCAGCTTTAAATGATGAAGGAAACTCATTGCGAATCACGCGGGTTAGCTTGATGTGATGAGTTTCTTCGGCCACCCCTTTGTGAGGAGATGCAATTTTGAGACCCCATGCATCTCCCTTTCGTAGCATTACTGCTGAACTAGAGTTGGTAGTTATTGATGCTGGATGCTGTGCTTTGTCTTCTTCGAATGGCGATGTTGGCTGTTGGTTAGTAATGCCACGAGAGATCTCTGATCCCGACACAAGCAGACTACTCATGTTCTTCTCTAGCCATGAGGTATCGCAGAGCGAGCTTTTAAAGTCCTGATGTGCTACTATTGCACGTAACATATCCAGATTGGTTCTAACTCCTTCGATCCAAGTATCCTCGAGCGCTCGTCTGCACTTAGACAGCACAGTCTGATGGTGTTCGCCAGTCACAATAATTTTAACTAGCAAGCTGTCATAGTCGGCGCCAATGATCGTCGTCCGATGATGGTTGAGATGGGTGTCGGTCCTCACACCATGACCGGTTGGCAAGGAGAAGGCTTCTATTCGACCGATGCTCAACGTCCAGTCTTTATAGATATTTTCAGCAGTAAGTCGTAGCTGGATAGAATGCAAATTAGGTACTTGCATGACGTCCGAGGGCACATTTTGCATTTCAGTCTCCGCAAGCTTTGCGCCCTGCGCAATCTCCAACTGTATCTTTACTAAATCAACGAGGGTGATGCATTCCGTGACGGTATGCTCTACTTGGAGTCGCGGGTTCACTTCGAGGAAGAAGAACTCCTTCCGGTCCGCATTGGCAAGGAACTCGAAAGTGCCAAGGGAGAGGTAGTTGATGTGCCGGGCCATCCGCATCGCTGCCTCGATGATTTCAGCAACGAACTTGCGGTCTCTGATGGTGCTAGGTGCTTCCTCTATAATCTTTTGATATCTTCTTTGAATGCTGCATTCACGCTCCCAGAGACTGTCAGAAGCGAGGGTTAGTAATTAATAACTAGAAATAGTAGAAAAGTAAGAGTCTCGGCAAATTAGAGAACGGGTGTTAAAGGGCAAAGCAAATGACTCGGAGCGTACTGGCGCACTTGGCCTGAGCCATCACCGACGATTTGTACCTCGATGTGTCGGAAGCCATCTATCGCAGCTTTCTCAACAAAGATCTGACGCGAAGGGCTTTCAGCAATGGCTCGCCTCGCGGCATTTTCGAGGTCGGACTCCTGTCGCACAAGCCGAATACCTTTGCCACCTCCGCCATCTACGGCCTTCAGCATAATTGGAAGGCCAATCTTTCTAGCAAAGTCTTGAGCCTCTTCTATCCTCGTGGTCGGCTTATTCATCGCTGGGAGCGTAGGGACGGCGCATTGTTCGGCAAGCAGCTTCGCAGCGAGCTTATCCCCTGTCTTACTGAGAATATCCCAACCGGGACCGATCACGACGACTCCAGCCTCATTCCACATGCGTTGCGCAAACTCGGCCGATTCGGACAGAAAGCCATATCCCGGATGAACCGCGTCAATTGCGTGTTGCTTTCCGATCTCTATGAGAGCTGGTATATCCAAGTAGCTAGCGGGAGAAGATATTGGCAGTACGTGAGTAGCACCTAAGGCGTGACTCGTGTCGCCGGGCGTTACGAGAGCAAACGTCTTAATTGAGAGTTCTCGTGCGCAGTCAACGATGCGTTTCGCTATTTCGCCCCTACCGCATATTTAGCAGGTGATCCATAGCCATAAACATAGTTCGCTAAAAGTACCTATTTGCGACGAGGAGCCGTTTTATCGGTGCTCGTGGAGGACCACGGGTGGGATCCGACACCATGCTAGCCCTCATCTTTCATCCGGTCATGGTTTTCCGATCGACTCGTAACTGCGCACACTACTTAATAAGGCTAACAAATAACACAGGAGGGGTTCGTCTTCTTTGTTCTTTTCTTTGGGCGTCCACATAGAAGGACTTGAATTAGAATTACCCTTTCGATTTGATAGGCGGGTTGCCATATTGGGCCGACGGTGCGGGGACAACCAGAAATTGCCGAGGCCTCCTCTACTTCGCTCGCTATTTCATACCTAATCCGACCATCACTCCTTAGAATAGATGATTACATTGCTAGTTGTATTATGTGCATTGGCCAATAGTTCATAGTGGCTAAAGCTTGATATATATTGTTGAGAACTTGATCGTTGATGTACAGATAAAATAGGATTGTCTATGCGCATGGGTAGGTGATATTCCCTGTCGTCGGGATGGCTTCCGACAAGAATGGTGCATCCCAAAGAGCGCGAGAACGGATGCAACAAGTCTCATCCCATGTCTCACGCGGGGAGTCCACGAAAGACGAAGTCTCTCAAACCCCCACACGCCGACGGAAGAAGCAAGCGTCAGCTTCGGCTGGCCCGCCAGCTGACTATTCCGACCGACTGGGCCAGATAGCGACGCTCGAGCGACTAGCTCACACGCCCGACATCAACCACCGAGGCTACGCCCGGCAGAAGAAAGCTGGTAAGCTGTGGGTTCGCGAGCGCGTCGAAGCCCTTCTCGACGAGGGCAGTCTTCAGGAAATTGGTAGCGTCGCTGGCGATGTGACCTGGAGCAAGGAAAAAGACCACGACGGCTCCGAGAAAGAAGTCATCACTGGCTTTACGCCAAGCAATAGCGTTCAAGGATATGGACGTCTCAACGGGCGCAAGATTGTCTTCACGATAGATGATTATACCCTCCGAGCCGGTCATGCCGATGGAGCATTGATGGAGAAGACGCTGTACATCGAGAAACTAGCTCTGTCTTTACGGCTCCCGATCGTGAAGCTCGTGGACGGGTCGTCGGGCGGTGGGAGCGTTACTACTATACGAAAACAAGGATTTTCATACATCCCTCCGCTTCCTGCTTTCGAACAGGTCATCGCACAATTGAATATGGGCATTCCCAATCTCGGCGCCGTCCTTGGGCCCGCCATCGGACTTGGCGCCGCGCGTGTCACGGCGTGTCACTTCAGTGTCATGGCAGCCAATATCGGTTCACTGTTTAATGCAGGACCTCAAGTTGTCAAGGGCGCGACGTTTGAAGAGGGATTGACTATGGCAGAGTTGGGCGGTCCCGATAGTAAGTTCGACTTGATGCTTTCCGGTTATTCCCTTATTTAGTCCAGATAAAAGACTCTGCACGTAATACTATGAGGCTATTCAATACGGAAGGATTTGACACCATTCACCAGTGCACTGCCGCAATGGTACAATAGATAATATGGCTCGCGATGAGCACGACGCATTCGAGCAGATCCGTCGCGTACTCAGCTACCTGCCTAACTCGGGCTTCTCAGCTCCACCAGTAATTAAGAGCAGCGATATCCCCGATCGGCGCGAAGAGGCGCTTCGAAGTCTGATACCACGACGCAAGGAGCGCATGTACGATCCGCGGCGCCTCGTGACCTTGGTCGTAGACGACAGCTCGTTCTTCGAGATCGGCGCGCTTTGGGGCACTACAGCAATCGTAGGCCTCGCACGCCTCGACGGCCACCCCATCGGCATTATCTCGAACAATTGTGAAAGCTACACGGGTGGCGCTCTCGACGCGTTGGGCTCCCAGAAGATAACGAAGCACCTTAAGCTCTCCGACGTTATGAACCTGCCCATCCTCCAGTTCGTCGATGTACCAGGTTACGCCGTCGGCACGGCTGCTGAGCGATCTGCGACGATGAGGCATGGTATAAATCTCGCTATGGCATACTACACGACTACCATGCCCGTTTTCAGTGTTGTTACGAGGCGTGCCTATGGCGTTGCCGGAGGTGTGATGCTCGATTGTCGTGATCCCCGCATGCGTGTAGCATGGCCGAGTGGTGATTGGGGGTCGCTGCCGCTCAAGGGTGGAATTGAGGTTGGCCATTCGTACGAGCTCAAAGAGGCCGCGAGGAAAGGGGGCCAACAGCTAGCTGATGAGCTACATGCGAAATTAGAGGCCGAATACAACACACTGAGTAAGGACTTTATAACGCTTGATGGTTCCCTTTGTGTTTTTTATTATTAATCAATCGTGGCTGGAGATTTGCTAATTTTGTCCTACAGTGAACCCAGTGAGGACGGCAAATGCATTCGGCGTTGAGCAGATCATTGATCCTGCTGACACACGTCCTGTTGTCTGTAACTGGATCTCTCATGTTTATGAGGAACTCATGGAGGAGAGGTTGGCGAAGAGAAGGGCTGGTACGCTCCATGTATCGTTCGCATAAGTTCCTACGGCCCCTTTTAACTCATTGCGTAACCTGTAATTCTCTATGATGTTACATGAATAGAAACTATACGTCGTCATCGTAGGTAGTCGAGTAGCAACGCAGATAAGGTCTTAAGTATTATCGCAGATTATTTTTGCAGACTGTTTTGATGAAGCCTTACGGTATTATGTCTTCCGAAGCGGAATTCTGCAAAACTGAACAAAGCGGCCTGCACCCGTTACCTAGTGACAAATTTCTAACATACCTCTAGCCCTTTCGGCTGCTCCTTGGCCGGCTTCTCTTCCCATGATGACTCCCATGGTCAATCCGCTACCTCCCGGATAGTTGTTGAAAAAGAGGCCACCTAGGATCTCGCCCGCGCACCAAAGACCTTCGATTGGTTTTCGAGTAGCTTCACTTAAAACTTGTGCCTTCGGCGTAGCAGCCAGGCCGCCAAAGGTGAAGGTAATGCCACATGTTACCTCGACTGCCTGAAATGGCCCTTTCTCCAGTGGCATTGCCCAGTTGCTTTTGGGCAGAGGCAGGCTGTGCGATTTCCCCTGTGTTGACATGCCATCTCTGATTGCCGGATCAAAGGCTCGAGTTGGCTGTTCCTTCTGGAAGCCCTTGCAAGCGTCGTTGAATTGCTTGATAGTATCCAAGAACTGTTTCTTGTTTGTTAATCCCCTGTTGACGAGAATTTCCGCGAGGTCTTCGAGTGTCTCCGCTCTTAGATTAGTCGTCACATCGTCCGCGTATTCCTCTTTCCGAAGCCACTTTGAGCCGTTGGCATCCCACACTTGGAATGCGATGCCTTGGGGTTGTTTGAGGATCTCCCGCCCAAAAACAGCATAAGTGAAGTTACGAAGATCGAAGCCCTCATCAACGAATCTTCTACCCTCCACGTTTATCATGACGCCAAGCGGATAACCCGACTTTGTGAATTGGTTTGTCAAAACTCGATCTCCCGAGCTCCGAGGCGAGTTGGCATCCCAAGCAACGGAATGGCAGCCCGAATAGTTCCCTTCTAACCTGGCCCCAATATTCTCCGCTATGCGATGTCCATCTCCTACATTGTACTTAGTGCCCCGTACGTGTGCGAGATCCCAACCAGGCCCAAGATATTTCGTCCGAAGAGCCGGGGAAGCCTGGAAACCGCCGCATGCTAGGATTACGCCGCCCCTAGCTGCGATAGTGCTGAATTTTCCATTGCTGTACACTTTAACACCCAGAACCGCATTTGTAATGGGATCCGTGATAAGATCAACAGCTGGGCAGCTGAAACGCACAGTGACGCCGCTTCGTCGCGCAAGCTCAAGGTGCCATTGAAATAATCCCTTTCCTTGCCCTGGTTCACGTTGTTAGTGCATCGCGTGGATTACTGTTTTGCAAGTTCGGGGTTTTTACCAATCATATTCATGACCATGCCTCCCCAGAACTTATATCTCCCTTCTGTCAAGAAGGACTGTCTATTAAACGACAGCATAAATCGAGCCCCATTGTCCATCAACCACTGGACAGATTCTCTGGATTTGTCTACGAGGAGATTCGCTAGGGCCGGATCTGCTCGTCCTTTTGTCACCCGGTTAATATCCTGCGGCATAATCAGTTGAGTGGGCATCGAATACTGTTAGTACTATTACCGCGTGAAAATCCGACTTTGTATACGGTGCCATCTCAATCTTGTCGATGAGTTCTTGCGACAAGCCCTTAGTGCCATCGGGCTGGTAGAGGGAGGGTAGCAAATCATTTAACCCGTCAAAACAACATCGGAAGGCAGCTGCCGTAAAGAACTGAGTTCAATTAGTATCTAGGTTGCGATATGAGAAACAGGACACTGCTGCTTACCGTGTTGCCCCCGGCATCGTTGAGCGGTGCCTTTTCTATTAGTAGAACCCTTACGCCCGCTTGGGCTGCTGTGGTGGCTGCCGAAAATCCAGCATTCCCCCCGCCGGCAACAATAACATCGAAAGCCTCGTCAAATGCCATACTGTATAATTGATACTTGCTTAAACTATTATTTTTTCCATCTAAGCGGCTCGTTAAGTACGGATGACGTTAACCAAGCTTCTAGCATAATAAAGCGAGCGACCACTGTGTTCGTACCGGTTTTCTGGAGCACCACCACCCCCAATTGACTCGGCGCCATCCGACACTTAGCAGTAATGTCCGACCACACTCGATCCCCAACCGACCAAAAGGAGGGGCGGGCATCAAGATGGATGTTTCCGGTAGGTAGCTTCATCCATTCTGGTTGTTGCATGCTCCCCAGGGTCCAGGATACCCCGCACCCTTCATACTTCACCACTGCTGAACATGTTGATCATGAGATAGCGCAGCGAATCGCGACTCAGCAGCTGAAAATGAGGAGAATAGCGAATGGGAATAACATTCCCGGGCTCTGGCAGCCCGTACGCGTAGCCAGCTCTAGATATACCTGTTTGGGTCATGCGAGACAGCTCAAATAAACGCCACATGACCGATGTCTATCACGTAGGTCACACAATTTACGCGAGGAGAACTCCCAATGGCGCCGCCACAGCATGCAGACCGTATCTGAGCATCAGATACGCAAGATTCCCCGCGTTGGAGTATTATACCAACCAACTCACTAATCTAGATTGATAAGCCGACCGACCGCACCCTTTCTGCGTCGTAGTGCTTATCATTCACGTAGGGTGGTATAATGCGAAAATATACGGAAGGTGTAAGTTTGGTAATAGGTTGTTTACCAGTCTCTTAATATTATTATATGAGAAAAGATCATTTCTCAAATAAGTTTGACGTCGGGAATTTTCCATACGCCGTTTTTGAACAATGGACGATGCAACGAAGCACGACGTCGAAGGTGTAGAGATTGCGAGGGAAGAGCGCCACGGGGCAGACCCTTCTATCGGCAACCCTCCCACGCCCGACGAGGAAGCGTCCGTGATTAGAAAACTAGATCGGCGACTCATGCCCATGGTATTTGCCATATACTCGTTGTCAGTTCTGGATCGATCGAATTTGGGAAATGCCCACGTCGCCGGCCTCGACGACAGCATTGGGCTCACGGGCGATCAGTATTCCACCCTCGGCACCTTCTTCTATGTAACATGTCAGAATCTCCCAATCCTAAATACTCAAGTCACTTCTCTGATAGACGTGAGTAGACATCATTTTCCAAAGCGCCGCCGCGGGATGGAAGCATTTCCCCGCTCATGCATGGGTCGCTTTCATCGTTTTCTCGTTTGCCACTATATCGTCTTCTCAGGCAGCGGCTCAGAACTATGGCGGGTTCGTCCCAATGAAGAATCTAGTTGGCTGAGTGTCTTCGCTGACATACGCAGAATGGTGGTTCTCCGTCTTCTTCTCGGTGCGACGGAAGCAATGTAGTGCGTAATTTTCGGAACCATTTTCTTCTTGTTTTGGCAACTTTCAGAGCATAAGCTTTCCTCTTTGGGAAAAGAGAGTGCCCAGAAGCTTCTGAAAGCCTCATAAAAACACCCGAAATGGCGATAACTGACTCCGAGTGTTGCAGTGCGGGCGTCCCGATATACTTGTCCTTCTTCTACCCCAGGGATAAAGTCGGATTTCGTCAGGGGATCTTTTTATCTGGCTCTGCACTTGCGAACGCGTACGGCGGGGCCCTCGGCTATGCAATCACTCAAATCAAAAGCCGTATCGAACCTTGGAGAATACTGTTTCTCATCGAAGGGTTACCCCCTTTTATAATGGCGATTATGGCGTGGTTTTGCTTTCCCGATGACATTGAAAGCGCAAAGTTTCTCACGGATCGCGAAAAACAGGTCGTCAAACATATGGTCAGCCGCGATCAAACTGCTGATGTCATAAATCATACAGGACTCAGGGTTAAAGATTTCTTAGCGGCGTTCAAGGATTGGAGAAGTAAGTTCGCGTTACAATACCCGCCGTTCAATCATATCTAAGGCTCATACTTAGGTTATCTTACCGGGTTGATGTACTTCGGTTGCAACGTCTCATTCGCCTCACTCCCTCTCTTCGTCCCAGCAATCATTGCCGAAATCGGATCATTCACACGAATCCAGGCGAACGGTCTCTCTGCACCGCCGTATCTCCTGACATTCATCTTGATCATCGTCTGTTGTTTCATATCGGATCGAGTCAGGATGCGCGGGCCGTTCGTCTGCTTCTTCAGCGTCGTGGCCGCCATCGGATTCCTCTTGCTCGCTACCACGGAGGCGGCGGCACCTAGGTATCTCGGGGTCTACTTTGCGATCACAATATTCGTTAGCGTCGCGATTCTTATCCCATGGGTCTCGAATACTCACAGTACGGAGAGTAAGAGGGCGGGCGGTTTTGCCATATTTGCTACGTTTGGCCAGGCTGGACCGTTGGTTGGCACGAACATATTCCCGTCGAGCGAAGCGCCGTATTACCGCAAAGGCTCCTGGGTGTCTTTCTCATTTTGTCTATTGGTTGCAGTCACTTCGGCAGTTTTCAGCTTCCTTTTACATCGCGAGAACTGCGAATTAGATAAGGCACAGCTCGAGGAGGGTGAGGGAGGAATGTGCCCACGTAGGTTTCGTTATGTGATATGAGAAATCAACAGGGCTTGAATGGCGATAAGTATCTTAATACTTAGGTTATGTGTGACTATAGGTAGACTTCAGAACGAGATGCACTGGGTCGTTCTACTGGGCAATCAGATAATCATTCCTTTGTATTATTGAATTTCATTTCGCGTCACACTTTACTATCATATTTCTGTACAGCGGAGGACGGTCTGTCGAATCACTCGCGCAAGGACGATTGCTCGTGACATATTGTAGGTTTCGTGCCAGAATGGGGACGCCCTGACCCTTCACTCCTTCTTAGTAGCAGGTATGTTCTAACGGCCGGATAATTCCGTGTTGAATGATAGCTGGGATACTAGTTTATTGATGTAGTCAAAGCGTTAACATAAGTTTAAGCCTACCTAGATGTCACAAGACAAAGAGACTTCCTGTATATATTAGCCAAAGATTAGCCACGAAAGTGTTTTAGAGTCGTGCAACAACAAAAGTCTATTGCCTAGTACATAGTCCCTGACACTAGGTATTAGATCATACGATTAACTACAATGGCTAGATAACGAGCAATCAAACAAACTGATGTTGGCGGGGTAGGGAGGATTTTGGTATAGAAACGATCCATAATATAGTTGACGCTATAATAACGCTACAAAAGATAACGAGCCTCGTGAGGCGAGCAGCGGACTAAAATAAAAACATATTCTTTTTTTTCCGGAGTAGGGTTGGCGCGGAGCGCATGCCCCCCGGATGTTAAAGAGTTAAAAAAAAAATAAAAAAAAGGTGTTGAATTATAGTTATCGCGACGTAGCCGCCTACTCTGTAGCTTCCCCACCTATATGTAAGCAGGGGGGCGCCAACATCAGTTTGTCTGTAGACTCCTAGATAACGTATAAGTAGCAATACATACCTAGGTAAATTAACCTTACATTCTATAAGAATTTACGTTAGGTCCGGCCCGGGCCCGCTTTGTCATAAGGGAAATGGAGTCAGCGCTAGGCACAAAACCCAAATTTTACCTGGTACGGAGTATTTCGGGGCCTTCGGACATCCCTCCTTCGTTTCTCTTATGGCTACCGCTCAGCTGTCTAATATAATTATATAGCCCACGTACCGAAAATGACCTTTCAGGGACTTCTCCCGCGTGCGGTTTTCATGCCAAGTTTACGTGTCTTCCGGGGTGCATCTAAGTCTAACAACGTCCGTTATATGTCCCGCCTTAGCGCTTCTTCACTACGTTTATCCAAAACTCCATCAACCACAACTCCCTGCTTCCTAAGAACTAAGCACAATCGCTCTCGATATTCCCAACTTTCCAACATGTCGGATTCCAAAAATGCTTCTGAAGGGTGAGTAATTAGTTGATTGATTTCTGTCTTGATTTGAAATACCATAAAGCTGACGTATCGAGGAGGTACACAACTGCATTCGCCCTGTTTGAGGGGCTCTGGGAGGTATGTTTCGCCGTATGACCATGAGAGATAGCTGGCGCTCACTGCCTCGAAGGCTGGGATAACGGCTTGCTTCGTCAATGTTGGGTCCGACCATCCATCATCGAGGCCATTGTAAAAGGCAAGAGAGAGCGGCCCGGCCGTTGGCCCAGAATATTTACCTGCCCTTCTGAAATCACCGCTATCTCCATGGCTGATGGATATGCTCGAGTAACAGGACGGCCGCAAGCTGTTCTCGTGCATGTTGATGTCGGGACCCAGGCTCTCGGGCAGGGTATCCATAATGCAAGCATCGGTCGTGTTCCGGTCTTCATATTTGCTGGCTTGTGCCCATACACAGAGTCTGGAGAGCTCTTAGGCTCCCGCACAGAGTATATGCACTGGCTGCAAGAAGCCCCTGATCAGAAAGCCATTGTGCGCCAATATTGCAGATATACAGGCGAGGTTCGCACCGGACTCAATGTCAAACAGACCATTGGACGTGCTTTGCAGTTCGCAAGTTCTGCGCCGAAGGGCCCGGTCTACATTGCGGGCGCACGAGAGGTGCTCGCAGAAAAGATTGAGCCATACTGACTACAACAAGATCAGTGGGTACCCATCGGGCCAAGTGCGCTCCCATCAGATGCCATTCACGAAGTTTCCACGACACTGGCGCAAGCCGAGCGCCCGCTCATCATCACGAGATACTCCGGGCGAGACCGACGGACGCCAGATTTACTCGTCGCACTCGCGGACCTCATCCCAGGGATACGAGTACACGACACAGGCGGTAGTGACGTGTGTTTCCCTTTTTCACACATCGCGTCCGAGGGTTCCCGTTTCAGCATGCACGAGTGCACGAAAGACGCCGATGTGATTCTTCTTCTCGATTGCGACGTGCCCTGGATCCCATCCCGCAATCCACCTCCGAAGGGTGCAAAGATATATCACATAGACATCGACCCTCTCAACCAACAGATTCCGGTTTCTTTCTTCCCCGCTCATGGACGCTAGAAAGCGGACTGTCACACGGCCCTCACTCAGCTTGTCAGTCACCTCAAAAGCAACGATTCGCTCATTGCTACACTCCAACATCCGCGATTCGCGGCTCGCAAAGCCGCACGCGCCCTCGTGCATAAAGAGCGGTTAGCCGAGATTGCCTCGCAACTTCGCCTGGATGACGAGGACCAACTGAACGCAAATAACATCGGCAACCTCTTAAAAACAACGCTTCCGGACTCAGCAACGTTTGTCATTGAAGCCGTGACCTCGGCGCAGACACTCTTCGACCAGCTGCAACCCGATCGCCCAGGGAGCTGGATCAACTGTGGCGGCACAGGCATAGGATGGAGCAATGGTGCGGTACTAGGCGTGAAGATGGCACTGGCGGACATAGCGACAGGCGAGGGGCTTGATGAACCGAGCCTGGTCTGCCAGGTCGTTGGCGACGGGAGTTTCATGTGTGCTGCGCCGTCCAGCGCGCTGTGGGTCGGTAGCAAGTACAGCATTCCGATTTTGACAGTTGTGTTAGATAATGGGGGTAAGTCCACTTCATGATCATCGGTCCGACTTCTTTCTACCCGTCGAGCTATTGTTCATGGTCTTACCATATGAAAAATCCTGTGTTTACTGACTATACTCCACGCTCAGGCTGGAAAGCCCCTCGAAATTCGACTCAACTTGTTTACCCCGAGGGGCTTAATACGTCTGCGTCCGACGATGAGATCAACACATCTTTTCGCCCGACGCCTAACTATGCTGCTTTGGCAGAGGCAGCGGCTGGATCAGAAATTGTCGGTGGAAACAACCCCGACAACTCGGGGACGTGGATGCACGGCGTACGAGTGAAGACTGTAGGAGAACTCAGAGAAGCACTTCGGCTTGCGCGTGTTAGAGTGGGCGAGGAAGGGAAATCAATGCTGATTGAAATTTTAATGTAGACGGGTTGTGCAGCAAGGGACCGCTAGTTCTCGAACTTGTCATAGGAAGGGACCCAAGCCTTTACACGTGCCCCCTACAACATCATCTACCTTAGGTAAGAAGCACGCCAAAGTGAGTTAACCGATAGCTCCTAAGTTGTATGTCAGCCGTTTGTTTAGTATCTTGCAAGCTGGGGATGACTGAAATAACCTGTGGAGGACTCGATGCTTGGATCCTGTAAGTTCTCGAGATCTGCACATGTGTATACCAACTATGTTCTCAATATCCAAAGCCCTATAATACACCCATACACGTGACCATCTGTCCTCTAAATCACCGCCATATAAGCCTCCAAGGACTCCTCGCTTTCTAATTTAATATCAAGACCCGGGGCGATAAAGAAAATGAAACCCGACGAAATATCAAACGTTTTGCCATCGGCGTGTAGCGTGCCTTTGCCCGACGTGCATATCAAAACGCCGGGTCCTTCGCTCGCGGTGATCTCCTCGCTCTCGTTCGCCTCCATGACCGTCCTAAGCATGTCAAACTCGCCGATCGGCGGCTTGTATACAACCGTTTTACCGCTCTTGCTCTTCTCGCTCGGTTTGCTGGGGAGTGTAACGTCCTCTTTGCTGTGCGCCTTAAACGTCAGTGTGTTGGCGAATGTGTCGACGTTGTTTCGGTCTGCTGGGGGACAGAATCCGACGTTGAGTACGTTGTTGGAACGAGCCATGCATTCGACGATGTCGCCGGCAAGATAAGCATGGATGCCATCAGCAGGGATGAAAATTGCGTCTCCAGGTTGAAACACCATGTAGTTCATGCATAAAAGCGCGACGAGGCTTCCAGCATCTTCGGGACCATATTGGTCCTGCAATCGTGGCAACAAATCCAGGATATATGCCGCGCCTCCAAATTCGCTTTTAGAGACTTTGGGGAGCTCTGATTGTAATGTTCTAACGGCGTCGAGGTCGAGCCTCAGCAGTTCGCGCGTGACATTTCTCAACGTCTCGTTCGTCCACTTGTCCGATCCCCCAACGTTGAACCTCTTCAGGGGCGCGAGCTGAAAGAGAGGCGCGACTTCGTCCAATGGTTTGAACCCGGCGAAGACCTCGAACTTGGACAACGCGAGAGCGATCTCAGGCTTGTGGTTGGCGTCGGTGAAGCTCTCCGGGTCCTCCTCCCGCAGCTTCGCCGCGAGGTCTTTGTTGGGGTGGATCTGCAGGGGCAGGGCCTTCGCTATAGACAATATCTTGGGCAGATAGGGTAACTGAGCGTCGAACTTTGTGAGAACCTTCTTGCCGAGGAGTCGCTCCTTGTCGCGCTGGAGTACGTCGGCTAAAGGCTCGCCGGTCCGAAGCTTGCGGCCCGGGAAATCCGGGTAGTCCCCGAACCACATCTCGGAGTAGTTCTTCCCCGGGTCGATCTTGAAGCCGCCTCCTGGCGTTTTCTCGCATAGTCTTGCTGCTAATGAGTCGGATCCCTTCTTGCCCCACGGATACTCATTGCAGGTTCCAGCTAACTGGAATACGAGGTCTGACGACATTGTGGTGCTAATGGCTGATGTGGTACACTATATCCGGACAGGACGTTAAGCAACGGTCGCGGTGGATGGTCACTATACAGGCTCAATAAATCAACTTGCGTGTGTCTTAAAAATGAATATATTCTTGATGTTGGTTCAGTGATATGTTTATTGAGAGTAGATATTTCAACTAGTAGAACGTAAAATACTGCAAAAACTCTGGATTGTTGTTGTCTGTGTTGACTTCAGGTCAAAATCTCAGATGTATGATGCCTTAATGTCGTCATAGGTGAGTAGAGGATACAACGATTGGGGAGCGATTTGTGGAGCTGATAGACACGAATACTCTATCTAAATGGCATACCGTTCGCGTCTCGCGTATTCATATACTGTACGCATGTAGAATATGTGTGCAACACGCGAATTTACGTTTTTATATGAGAGAAAGATTAATGGACAACGTTCGAATCTCGGGGGTCCGTTTGTTCGTACATAGTAGTGAAATAGCGTCGTTAACGCAATACCTCTAACAGACAGGCCATTGGAAGGTAGAGAGCCACGACGAAGACTCTAGACGGAGTGGAAATACTGTCAAGGCGGATGCTGCTAGTTACAGAAAAAATATTTGAACTTTAGGAATGCGGCCTTGCTAATCTATTTATTATTAGACCTGGTGAATTCCTTCTGATTATAAGAGATCGTTTATTTTTATGCGACATCCTACACCATTTGTGTACACTAAGACTGATTCGAACTGGAGCCGCGTGTAAGATCAGATCGATGAGATCCCCACCGGAGATCTGTGGAGCGCGCTGAGGCGTGCCAAGGAAGAACATCAAGTCTTACGTATGATTCTCGGCAATTAACCAATGGTCCTGATCTCATAGGGGCTAGAGTAATACATGTGATTCTCCAGAGGCCGGCGTTTGAATAGCCATCGACGCTGAACAAGACTTCTGGACCGAAAATCTTGGTAGTTTTGACTTGACAACGAGAATCAAAACGAGCTGACAAAGAGATCCACAAATGCGGCTTCGGAGAGACAATTGCTTCCCGCTCTTTTTAGCACAGCAACAGCTTCAAATGATCTGCCCTTGCGGCCAGCCTCCGACGTCATCCCGCTAGGTCAATGAATGGCTAACGCGACTAAACAAGATGGCCAGCGCCCTGAAGCACGGCCGTGACGCAGTGATGGGAATGAGGGCTGAACCAGCTTTATAGAAAAAGTGGGAAGTATGTATATGCCCTATACGTAAGCTAGACACTCCCGATAGCATTATCCTCCTTATTGTCCTGTCCTAATTTACTGCAAGATGTCGGCCCCTGAGGAGAACAAGGAGGACAACGCTGCCTCCTCGGCGTACAAGGCCGTTGCTAACGTGCTACCGGTTCCCGCGACGACAGCGCCCGTTACTAACCCGCACGACCACGATCTTGCGAATAGCTTGACTGAGGAGCCTACACTATCTCATTCACTGGCCATGGCCGACCACGATGAGAAGGGGGTCGTCCAACACCCTCGCGATGAGGAAGTGGCTGATCTCGGGTGGCATCAGAAGAAGGAAGACATACCTGCTGGATTGGTTGGCGGACTGGGAAATGAGGATCTCTGGCTTCTTATCCGACGTTTTAATAAGGTGTGTCTCGTGTTCTCTTAGGCAGATGAATTCAGCTGACCGGTTTTAGCAAATGTACCATGTGAAAGAGGTTCCGCACACGGTTCCTGGAGATCTCGACCTCAATATTTCAGATGATGAGGAATTTTCCCCGGATAAGCTGAGAGCTACTGTGGAAAGGTTTTACATGACGTATGTACCTCGACCTGGGCTACAGTCGTTTCAAATCCGTTGAAGGATACCTAACACTTGGATTCCTAGGGTGGTCATCGGTTTATTAGCAACAGTCAAGCACATCGCTAGGCTTCGATCATGGCGGGAAACTCGAAGAACGACCTATTTCTGCCTCGTATGTATTCCCCCTCTACTGCGATACCCCAATGGCCTCGATGCTGATAGACATCCATAGGCGTACTTTGTCGCGTGGCTGTTCAACTTCATCACCCCGCTTCTCATCACTGTGTTAATCACCCTGATTGTCTACCCGCGTTCACGTGGGATTTTATTCCCGCCAGCCCCTATCTCGCTTGTTGATGCGAAATCAGGTGGTGTACAAAAGCCTAAGGCGGGTGTTCTGGGTAGTCACGAGAGTGCCACTGGAGCCCCTGAGAACCACAAGGGCGAAGCTGTTGAGCAGTACGTATTACATATCTTGATCTCTTTGTCCTACTAGTGATGAATAATTTTCTCATTCATCATGCGCGATTTGATGCTTTGCTGGGTTCTTTCATATCAATGATAGATAGATATAAACGCTAACACTGCCTACTAGGGAAGCATCCAATTTCTTCAACGGCTTCACAGCCGTTGTTGTCACCAGCGCTACTGGCAAGAATCCGCAGGCAAACCCTGAGGATGCGGAGAATTCAGCTGAGGATAGCGTGCCCGACCCAACGGGCATAACCGCGTCCGCGGCCGAAGCCAAAGACGTAGCAGCGGGCGGCCAGAAGGGGTCCAAGCACGACAAGACCAAGATTCCCGTGGAGAACGCCATCTGGAGCAAGATGCGGCCGATCATGCACGGAATCTCGGACGTCGCAGACACCTGGGAGCGCCTGGGGAACGCGCTGTCGCCGACGCCGCCGTTCCCGCAGGAAACGTACCGGATCCGGCTCGCGGGACTCGTTGCGCCGTTGCTTCTGGTATCCCTCTTTACAACGTCGTACATGTTTGTCAGGGGCGCTACTTTCGGCTTGGGGTTTGCATTCTTCGGGGACCCGATCATCACGCCCGGTTTGCGCTGGCTGAACAGGCAGTACCCGCACTGGCAGAAGCTTCTTGAGATGCGCAATACTGTGCTTAAGGGCGTGCCTACTAACGTGCAGCTCACGCTCACGCTGCTACGCATCGGCGAGGCCAATAAAGCACCTCTGCCACCGGCACCGCTCGTCCGTGCACCGCCGCCCGATCGTCCCGCGGAAGTCACCGACGCGGAATTGCGCGCCACGGGCGCTGAACCCCCGCTGAATGCCACTGAAGAAGAGCTTGAGGAGGCGATGGAGCACGATCCCACCACCGCGCACGAGACGGCTGGCGCTGACATCGATGCTGCCAAGAGCGGCCATCACAAGAAGGGAGGAAGAGTCCTCGGCGCATTGAAGAGCGCTGTCAAAGGTACCGTGAAGGGGGTCATCGCGAGCGACGCGGCGCGCGCCAAGGCTGGTTCGCAACCGGCCAAGAACCGGCTCGGCGTCGTGCCCCCGGCCAAAGCCGACCTGTTGTCGGGCCCCGTAGATTTCAAGGGACGGTATAACGGCCGGAAAGGCCGGATGTACATCGCCACGAAGTCGACCATTCCTGCCGTGGGGTTCAGCACGGATGTGACGACGAAGTTGGTGGTTGGGGAAGCGGAGCTGCATCCTAGTTGGAGCATCGCGATTGGCGATATCAAAGAGTTGAAGAAGATTGGAGGCTATGGGTGGAAGGCGAAGCTGGTGGTCGGGTGGTCACTGGGTCGTGAGGTGAATGATGGGCTGGAGATTACGGATCGCCTGGGGAATGTTAGACGCATTACTGCACTCCCGCTGCGGGATGAGTTGTTTAATCGGTTGGTCGCTATTGGGGGGCAGAAGTGGGAGGCTTGGTGAGATATAAATGTTATTGAATTTCATAATGTTTAAGCACAGGTCTGACATTGTGTGTGTTAGTGCCCGGTCATGGATTTGATTCCGTCGGTGTTCTGATACATCCTTGCGTGCGATGCGAGTGTATTATTTTGGCCCAAGGGGTTTGAGCGAACCGTCGTGAATGCTTTAAGATACTAGACTTCTTAATTTTGTGCTAACAATACTTTTATTGAGGTGTTGGAAAGGAGGTATATTGGGTGCTTAAGATATGAAAGGATACATGTTCTATATCCTGGTGATAAGCATGTTAATTGTAGCTAAACTCTCCTCTTTCCTTTACTCTTAATATGGTATACCACTGCCCTTGAAACCTAAACGACGAAGGGAAGGGAACAATATGCACTGCAGGCGAGGGACGTCGTATTATACTCGTAGATGCCGGAGTTAAGGTGAGATAGTTTAGCTCCTATATTGACCACCAATGAGTACGCCCGCAGAATGACATACCGTTCTCAAATTCGCGAGAATTTCAACAACCGCAAGCAATCCACGAGAGACCTAGTGATTAAACAGGGATTGTGCTATTGAAATCAACACAAGGCCCGTACGACGACATCAGCGAAGCCGTCGAGTTTGTGACCGCCGCGCCCAGTGCTGAGGTTCCGCACTTGAGTCCGAGGGCAAAGCTTCCTAAACAAGAACTGGAGTCAACAACGGCTGTACTGAGACATCATGAATTTCAAATTGGCGTACTAGGGTTTGGCCTTTGCGGTTCGGGAGGAAGTTTAGGGGTTGGGTGTATGATAGACTCACCAGCCATCACATTCGCCATGTAGGCGTCGGTATGCGTGTGGTCGTTCGGATAGTGCGCGTTCACCGTCGTTGTCCCGAGTTTGGTCATGGCTTGTGCAGCGTACTCGCCGTGGGCTACATGATAGACGCCTGCTGCTGTGCCTCCGAGCTGGCTTGCTGCGAGCCTTTTTTTTCGCATGGTTAGTTGATGAACCAACCAGCCCGAATGGGTGCGTTAACTTGACTTACCAGGCGTAGTAATCAAATCGTGACGAACCCCAGCCGCATGTGCCGCCTTCACAGATGCTGTGATGATAAGTTAGAGACAGAGAGAAGAACAGTGATATGAAAATGACGTGATTAGGAAGGCCTCGAAGATATTCCCGTATACCATGATGAGGATAAAAGATACTACTTACTTGTTTGGCGTGGCGGAGCTTAGTATCACCTTTGCCCCCTTGGCAAGGAATAGATTCGCGGCATTCTCGTAATAAGCCGGGTACGTTAAGACGGTCTCAGCAACGCCATTATAAACCTGCCAATAACACCAATCAATCAGCTCTACTCATCCCATCATCCAACACCATCTGAAATCAATTACTAGTCCGCATATCTCACCGTACTGCAAGTCTGAGTCCCATCACCAAAGCAGTCCGTCCTTCCATTATCCGTGGGGGACAAACTACCGCCGTCATTATGCCCGAACTCGACAACGACCCAGTCGCCCGACTTCACCACGTCAGCGATCTCCTTGAAGCGCCCCTCGCGCGTGAACGAGCGAGCGGAACGCCCCCCGATCGCCTTGTTGGAGACGACATAGCTGGAGGGTAGGCTGTATTTCAGGAACTCCCCCCAGCCTTCCGTCCCGGAACCCCCGCCGGCTTTGGCCATTGTCGAATCCCCGGCTAGGTACACCGTAGCTGCCGTGGCGGAGCTGGTGCCGAGGAATGAAAGCAATACGGTGGATAGCATGGCGACTGATAAAGTGGACTGCGCTGTGAGGGTTAGGGGTGGATCGTAGAAGGTATGCTGCTGTCAGGTATTAATGGAGATTTTGTTTATCTCCAGCACGAGCGTGAATTTGAGGGCTAATAAGCATCGCGTAGTGTTTACACGTGTAGTATGTATGTATATAGTTCGCACAAACATCGAAATCGAAATTCACGCCATTGGAGCGGCTACGCAACTAATTTAGGGGTTTGGGGCATCTGAGATCGATCATTGCAACATGATAATTCCGGCTTTCGCGATTAGATACTCCGTTTTCCCGGTGAGGTCTATGAGCCGGGGAAGACTTGTAAAATCACTAGGCAGGTTAAATACTCTCTGGTTGAGCCTCGGTACATGGTATAATAGTAGATTCTTGGTGAAGTGTGCATGGCCGCGGGGAGCCGGCTGAATGGAGGTAGTTCCTCCGGTGGTAATTGGGAAAGTGATTCAGGTACAGGAGCATGCAACTTGTATTTATATGTTACTTACATGTCCTTTGACACGTTATGGCTCTGATATCAAAGAATGATAAGAGAACTACTAAAGTTGTGAGTGTAGGGTCACATGAACCGGAAAATTCTCGTTTTCGCCGGGCTTCAGGGCTGGCTGCCGAGTACACCAAACAACTACCGGTACATAATAGGAGTGAAGGGTGATTTGAAGAAATATGTGCTTAAATAAAGGTTGTGTAAATATGCTACAGTAAAAGTACACCGTCCGTTGGTGGGTTGAGCAGAGGACTGGGCAGACTGCTATTAGCCTTGGATCAATCTAACTCTAGTAATTGATCCCATAACGGAACAATTGGTTAACGATATTGATCGATTGTTTCGAAATTGGGGTATTGAGCATAGAAAAGGCGTACTAAACTGGTACTGGCATGTTGTTACCCTCTCATGCTCGTCGACTCCCGATACCCAATGTCATCCTTTCTCTGTTGCACCGACAAGTCCACTTCTCTATGCCAGTGTCGGATGCGGTTGCGTTGCGAGTGCTCATACTCCGGCATTGACATTAGCGCTCGTCCAAACCCACTACGCTCCTTCCCGCTGGCTAAGCCGAACAAGGCCTCGTCCGCCCGATTCAAGATACTTGCAGTCCGCGAGTCAAAATAGAGGCCGCAGTGTCGCATCTCTTCCAGCAGTTCAAGCATGCCTGATAGATCACCATGACGTGCCCAATAGATGGCAAGAAGATCATTAAAGAAGGGGGTGGAAACGCCTAAGACGTAGGACTCGAGGCCTAGTTCCTTGATACGAGGCAATATGGAAAACACTAACGAGGAGGGCGCGGAGAAGGCAGTATCAAGTCGCCGAAGCGCGAGTAGTAGGTAGGCCGGATATAGAGGACCGTGAACATAGAGGCTCAGCTTCCGGGGGTCGCCAGGATCAGAGACGTTGTCAGATGACACCGATGTAGTATTGACCTCAGCAGCTTCAAGTTTAGGTTCAGTATCATGGCTGGGCTCATCTGGTGACTTTGCGGTGCTAGGCCGGCCGCGTTTTCGGGCCTTTGGCGAGGCCTCTGCGTCATCGGATCGATTAGCAGCCTTTACTATGCCTAGACGAGCAGGCATGGTAAAGACCTCCTTCTCCAAAACGTCCCATAGCTCGAAATCGGATTTTGCGGATGTAATCAAGCCCTCAATGCGAGTCCTTTCGGGAAATCGCTTGGCCTCGAGCTCGACAGTCCGGGCAAAGGTATGGGCTGGGGCCTGCCACTCGTTATCGACGAATTCGTCCTCCCGGGCAGCGGCATCGTGGGCGTCGTCATTGTATTTTGCTGACTTCGCCTGTTGTTTGATGGTATCGAGGGCTTTTTCAGCAGCGGCTCGGAGCGGGGGCGGGAAACGCAAGAGAGCTTTGGCGCGGTCTTTGGCGGCGCCCGAGAGGATGGCCGGTGCGGTGACGGTGGCTTCGCGGGCTTGGCCGGCGTCGAGGGCAGCTTGCTGCATAATGAGCCTTGTAGACCGATTGGCAGCGGGATTGATGGGCTCGCCGCCATCTTTGACGACTGGCTTGAGGCTGCGGGCTTCGATGTCGGCAAAGATGCGCTCGAAGATCTGGCGTTCGGACGGGGTGATAGTACCCCGATTCGCGACCTCGGCAACGGGAACGTCTACACCTGGCGGCCCGATCTCGTAATCGAATGGAATGTCGTTTTCTCCGGTGCGGCGGGCGGTCGCATGCAACGATCGCACGATGCCAGCCGCTGCGCGATGCGCCGGTATGCGGAGGATGGTCCTCGTTTGGTAGAGGAAGGGCATCAAGGTGAAGGACATTGTGATTTGACCCTGATAGCCGTCGAGGCAGCACGAGCACAATTCGGACAAAGATGAGTACAAGACTTGTATAGGGAGTGCCCGCCCGGGTAGGAAATGTGGTATGTGACAGGATCAACTTTTTCTTTGCAATTGGATACTGAAGCTTTGCGACCTGGGGGACTGAGAAATTTTAATGGGTCCAAGCCACCGAGGCAGGTATATACCTACCTAGGTACTTACCTATGCACCATTGTGCAGCTAGAGGGGTCGCTATCTCCTAAGGAGGTAGGTACTATCTAGCGCCTTCAAGTTGCATCTGCTGGGTGCTGCCTGGGATTGCAGGCAGGCGCAGGTGGAGACAAAGTGAACGCGAAAGCGCATGACTTCGCGTTAATTGATTTTCGCCGGCGCGACTTGCCCTCGTCATCGTGGTTCCTCCCATTTCTCGTTGCAAAAAGCTGCATAGCTCTTTGACAGTGACGCCGAATTAACTGCGCTTCGTTCTGTTCCAACCTTGGTTGCCGCCTCTTCAATATTCGGCCTTGGAATTAGAAGATATGGACATTCGCTCCTTCTTCAAGTGATCGATTCACATAACCATCTTTGACAAAGAGCCACGCGCCTCGACTGACAAAAGTCACCTACACTCTTCCATTTTCCCAATTCTATATCCAAACTATAACCCTCACTCTACCGTTTCATCAACAAGTTCCTTTGGCTCAGATTGGGTTATTTTGTGCCACTATCTTGCCATTGTACGCTGTTACAACTACACTCACATTCTCTACAATGCCGCCAGGAAAGTTGAGCGCCTTCGAGGCGCGGAGAAGGGAGAATGTTGCGAACAACGCGAAACTGCTTAAAGACACTGCCGACCTCGGCGCAAAAATGAGGAAAGCCGCAGCACCACCCACCAGGCCAGCCGCCCCGCGGAAACGCAAGGCCGCCGAACCTGCAGTCCGTACCCGTGTCATGCCCGTTCGACAGAGCGCCCGGTTGGCAGGTGCGAGCACTGACTCCAAAGACACGTTGGTGAAACTAGAAGACGTGCCTGTCGAGTTGAAGGATAGAGAACCAAAGCGAGTCCGCACAAATGGGGACCTCCAGTTGTCAAACCTCCAGGTGGAGGGTAAAAGATGGTCAAGTACGGAAGCTCTAGCTAGCTTCGTGCAGGGGGCGCAGCCGGGCGTCAGGACGTTTACCAACGACGATATCAATGAAACGACCGATGAGAAATTGAAATCGTTGCGGCAGGACTTGAATGACCTGACGTTGTTCGCGGGATGGCAACCAAACGGTGAGTCTACGGCAGAAGTTATAGTGTCTATGCCCGCGGCGTTGCTAACACAATTGTCCAGATATAAAAATAACCCCCGAAAGAGTGTACGCTCTCACCTTCCACCCCATATTAGACAAACCCATTGTACTGGCGGGAGACAAGAAGGGCACGCTGGGGTTCTTCGACGGCTCGCAAAAAACGCCAGATTATCCGGAGGACGATGACGAAGACTTCGATGTTCCATTACCCCAAATCGGCGCATTCGAAGTCCACAATCGCACCATTACCTCTATCAAAATCCCCATGTTCGACCAGAACTCCGTCATAACGAGTTCCTACGATAGCTCGATACGCTGCCTCGACCTGCCAACGCAGGTTAGCACCCAGCTATGGGCACCAGAGGAAGACGAGGATGAGCTGGGGATTTCCTGCATCGACATATCCCCTGAAGCAAAGGACACCATCATATTCTCCACCCTCGAAGGCTCGCTAGGTCGAATCGACAGGCGGTCAAAATCAAAAGCCGAGATCTGGGGATTAACAGACAACAAGATCGGCGGTTTCTCCCTGAACCCACTCCTCCCACACCTCGTAGCCACCGCATCCCTGGACCGTACCTTGAAGATCTGGGACTTGCGCATGGTAAAGGGCAAAGGCGACCTCCGCCACCCGGCCCTGCTGGGCGAGCACACATCGCGCCTCTCGGTGTCACACGCATCGTGGTCCCGCGGGGGTCACATAGCCACGTCGTCGTACGACGATACGGTCAAGATCTACGACTTTTCATCCGCCGCGAAGTGGAAGCCCGGGCATGATATTCCAGCTAAGGAGATGAAGCCCGCTGTCAAAATCCCCCACAATAATCAGACAGGTCGGTGGGTCACCATCCTCAAGCCGCAGTGGCAGACGAACCCCGCCGACGGCATAGAGAAGTTCGTCATTGCCAATATGAACCGCTTTGTCGATGTCTTCGATGAGCAAGGCACACAGCTGGCGCAGCTTGATGGGGATGGCATCACTGCTGTCCCTGCTGTTGCGGAGTTTCATCCCGTAAGGAACTGGGTTGCCGGTGGGAACGGGAGTGGGAAGTTGACTCTTTGGATGTAGGTTTGGTGTGGAGGGGGCTGGGGCTGGCGTTCGGTGGTGGTTGTGGTAGGGGAGATCTGACTGGAGTTGAGAGGGAATAAGTATGTTGGTATACTTATCTATCCATTGACTGATCATGCTAGATTAGTTTGGCTACATCAGACGGCTTCACGTTTGATGACATTTGGCTTGTATATACTGCCCCCCCGCGCATAGATTTCAACCTACGGGTTGATGTGTCGGACTGATCTATCTGTCGAAGTCTTTGCGAGTGGCGTACACCCCCGCTACTGTACGTATTGAAATATGAAGTACCGTTTGGCTAAGATGAGATGAAGTTGCTCTCGGCATTTATAACATCACCGCACCGCTTGAGTATAACCCCCTAGCATCACACCTCTAATCCTATACACTCATCATAAGGGGAGAAATCTACCCAACGCATGAGTTTAACAGTATACTTTATTATTCGGAGTACGGGAGTACAGCATTTACTTACTCTGCCAGTGACTACCGGCTGGATATCATATATACATACAAGGGTATCTCCACCACACCACACCACATCACATCATAACATCATGACCTCCTCAGCATCGACTTCCGGCTCCTGTTCGGCCCCTTCATTGACCCGGAGAAAGGGATGTCGCAGTGCCTCGGCAGCACTAATCCTTCTCGTCGGATCGAGCTCCATGCAGCGCGAGAGAAACTCAATAGCCTCTTTTTCCTCGGGGGTCAACGTGTTAGCGGTGCCGTCCCTCCCACCATCACTGCGGCACGTGGACCACAGCATGATCTTCTCGAAGGAGAAGCCCTGGCTGCTAATCGTGGGGATGGTGTGGTCGAACATGCAACCGTGCAGCTGCCCCGCCAGCTTCATGCGCTTGCTGCCGAAGATGGTGGCGATCTCGATCATGGCCTCGATGTCGTCGGCGCTGTTGAAGAAGGGGAAGCGTCGGCATAGAATGGTGAGGAGGATCACGCCCGCGGACCAGATGTCGATTTTTGTGGTCTGTTCTGTGCATTTGAAGAGCACCTCGGGAGCCCGGAACCCGCGCGTGCCGGCTCGGTTGGCGCGCCGAGATGGTCGCGTGTCTTGCTTCGGATAGCCTGGCTGGAGATGGTGCAGCGAGTTGAAGGCAACGGATTGCTGCAACCGCTGCTTGCGGACCTGGCGGTCCTCGTGGCAGAGGCAGGGCTTGCTGTCGGTCCCTTCCCGCTCGGCGAGGCCAAAGTCTACTAATACACCACGTTTCTTGTCTGGGTCGTAAAGGAAGTTGGTGGGCTTTATGTCTCGGTGGACTATCCCCCTCGTGTGCACAGCGGCGAGGGCTGTGAACAAGGACCGAAGGTAGACGCGGGTGTCGTAGATGTTCATCTTGGGATAGTACTTCCGAAAGTCTTGGTGCCGGAAGTAGGGGAGGATGAGGAGGACTTGATCGGACTGGCGGAATGCGGTGATCAGGGGACACACGGAGGGAGAATCGCGCAGGTCGTGGAGAAGCTCGAGCTCGTTGAGAATGCGGGCGGGCGAGGAGGTGACGTATATCTTTTTGATGGCTACGAACTTGGGTTTCCGGCGTGGAGGTCGCGATGTGGAATTCATATGGGAAGCGGAGGACTTTAGAGGCGGCGGAGTCCATTGGCCCTCGTCGGCGTCGATATCCCACTTGTTGACGTAGTGATCGTAGCGGATGTCCTCAGCCTTGTAGACGGTCGAGAAGGTGCCTGGATGGGTGGTCAGTCAGGGAACTGAGCGGTGGAGGCAACTAATAGCCGAGTTACCTTCGCCAATGCGTTTGATTAGACGGTAGTCATCCCGGAAATGGGGAAAGGTCTGCTGGAGCTTCTCCATGTCCTGCTGCACAGTCACATCTATCGGCTCGTCCTCGTCGGACGACTCGGATGCGTCGTCGTCGTCGTCGTCATCGTCTACAGCTCTGTCCAAGTCTTCGTCATCGTTGCCGTGTCCATGTTCGTCATAGTCGTCGTCGCCGCGCTGTGTTTGCGACTGCGACTCTGTCTGTGACCGTGACCGTGACCGTGATTGTGACCGTGATGTCTCGGTCCGTTCATGCTCTTCAGACGAGTGATACACGCCCGGATCGTCTTCATGGATGTGGAAGGACCGTTTTGCCGTCATACGATCTTGTGGCTCATGGGCATCGTGTGCGGCGGCATGGGCAGACATGACTACTCGTCGATGCAGCTAAGACAACACCTTCCCCCTCGCGGCCTACTCTTCCCCCTTTCCAACCGGGTCGAGATTTAGACGTACGTACACAACACTGCTCCTGAAAGAGGTTCGTCTTGGTCTTGATGCTGTGAGGAGTCGTTGAAAGTCGAATTGGAGCGACAGCTGCCCCGTATACTAGATATATGATATATGTACCTACGAGGAAGAAGGAAGACAAAACGGATGGAAAGCACCTCGGGTATGGACAAGTGCTTCGAATGCCGAGTTTGAAACAAACGCCAATTGATGCGGCTGAAGAAGGGCAAAGAAACGTGGTCGGGTATTTTGTTATTATTGGGATGAAGTCACATTGATCTAGAATATTGAGTGACCAGGCTGATCCTTCCGAGGTCAGGGCGCGTCTCGCTCATGCTGAGAGACCATGGTGGGGTTGTGCCTTTTACAGTGCAGTTACAGTGTGTATTACCTATATTATTAAGGCAAAACCTGTAATTGAGTGGTATACACACTGTACGAATAAGATTCAGTCAGCGGTTTGGCTTGACAGTTTGGCGGGGAAAGTGGGCCTGAACCCTAAGTAGGTACTTTGGCGGCGCGTCGCAACAGAAAACGGAAAACAATCCAAACAAAAACAAACGGTTGCCGAGGAGGGGGCTCCCCACTCCATACCCACCCAGGTATTGTGGTGTCACTGCCCCGTCGCCGGCGCATCACATCGCCAACATCTCTACCATAATCAACCCCCATGAACATAGACGCTTGTTTGACGTTGTTTAGAGTGTTAACAACATTTTCCATTCTGTTTAAGTAAATTTTATTTCCGTCGTATCTTTAAGTGAATTCCCCCCGGCTGTGTGCACAATAAATAATATTTGTTTACTTCGAATCGACACCCCTTGCGGCCAGGCCTCATACACTCTGCGACACCAGCAAGACAGTGTGGGCCGAAGGAGAGCGGTAGACACACCCGTTCCGCCACCATGGAGTCGATCGACTTCGACATCAACGATGCGCTCAAGCACTACATGAGCGATCCCGCCTCGATAGCGACGCCCGAGGCCGACGGCGCTCTGCTCGACTGCGAGTCCGACCCGGAGTCCCTGTCCAACGTCGCCCTCATCAACCCCGTCCTCAACCCCATCATCGATGCCGTCGCCGACAACCCCGACGCCATCACCCGCAGCGCCTCCTTCGACTCGCTGCAGTTCCTACTCAAGTGCGCACCCACCTCCCCTCACCCCCTCGTGAAAGACCAAGAGCCGCAGCCCTCCGCGTCCAACGCCACCGACGCTGCTGTTCCCGCTGCTGCTAGTGCTGCTGCTACCACAAGTAAGACGATGCGAGAGCCTGTTTCTAAGTTGTTCGTGCAATCCAGGTACACCCAGTTTCTCCCCACGCACGCCCTCAGCAAGATCTTCGATCTGGTCATGAGTGGCCTCTCCGCCGAGGCCGATGCCATCGCCCATGATCTCGAGAACCCCGACGAGCAGGACATCCTCGCCCACCACAAGACGCTCCTCGAGATTTATGGCTTCCTCATCCAGTGGACCATGGCCTGTGTCGAGACCAAGGCCGCCGAGAAGTCGTCTGCCGCCCCCGTATCGCGCGCCAGAGGTAAGGGTGCCAAGTCAAAAGCCGCCGCTAACAGGCACGGAGAAGACCACTGGGACAGCGCCGTCCAGCTCCAGTTGGCGCTGGATGTCATGGCCAAGGTAATGAAGTTGAAGCTGGGCAAGCTCTTCCTGACCACGAGCGAGCGCGACACCTTCGTCGGCCTCCTAACCCGCCCCGTGTACATGGTACTCGAGAGCGAGCAGAGAGTCAAGAACACAGCTATCAGGATGCATGCTTTCAAGGTCCTTTGCATTGCGGTTAAGCACCACGGTCACGGCTATGGTAGGTTGTCGGTGGGGGACGGAAGCAAGCAGCGTTGAGATGATCACTGACACGGACACAGCCGCCCAGATCTCTATCGTTCAGAACCTGACCTATTTCGAGCACTTATCCGAGCCCATGGCTGAGTTTCTTCATATCTTATCGGAACAATACGACTACCCACAACTAGCCGAAGAGATCCTAAGAGAGATTAGCAACAAAGAGTTCAACTCAAACGACACGAAGGGGCCCAAATCCGTCTCAACCTTCATTGCCAAGCTTTCTGAGCTTGTGCCGAGATTAGTGATCAAGCAGATGACGATGCTTGCTAAACAGTTAGACAGCGAGGTCAGTATTCCAGCCCACCGGTAGCCCACCGGTTCGATGGCAGTGGACTAACTAGGCATCTAGTCGCATACACTACGGAGCTCGTTAATTGAGGTCTGTGGAAACATGATAGCCCATCTTAGCAAGCAAGAAGAACGGAGCGACAACCACAAGTCTCAACTCAATGCCTTTTTCGATGTGCTTGAGGAGCGATTCCTGGATATTAACCCGTACTGCCGGTGCCGAGTGATGCAAGTGTATACAAAACTGTGCGACCTAGAGCAAAAGTTCCCCAAGCGGAGGCAAAAGGCTGCCGAACTTGCTTGTCGGAGCCTAGAAGACAAGAGCAGCCATGTCAGGAGAAATGCGGTCAAATTACTAGGCACCCTAATCAAGACTCACCCGTTCACTGTTTTACACGGCGCTCAGCTCTCTCGGAAAGACTGGCAGGAACGCTTGGACAAGGTCGATGCCGAACTGAACGCACTGAAGCCTCCAGGGGGCGGACCCGGCTTAGGTGAAGATAAGGCTGATTCGACTGCCCTGGTAGACGAGCCAACCCAGGTGATGGATTCGCCGCAAGAACCAACAGAGATGTCCGAGGAACAGAAGGCTGCAGCTATTCAGAAAGCCCAAGAGGACGCCGCTACATCTGAGGCAATTGAGAAGCTTACTCTCACGAAGCGGTACTACACGGACGCTCTCAAATTCATCGAGGTGCTGCACGAGGCTACGGGCGTTGTTGTGCAACTCCTCGGTTCGAAGAACAAGTCTGAAGTTATCGAGGCTATGGACTATCTAGAGATTGGTAATGCCTACAATATTGAGGACAACATGGTGGGTATCCGGCGCATGATGCGTCTCATCTGGACCAAGGGGAACAGTGATGAGGGCAAAGGTGTGCAGACACATTTGATTGACTGCTACAAGCGTCTGTTCTTTGAGGCGCCGGACCACTTCAGTCCCAATGACGCAGCCATATATATCGCGAGAAACATGATCAGTCTCACATCAGGCACTACGCCGGCTGAGTTGACGAGCTTGGAGCAGTTGCTTGCCACCATGATGAAACAAGGCATGATCTCAGATCGGGTCGTCACTAAACTGTGGGAAGTGTACGGGTTTCAGAAGCGAGAGATTTCACGGTCTCAGCGAAGAGGTGCCATTATTGTGTTGGGTATGCTTGCGACGGCATCACCCGAGATTGTGGTAGGGGAGATGGAGACGATGCTGCGATTCGGTTTGGGACCTCATGGTCGATCCGATCTTCAGCTCGCCAAATACACGTGCATTGCTCTGCGGAGACTGAACCCGACGGGCCGGCAAGCAAAGGACTCTTCGGTCACCTTCAGTCGCCTTCCAAATGAGCACGCCGTACTGGCTAAACTCGCTGCCATTACCGAAGTGCCAAGTGAGAGCAAGGAGTGGTTTGGGGTAGCTGAACAAGCCATTAACGCCATCTACTCGCTCGCCAAGCACCCCGATATTTTGTGTACCGATATTATTCGGCGACGAACCAAAGTCGTTTTTGCGTCGCAGCAGAAATCGCCATCGGCGTCGCGACCGGGGTCACGAGACGATGCTACGATGACAGTGGCGGGCAGTCATGGCATAACGCAAAACTTCAACACCATGGCCCTTGACGCGCCCACACAGACCATTAACCAACCGGCACCTGAGCCGCCAGCCGAGCCCAAGGAGAAGGCAGCCATCGCCTTATCACAGCTACTTTTCGTCGTGGGGCATGTAGCGATTAAGCAGATTGTGCATTTAGAGCTCTGCGAACTTGATTTCAAGCGGAGAAAGCAGGAGAAGGAGAAGGAGTCGTCAAAAGCCGACGAGCCGCGAGCCTCTACGGGCCGGAAGAGCAAGGGGGCTGCAGCAGCACCAGCGCCAGAGGACCCAGGCGATGAGTTGGACTTAATCGGAGGGACGACGGAGGATGACTTCACCGAGGCCATGGCTCATATTCGTGAGCGTGAACTCCTCTTCGGGCCCCAGTCCCTCTTGTCCAATTACGGACCCATGGTCGCCGAGATTTGCTCGCGAAGCGACATCTACAAGGACAAGAGCCTCCAGGCGGCGGCCACGTTGTGTCTCGCCAAGCTGATGTGCGTCAGCAGCGAATACTGCGAGGCACACTTACCGCTGCTCATCACCATCATGGAGCGCTCGCCCAATCCCACGGTGCGATCCAACGTCGTTATTGCTCTAGGCGACATGGCCGTGTGCTTCAACCACCTGATCGACGAGAACACCGACTTCCTGTACCGCCGGCTCGCGGACACCGACCTCTCGGTGAAACGCACTTGCCTCATGACCCTCACTTTCCTCATCCTCGCCGGCCAGGTCAAAGTCAAGGGTCAACTAGGCGAGATGGCCAAGTGCCTCGAGGACGAGGATAAGCGCATCGCGGACCTCGCTCGCATGTTCTTCTCCGAGCTCAGCACGAAAGATAATGCGGTGTATAATCACTTTGTCGACATGTTTAGTCTGCTCTCCGCCGGCCAGATGGATGAGGAGCCTTTCAAGAGGATTGTGAAATTCTTGCTTGGTTTTGTTGAGAAGGTGAGTGCATTTCTTTCTCAGTCCTTTTCTAATTCTAACAATACGAGATAATTTGGCTATGGTTGAGCTTTGACGGGGCTAACGTGAATAAATCACAGGATAAACATGCGAGACAACTCGCCGAAAAGCTGGCGGCTCGTCTCCCTCGCTGCGAGACGGAGCGCCAGTGGAACGATGTTGCGTTCGCTCTTGGGTTATTGCAACATAAAAATGAGGATATTAATAAGGTCGTGAGTGAGGGGTTTAAAGTCGTCCATGCGGCGGCTTAGGTGATGAGTAACGTTATGACTTGGGTGTTATGAGTGCGTGCATGACGAAGGACTGTGATACCAGGACGGAGTTTGGCGTTTGTCCGGATTACGTGTTGAATGTGTAGGTCGAAATCCGTTATAGAAATGGACCGCTGTGGCT
This sequence comes from Xylaria longipes, assembly GCA_025201785.1. NCBI lineage: Eukaryota > Fungi > Ascomycota > Sordariomycetes > Xylariales > Xylariaceae > Xylaria > Xylaria longipes. The sequence goes on from MU619763.1 coordinate 140,680, forward strand.
TAAAGATGTGCATTTAACTGGTTGACTTTTCGTGGGTGTGTGATATGAAAAAAAAAAAAAAAAAAAAAAAAAAGAAGGTTGTAGCTTCGGGTCGTTTGGCGGAAAAGTATGACTGCAGTGTCCGGCATTACTTACTAAACAACGTCTGAGTCGTAGCCTATCTATCTAGATACAACATATGTTGGTATAAGCAAACCCCACATTGGAGTTCTGGTAAGGAACCCGCTTATCTCCCCTCCACACCAAGATCGATATCGACCCGTTATGGACGATAGAAACGGCCTGCATTTAGCAGAGTCAGGGATTCTCGGTCTAAGTCATTTACACACAGATAGATGCCTAAGATAACGCAATGGACCGCCGCGCCTCCGACGACAGCCGGGCGCCTTTCCTAGCGGCCTCATCTCCATCTCCGGAGGAAGATACGGGGCAGACTCACGACGGGGCGGCGTCCGAGGAGACGTACGTGGACGACGACAAAGCGCATCACATCGTCCACCGTATAGACAGGCGCATAATCCCTCTACTCTTCGCAGCAGCAATGGTGAACTTCATGGACAAAACCATCCTCTCCAGCGCGGCGGTCTTCGGCCTCCGGAAAGACACGGGACTCATCGACCCCGGCCCCGGCAACGGGAACGAGAGCAAAAACAAATACGCTTACGTTGCAACCGTGTTCTACATCGGCTACGCATTATCCAGCTACCCGGCCGCGGCCCTCTTATCTCGCCTGCCCGTGGGGAAGTTCCTGGGCGTGAGTCTTCTGCTCTGTGGTGTCGCCGTCGCTTCTACGGCGCTGTCTAAGGACTTTACAGCGTTAGTGGGGTGTAGATTCGCGCTTGGCGTGTTCGAGGCGGCCGTTACACCGTCTCTAGTCTTTGTCACGGGGACGTGGTATACCCGCGACGAGATCCCGAAGAGAACCGGTGTCTGGTTTTCCGGTCACGCAGTCGGTGGGATCGCGGCTTCGGGGCTGGCTTTTCTCGTTGGGGTAGTGGTGGGCGAGAACGAGGATGGGCATAGTCATGCATGGAGGTGGATGTTTGCCATCCTCGGGGTGCTTACCTTCGTCTTAGGTGTCGTCGTCCTGCGCTTCCTGCCAGACGGGATCTACACCGCCGCCTTCCTGAGCCACGAGGAGAGACGCTGGGCAAGAGATCGCGTCGTTCGCGCGGGGATGGGCAACACGAGCAACACCGAGTGGAAGTGGGACCAGGCGCGCGAATGTCTGCGTGATCCGCAGACTTGGATGATTTGTGCCATTTCCCTGTGCTGTCAGATTCCGAATGGCGGGACGCAGAATTTCGCGAATCTCGTCGTTACGGCGCTTGGGTTCACCCCACTGGGGAGTACGATTGTTAATGTGCCGTATTCGATCCTTTGTATTGCGGCTATTTCGGGCTCTGGATGGTGTGCTGGGCGCTTGTAAGTTTCTTCTTTGGCTTTCCCCCCCTTTTTTCCAAGATTTTACGTAGACTTGGATGAGCTGGTGTGGCCGAGGTTTGAGGTATGAAAGCTGACGCTATACAGCCGTTCGATGAACTGCGTCCTCATCGCGCTCGTCGTGATCCCCCCAATCGCGGGATCAGCGCTCATCGAGCACCGCGCTGGGATCTCGCGCAGCGCATCTCTGCTAGCGTATTTCCTCCTCGCTTCGGGACCGGCCGCCCTCCCGCTGCTCTGTAAGGAACTCTCAGCGTTACCCCACCCCCTTTGCCTTGGCCACTGCTAGATGATGAAGCTTTCTTTTAAGCCAAATCATTACTATCGCGAAACTTCGCAATTCCCATGTGGCGATAACTGACACCTTTCAGTATCCCTCGTGCAGTCCAACATCCGCGGCGTGACGAAGAAGAACACCACAACAGCTCTTCTGTTCGTCGCGTATTGCGTCGGCAACATCATCGGGCCCCAGCTCTTCATCGAGGGCGAGGCACCCGCATACGCGACTGCGTTTCGCGGGATTGTAGCTTGTTACTCCCTTGTTGTTGGGCTTGCTTTGGTGTTAAGGGGCTACTTAAATGCTTTGAATCGCAGGAGAACAGTCAAGGAGGGTGTAGGGGGGAGTCGCGGGGCTTCGGGTGTTGTGAGTAGTGGTAGTGGTAGTGGTAGTGACGAGGATGTTAGGGAGCTGAGACTGAGGCCGGAGAATTATGAGGACATTACGGATTGGAATACTTTTGGGTTTCGATATAGACTCTAGAGTCGATTTAAAGTATTATTTTGGTTACGTGCGTTTACGTCAGGCACTTAGGCAATAGTATTAGCTGTGCTGTCTCTTCACATTCCACCGTTCCAATCTCACCTACAGAACTTCCATTCTCATGTCAGGATTATTGTAAGTTTCTAGTGCTCGAGCTAAAATATAGGTCACCAATAGTTGTTATTATTAAACTCTTTCTTTTCTCATCGAGGCAGTGTTAGAAACACGGTGACATTTATGTGACTCTCTTGGACATACGCAAATGTGACATTAAATAGAAAGTCCAGCCAGACTCTAGGCTGGTAGTCTGCCCCAGGGGCCGCGAAATCTAGAATAGTCTGCAAGGCACATGACCAGAATGAATATCAACAATACTGTTTATGCAGTTAATATATTTTATCGGTGAGTCTAGTATATTGTTAGTCCTCGCAGATCTCTTGGCGGATAAGTAAATTATTGGCGCAACACATGACGTGTATAACGTCCTCGCCTAGACTAGGCCGCTGTTACTACTTGTAATTACTGACTTGATCTCATGATCATAGTATGTTGTAGAGGGATTTTCCTGCCTGGCAGCCGTTCAAACATCAAGGGCCTCGCCCATGATTGTCGCGAGAACAAAGTGTTGGCGCTATGAACAGGGGTGTGCAGTGTACCAAGTTACAGTGGGAGGAAAAAATAACCGAGAATTATTTATTTTTTCACCCCACTGTAAGGTGTCAGACAAAAACAAAATCCACGATTGTCATCCACGATCAAGCGAAATTACAATTGGGAGGATTATAATTGGCCTGCTATTCATAGCACATGTTGTAACAGGTACGAATAAGGCACTTTGTGCCGTGTACCCCGGCTCTAGTATACACAGCCAATATACGGCTAAATGGACGACGGCTCACTGAACGTCACCTCCCACGGGCCCGGCACCATCCCAAAGGCAATATTTCCCAAGAAATTGTTTCGCTGGTTGTTTCTGGTCCTCCGTTCCCCCAAGAACGGTCTTTATCTCCCACGGAGCCACCGTGACAAGCAGGCTAGCTCGAGAGTTAAGAAATTTGTATTGCGACTCTGCAGGTTTGCCAAGTATAGCCGTAACTTCGTCCCCCTTTACGTGCGGATCAACCGCCGATGAATTTCTCATTCTTGACGTGATATTCTGGCCAGCTTCCGCACTTCCAGGGCCTCACGATAAGCGACTGGCTTGTATTTAATTTTCAGCGTCCTGCCCGAATGTTTTGCTTTTGCGAGTGCTCATCTTTCTCTGTTGCCTCACTGACATTCTACACTCGACCACGCCTATATATACTAGGTCTTAAGGATCAACAGTGCGTTCTCCTCATTGGGGTATATCTCACTTACGTCATATCCGTGAATCAACTCGGGCCTGTTATTTAAGGATATACATTGGTCTCGGTATCGTGATTCGTTCATCAGGATGCGCTGGAATCTTGGTCTTGCCTACTTGGCAGTGTTGTTGGGGGGTGGTAAGTACCGTCTTTGGTTTGAACGGCAAAGCCCATATAAACTTTCTAATGATATTTGTTAGCTTCTGAGGGTCTCGCCGCGGATACATCTGTAGTCCGTGACGCCGAGACGGGGTTTACCTTTTCGCAGTATCAAGCTGCATACCAAATCGGCCAATCAATCACATTCCGTGTCGCCGTTCCTAGTCCGGCCCCGTCAAACTATGATCTCGTTTTTCAGATCATCGCCCCGACTGCTGTAGGTTGGACCGGTCTCTCTTGGGGTGCATCGATGATCAACTGCCCCCTTACTATCGGCTGGGCATCTGGAACCACGCCCGTAGTCTCCGTCAGACGCACCACGTAAGTTTACATCGCGAGAGGGCATGCGAAACTTGCTTTGATTCGCAAATGGACAACTGACACGACGATAGTGTACGAACGCAACCGCAGATCTACGACGGCGCAAAAGTGCAGCTCCTGAAGACAGGGAGCAAGGTCAATGGGACGCACTGGCAAATCACAGCCAAGTGCAGCGGGTGCAGCACCTTCACTACCACCGGCACCACTACTAAGACTCTGAACCCGAGTGGCAGCAACCGCCTTGCTTTCGCCTACTCCAAGACCAAACCCAACAGTGCGTCGAGTGCGGTCACGCTCCCTGTTCATGATGTGTACAGCTACTGGGACCACGATTTCTCAGTGGCTGGAAACATCGACTTCGATCAGTTAGTGCAGACGAACTCGTGATGGAGAGGTATACTGAAAAGAAGAATGGACTGGCGGGCAAGGTGCTGTGATACGGAAAACAATATATATACAGGAGACTTTTACCAAATGCTCGTTGTGCTTTTTCATATAAGCTCAGTGACACAAATTGGATATCAGCTAGGTGGATTGCTAACCCTACCGGTACTTTGCGGGAGATCAAACTATTACTTCAACACATCCGCTAAATTATATGTATAAAAATAGCAGATTATTGACTATCGTTGTGTTACAATCTCTATGTAGGTACGCTGATCACGTTATTAATACAGAGGTATAAAGATGCTTGGCGAAATGTAAGGCTATAATTATAGATAACTGTCGTCGAAGAAAACCCTAGGGATATTAACAAGGGATCTCTAGTGAAGTAGATGCCCATATTATTACATATGATTTTGCAACATAACTAACTAATATGGATAGTCCGGGAACTAAATCAGCTATCTAGCTTACACTAATAACTATCAAGGATACAAATTAACGATGATGAATTAGAGTTATTTCTACCCTGACATTTTAAAGTAGTTCAATATCGAATAGAAAATTCAACAACCGGATAATATGAAACACGATGAAAAAAGTTTTTATAAAGAGGAGCGTAGCTAAGCAGAGTGTAGCAAGGCGAGTAGAGTAGCCCACGATTCTTCTAACTTATACCCCGGGTGGTTCTCAAACCAGACCTTAGCCCTTTACCTTAAACATACGTTTCTTCAGTCACAGTTCGAGATCTGCAGTATATGCCACTGTTGTGTCATGGATTACGTTCTCGAGCCGATTGGTGAGTAATCACAACGAAAGTATTATTTTCTCAACATGTGATTTAAAGTAACAGAATACAAACATTCAATGACTATGGGAAACAATTTCTAAGTACATTTAGATCTTGTCTGTAAGGCGGCTAATCAAAATATGTTTCAATCTGATCATCGGATGCAAAAGAAACATAAACAGCCATGCAGACCCCCCACCCAGGGAATACCAAGGGTAATCGAAGTTTGAAAGAAAAGCTAGCATCCATCTCAGCGGCAACTACGGATTCGATAGCCATCATGGTCGAATTAAGCGTGCGAGTAGAAGCAAAGCCTACGTAAAAACCTCTTATGCCTTAACAGCCATCTCACCCATAGGGAGTGCGGCCAGCCCTAGAAGACCGACGAGTCAGCATTTCCCGGTGTTTACCTACCACGATAGAGGTGAGGCAAAATAGAGAAAACAGATTAGACTTACAGCCATCAACAGCCTCGGGAGCCTGTTGCTGCATGGTGCAAGCGCTGTAGGTGGACTCGGGCTGCGCGGTGATGCCGGCTTTGGGGCAGTCGGTGTTGAGGTTGCATTGGTTGTCCATGGCCTTCTGGAGCGTGTCGCCCTCCCAGCCGAAGACGTAGTCACCGTGTGCGGCAGAGCCACTATCGGACAAAGCGGTTAGTCTCACAAACGTTCATGTATTTCAGGCGTTGCGGGATCTCCTTACCCAACGTTCATGCTGTAGATGAATGGGTTAGATCCGTCGGTGGGGAAGTCGGCAGAGTCAGCAAACTCGCGGACGTCCCACATCACCTCGTACATGATCTGGGGAAGCTTGACGGGATGTGTCGAGGGGCAGGCACCGCCGCCGGTGGCACCGGATCCCGAGCTGTAGGCGACGTGGCTCTGGTGATCCGGGCTGTCGAGGTTCTTGCCATCCCAGCATCTATATACGTGATCAGCTCAGTTCTGTTTGCGATACTGCTCATTATTTTTCATGTGAGTTTTTAAGATGTGCTGGAACTTACGTGGGGAAGATGATGGTCTGTCGGATCATCTTGCATGTCTTTGAGTGGGGGATATCAACGGTGTCAGATCCAGTGCAAGGTGCACCACCAACGAAAGGAGTGTCGGTGTATCCGGTCCAGCATCGGTGGCAGATGTTGGCCTTTGGTGTCTTGTTGGGGTCGGTGTTGGCAGCATTACCAGCCAGCATTCGGAAACCCTTTGATTCAGATTAGCCTATCGATCATTTTACCTTTTTGAATGGTAATCGCCTCACCTTCGCGAATGCTGTGACCTTTCCACTGGGAATGTAATAAACATCCAGACCACCCTTGTTGACGAGCTTGCCCTGGGGACCGCCGTTGCCGGTCTGGGGCACACGCTTGTATGTGCCGTTCTTTGCCTTGTAGAACATGACGGCGGTCCAGTAGTTAGACTTGTCCTGCTTGAACGAGCATGAGGTGCACGTAGAGGCCGCTAGATCGTGGTTGGTCGGGTCCATGGTGACGTTGAACGAGTTTCCACCGACAATCTGGTGCAAATGAGGCGTGTATTTCATACCGGGGTTCACTAGGGGATCGACACGGTCGACGACGAGCTGGGAGCACGCGAAGCGCAGCATGTTGAACTGAGCTGCGGCATTCTGCGCCAGCAGCGCGGCGGCAGCAAGGGCTGTCAACTGCATCGTGAAGCTTGTTTTGGTTAGCCTTCGATGGGTGAGAGCTGATCCTGGAACGCTTGGCAATGAACAATGGTTTGGTTACTCCTAGGAACTCGGATTCGAAGAAAAGAAAGGATGTGCTCAGGGAATTAAAATAGAAAACCCGTCGAGGCTTTCACGCTGTGTTATCCTTATGCATCGTGACAAGGTAATGTGCAGCTAAGCGCCCCTGAACTGCCGAACCGATCGAATACCGTCGAAGGCTTCGTGTTATTAGAATGATTAGATTGGATATCCTGTTTCTATGTATTAATTCATTTAATTGCCCCTTTCAGACTGACTTGCCATCCTTCCGGAACCTGATTGATCGGCTGAGCTGCTTGGCCACGTTCTGGCTGTATCATGTTTACCCGGCTATTAAACCTTCCAATGGCACACCCCAGGGTAAACACGCCAAGAAATCATGACTTCTCTGCCCCTTGTCCGGAAATATGGACTGTAGTCTGACTACGTGTGATCTATTCATGATCGCTAGGACGCTGTCCGATTTGCAATGGGAAGGTAACCTTGTTACTGGCCATCGCCACCCATGATTCGTTTTTCTATGGCCTGGGCAACACCTATAAGGCCTTAAAAGTTGCTTTTTATTTTATTTAGCAGGAAACTATTCACCTAGCCTTATGAGCGTCATCGGTGCGAATATTAGATCCTTGTTCTAGATGCAATTGCAGTGTTTTCCATTGTGTTGACAATGGCGATCGTGATGGGACCAACTCCCGAGGTGTTAATGAATTATTTTGAATCGGTCCGGCGAAACACTCGGCCGCTTTGATAGGACTTGGCTGCTGAATGATATTCGATATATGAAGGCTTTTGGCCCTATTGGAGCGTGCGGGAGAGGCCCGCACGATTATATATCATCTCTTAATATCAATACCTTGCCAGAGCTTCGGCGACTTGGTCACCAGGGAGTGGTGGAAGCCAACATGTGTGTGTGACGTGACTAGTTGGTAACCAGGTCACTTCTTTACGTAGCCCGGCTTGACGGAACCCCCAGTTGATTTCCATACCTGGTTGTATGTTGGTCTAGGTGTTTGTAAGTTGCCACATGCCGGTATCCGGTATAGCACTGATGTGGTATTTTTAATAACGTTTCACTATGGGCGATTGGCCGGCACTGCCTCCTACCTATTATGAGGGAATGTAAGTAAAAAGGCCTTTAGTACATATTCAAGTGTACGTCATGATGCGTTTGGCTTTGACTTGTACTGGCACTGTTGATGATGTTCGTATCTTTTCCACCTTTTATTGTAATGCGTTGGCGATCTATCCGCGAATTAACCACTGTACCTATAAAATTCACGCGAAACAGAGAAAATAAATCATCGGCAATTCATTCAGGCAGGCAGTCGAGGTCTTATGGGGCAAAACAATTTGGCTAGTTGTTTGGCACAACCAGACACACAAAACTAAACATATGCTATATATCTAGATGTCGTTCTATAAATGCCGAAATCGAGACTCGATTTCAAGGCCCAAATAAACCAAATCTCATGACGTAATAGAACAAAGATGGAATCGCGCAGCTATGTTTTGTAGTATTCCTGAAGCTTATCACAAGACAACTAATTAGTATTATTTAGTACTAACATAGTTTGTAAAGCATTTTACTAGAATACGATGCCCTTGATGCTCACTTAAACGTTACGGAGACAAAACAAAGTTTAACAACTGACTTTGCCTGGTAATGATTATTCTTCACTCCCTCGGCCTTAGATCGTCCCGAAATTATTATATTTTATATAAAACATAATACATAATATATATCAATAATAAATTAATTAATGCGCGTGATATATAAGCTTAACGAAAACATTATGAATTCACTTATTGATATTTAAGCCCATAAAAGTTAATGTGAACTATAAAATTTGCGGCGTTTAAAGAGACACACTTGTTACCTACCTTATTACACACGTAAGTAAGCTATATATAACAACCCCGCAGGGGTGGCTTCATGTTAATAGCTCCATCCCTTCTACAACATATTTTAGCCCACACATAATACACAAGTCTACACTACTGTCGTTGAAGTAATTGATAAGGCAGCACCGTGAAAGGGTAGCCATATAAGCACTGTCCGTCGCACCTGCCTACACTACGGCTGGTAGATTTAGGCCTAATAAAAGACGTCCAGAAGAAGCCAGCAAATAGAATGACACACTATAGTCGACTGTTGTTTTATTTTAGCTATCATTTCTTTCTTGGGCCTAAGTACGGAGTATCAAATTTTCTTTTTCTTTCCTTTTATTCTAAAAAAAGGGAAGGGGAAAAGAAAATAAGACACTGTGGCAGTAAAATATAGAGCATAAAATATTACTCTTGTTCAAGATGGTTCAAGCGAAAGTTTCGTAATATCTAAGGTCTAGTGTTCACCCTCCGAGGTGCTCGTAGAGTGTATCATCAGAAATCCCCCATGGAGGCTGCCATGTCACTTACTCCATTCCTGTACAAAAGCCCCCGGTACAAATTTCTAGATCTGTGAGATATAACCCGCCTGGCTATAATACACCGTATATTGGCGTATTTCTAATATTTCTCAACGTAAATCCATATGTAAAATCAATTATTACTCCCCAACCTCCTAAGCCCGACAACAACGCCATCCGCCTTTTCACCGCTATAGCAGGAAACTGATCCCACTCACATTAAAATAGTAGTCAGAACGGCACACGTCACTATATCGAGGGGTCATCATGCGAACTTGAGGGGAGGGGAAAATAGGGGTGCAATGAAAAGGGAATAAGGTTTGCCCCATCCTTTAGCCCGCAATGTCGCATAAATGCCTCATATTTACGTCACAAAACTGTAAGCCCTGCCGATGCCCGGAAACCTCATAGGTTGGACGACTCCCTTCAAATGTTGGCCACCGGCTTCACTCAACTAAAACAACGTTGAATTGTTTGTCGTGTTTTGAGATGGGTAAGTGATTTAGCGGAAATATCTATTTAGTAGCCTGGTGCTAACGCCTATTTTTACTATTAAGGACAACACTGCTACCTCGTTTCCAGGCCAATTAATGGTAATAAACCGTCAGAGACGCTTGAATGGGAGGCGATTGGGAATGGTAAGGCAGTGCCCAGCCTGCTAGATCGCAAGCCATTCCTCGAACACTGGGCATTATGTGTTATGCCAACTGAGGATTTTGACCTCTCGACGCCGGCTGCTAGAGTCGCGTTTCTCAACGGGTCATACTATGATCTGGAGGTTGGGAGCTCCGGACAAGGATGGTTCAAAATATCGAGTAACTCCGAATCATACCCATTGCGTGATACTCTGACCTGGACGGCGGCGTCCGTCAGGAAGATCACATGCATAGAGAAGTTGGGTTCTACTGCAGCTACCGAGCATAGAATACGTTGCTACAGTGAGCTTCGCTCAGTAGTTATCATATCTAGGACAATCGCTAATGGACATACAGAGAAAAGATTGCTGCGTATGTGGGGGAAATATCGGCCCTTAGTTTGGAATTGCCAGCATTTCGCCATGTTTCTGGCTCAAATAGTAGTGAGATCTTCTGACTGTGCCTCCAAGATTCGTCACTTGCTTTCTATGCGATCAGATTGGTTAAGTTCGGTTAGGTCCGAATGGCATGAAGCTCTTGCGGTCGCTTCCAGTGTTGTGGGCTATTACGCTGCTATTGTTGGACTGACTATGGTTCCGCAGTTGGCAACTGATGGTGTGAAAGACGGTAAAATTTGGGTAACATGGGGCGGCTGGCCTTTTCTTTTCCTCGGCTTGACATGGTGACCCCACATCATTGGTAGGCATTGTTAGGCGAACTGTCGTCAAGTGGACTTAAACGAACATTATTTCAGATCACCCTTGAGGATAATTTCACAGAGGTAGTATGACATTATATAAACTAAGTGTATTTTTCGGCTCTATCGAACTATGTATAGTGCATGTAGCTTCACATGCTCGCAACAATCACCACGCGTTATTAAATCAAAATCCGTTGACTTCTCGGTTTAGGCAACGTCAACCTAGGCTTACCTTCCCTTATTGATTCCCGGTGGCATGTCACATAGCAACAACTTGCCGGGATTTTAGTAAAGAGATGGGGCTAAGGACTTTATTTTAGCGTGGTAAAACGAACATCGTAGCTCAAGGATAGTAATGGCTTCATTGAAGAGAACACCGAGTAACAGACCGTTGACAATCCTCCGTTCAACTAATTCTCGCTTCGTACAGGTTTCTTGAAAAAGACGTTCTTGAGCTTCGCAGATCGATATACCCCCTCTTCAACAGTATGACCCAACTGTGCGATCGTGTCTCTAGCTTTAGGAGCGTCAATGCACCTTTCTGTCTTTTTGGGAGTGCTTCTATTGCCATCCTGAGATACCGCGCTTCTCCTTTTCAAGATCTCGCTATAATCCCCTTCTTGAATATCATCTTTTTTAACTTCACGATATTCGACTAGGGCATTGTTAAGATTTTTACAAAGTTCTTCTGACGAGATACTGAGCACTGGATCTTCGAATGCACCTTCGGGTGAATCTAAGATTCTCCGGCAAATAAAATCTTTCAGGGAGAGCTTTAGGGCAACCGAGGCAACCGGTCTGCCTTCCTTATCTCGAAATTCCTGTTGACGTGTTAGGATGTAGGGTAATTATAGTGAAGGTCTGACGTACCTGGTCTGCGATGGCTTGTATAGGCTCACCGGTGCGCCACACTGAAAATGTGGCTACATCCGTTTCGTTCTCTTCATCATTGGCATATCCTCGACGTGCATTCCTTTCCTCGGCCTGATATATCCTATGCATGCCCAACGCGATGACGGTGCGAGTAATACCCTTTGAACCTCGAATGTACGACTTGGCCGTTTCCGCTAGCTTTTTGTCACTTTGAGCCCACCCTATCTCAACCACTAAGTTTGGGTACTTGCACCTCCACTCGCATCTTCTGCAATAGAATGATCCATCTGGTGTTCTTTCGTCTCGCACGTCCCTAGTGAGAGGATACTTGATGGTTGTGAGGCCCCCTGAGCGAACACTCACTGCGGCATCGCGAATTCTCTTGTCGCCACCCTCCGAGATCTTCTCAAATCCATCGATCCAGCGATATATTCCAAATTCTAGGCTCACCCTCATACTTTTCCTAGACAATAATGGGAATTTTTATCTCGAACGAGTTTTTTGAACGGGTATAGTGGTATCTATATCCACTCTGTAAGCCTTTCCAGGAGTGGGTTGGTTGGAAGTAGAACTCACCTGAGAATGTCGTAGAAGTGTCCAAACAAATATTTATTCTCTGGTTCCTCTATGCGCTGAAGTATATGCTTATATTCGGCAGGAGTGAGTGCCACACTTGGTTGTATGAGCTTGCCGTTCCAGGCGCCTCGCAGCACGACAAGCGCACGTTCTATCCGGACTTCAGATGTTCTGGATCTTCGTCGGGCAGCTATGTCTATGAAGCTGTTCGATGACTATGAAGTCTCCTTCGATGGTGGAAAGGAGGAGCAGAATGTCTTCGTTGTCAACTTGAGGTTGACAAGACACCGGGTTAGTTACCGATGTTTTTATTTTGAGAGGGTAAAGCTCACCTTTTGGTGAGTGAGAAAATCCGAAACGACGCAAGGGAAAGTTTCTCGTACTACACACCTCAATATGATATGAACACAAATCAAACAGTAAGGGGAGCTTGCATCCGGTGGTGATAGGGTTCATTGGACAGTACTGAATTGATTCTGACGATACCTAAATCTGTTCATACTGGAGATTCATGACCACTGTCGATGTGATGCCGGTTGTTCACTAATTACATTGATCATCTTTTATGATAGGTTTTATACGAGACGGCTGTCCTCTTGGAACTAGGGCTTTTAACATTTTATACTAAGATAGCTCAGGCCTGGCTCGGCCTAGTTTTGCCCTGTGAGATGTTACAGGTGTCATCACAGAAAAATCCAGTACAATGGCCTCATGATTCCAGGTGTGATACCACACCTTGCTTCCCTCGGAAAAGTTTCTTGCGTATGGCAAGAGCATACTAGTGTATTGGGCTGGGGGGCAGATGGATATATATGGTTTAGGATCCCTCGTATTAGACATATTTGTTCGTCCCGTGATTAACTGCTCGAACGGAGACTGACGTTCGGTCTCTACCATCGCCATAATATGTCAATCATGATTCCCGCGCTTACAACCAAAATATGACTGGAATGGCAGATTATTACAGCCATATAAGCTGGCTTGATTTTTCATAGCTTGCCCAGTTCCACCTAGAGCTGCTATACACCTCCTCTGACCCTCACACAAGTTGTGCCGCCCTCCCGTTTACCGACTGATGTCTCCTCGACAACAAGAAAAGTCATGCCCTGTACGTAAACTTTGAGGTTCTTTAATAACAACCAACTCTCAGGATTTTGAGTCGGGCGCTCGTCGGCCTAGACCGAATCATGTTGTGCCGTCCCTGCTATCAACTCTGTCGCATCGAGACCCGTCGCGTCGCCAAGACCTGGAGTTGGAGTTGCAGATAGGCCATGGTCTCCTTTCGGGGTATTTCCGCACCGAGGGTGATTGATTTCATAGGATCTACGAGGGTTTGCTACTCTATCTTGTTGGGGTCAATACAACTCTACCAAGGGGTACTTTGTTATGATCTTGCGGGGAGGAGGGGCATATTAGTGATGTTGGTATTGATGAATTGACATCTATGTAGAACATAGGCTCGGATTTTGTCTGTTATTAAGGCTACACGATGATTTCGCGTATATTGTTGAGTTTACTATGCGTTCAAGGATCCTGTGTCCTCGCTGCTCGTGCTGGGGTATGTGTAATACACCTATCTGCTTGCTATTATACTCTCGACTTTGTATCGCTCTAGTTTCACCATGTTTATCTCACACAAAACCCAACATCACACCAAACTGATCAACACCTTGTAGTCAATCCCTCTCAACATATCCGCCTACTTCAACAACAAAGCCTTCGGCACCTACCCCGGCGAAGCCTCCTTCGACGGCCTAGGGCAAGCTTATCCCCCGCCACCCGCGGCTTACACGCCGTCCTACACCTCCAGCAAATCAGGCGTTGCGTACGCCTTCCCAGCATACACAGGCGCGGGGGCGCCTGATAACATCGCCAGCGCGGGGCAGAGGATCGATATTCCGCACGACGCATCCCAGAAGATCTTCTCCGTGTCTTTCCTTGTCTCCGGAGACGTGGAGTTCGCCACGGCCACGGGAAACGTCACCTTCCACTACGCAGATAACACGACCTCGAGCTACGAGCTGCGCGCACTTGATTGGTTCAGCTGGCTCACGCTGAACAGAGGCGAGATCGTCTTTCCGTTCCGGTTTACGGATACAGGCGTCAATTGGAACACGAGTCATGTCTTTGAGCGCACTGCGCCACTTGATCCTGAGCGGAGGTTGACCGCTGTTACACTGCCGGATGCGGCGGGAGTCGGGGAGGCGCGTTTGCATGTCTTTGCTGTCTCGCTTTGGGGCACAGAGGAAGGTAGTGCGGTGGAGGTACAAGCTGTAAGACCTACGCAGAAGTGGTTTGATGCTGGAGAGCAGGTTGTTGAGGTCGTGGTTAATAATGTTGGCCGGGAATGTGCTGCTGGATCTGGAGTTACAATTGAGATTGTTGGAGAGGGCTTTGAGACTACGAGGGTGGGAAAGCTGAAGCGGCTTTGTCCTGGGGACCAGAAGGCTGTGAAAATTGGGATTAGGGGAGCTTCGGATGGGCCAGTGGGTATTGAGGTCGTTGTCGATGGTGATGTCGGTCGGCAGGTAGTGGAGTTCTCGGGTGTTGAGATTGGCTTGACGGATTGGACTCCCGACCTGGAGAATCTTGCCCGGCATGAGGCGCCTGACTGGTTTGATGGTGACAAGTTTGGCATTTTCATCCATTGGGGCGTCTACGCCGTGACGGGCTGGGGCAACTCGACACCACATGAAAGTTATGCTGAGTGGTTCTGGTAAGTCCAACTGTAGTGATATTGTTCGCGACATCTGTGGTGTTTAGAGGCATGATCTGACGAAATGATGATGAAAAGGTGGTATTCTACACATCACCCGCAGGCAGACCCCTCGGACTTCTACGACTATCGGCTGCGCACATATGGACCAAACTGGGCCTACGACGACACATTCCCGCACTTCACGGCGTCCCAATTCGACCCGAAAGAATGGGTTGATCTATTTGCCGACGCGGGAGCGCAGTACTTCGTGATCACCTCGAAACATCACGACGGGTTCGCGCTCTTCGACACTGGCAAGACAAGTAACCGGTCGTCGTTGCACTACGGCCCCAAGCGAGATCTCTTGCGCGAACTCTTCGATGCCGCCGCGAAATATCAGCCGCATCTTCGGCGGGGAACCTACTTCTCGCTCCCGGAGTGGTACAATCCCGACTTCGGTCCATACGGGTTTGACCAACTGCCAGCCGACTCCGTGCCAGGTACGAACTCCTGGCCTGGCGTTCCGGCGCTAAATCCCTATACGGGTGCCATCGAGCCGTACACCGGCCACGTCGCAGTAGACGACTTCATCGTCGACGTCATGCTACCGCAGATGAAGATCCTGGCGAACGACTACGAGACCGACATCATGTGGTGCGACATTGGTGCCGCCAACGCGACCGCCGTGTTCGCGGCCGAGTGGTGGACTGCCACGCGCGCAGCGGATAGACAGGTGGCCATGAACTCGCGGTGCGGCCTCGCGCAGGCCGCGGATTTCGATACCCCCGAGTACGCGACCTTCGCCTCGGCGCAGGCGCGCAAGTGGGAAAGCAACATGGGCATGGACCCGTACAGCTACGGGTATAACGCGGCGACGCCCGACGCGGCGTACATGAACGCCAGCATGCTCGTGCGCACGCTCGTCGACGTTGTGGCGAAGAATGGGAATTTGTTGCTGGATATCGGGCCCCGTGCTGATGGGACAATTGTCCAGGCTGAGGTGGATAGTCTGCGAGAGGCGGGACGGTGGATTCGGTCACATGGTGAGGCGATTTTTAATACGACGTATTGGTTTGTGCAGAGTGAGGTGCTTGGGGAGGGGCTGGATGTGCGCTTTACGCAGACGGATGATGCGTTTTATGTCTTGTTCTTGGAGAAGCCTGTTATGGACAACGGGGTCGTTAGAGTGCCGGCGCCGTTACCAATTGTGAGAGGTGACGAGGTGAGTTTGCTGGCTGTTGATGGCGGTCAGAACTTATTCTGGAATGTAAGCGGTAAGGGGGATCAGAAAGTGTTGAACATTGAGGTCAGGGATGCACTATTGGACGAAGACGAATTTTGTTGGATATTCAAGATCAAATACGCTTAAAATGAATTAAATTCTCTAGTATATGCCGAAAGGAAAATTAAGTGTGAGACCACCAGTATCCGGGTATCAATCGCCTGTCTAAACATTTCAACAATTTCCCTAGAACGACGAATGCAACCATGCGCCTGTGCAACGAGCCAAATATGCCAGTGATTACATCGTCACCCCCCTAACCAAGCCCCGTGGGATATCGGGCGGGCTACGTCCATTCCTGTATTGCCACAGCCGACTGAGATGTTTGACTCTCACCTTTCCGTCGAATAAGTCCCCGTCATCACTGCGAATGCTTCCACGGAAGCTTCCATGGAGGCTCCCGTAGAAGCTCCCGTAAACTGCTACCTGTGATGGGATTGCGGTGTCAGGGTCTCCATTAAGCCCAATCATAGCCCAGCTGTTGTCGAAGCCTTCACGCGCGTCCACATTTTCAGTACCTTCTTTGGCGATCTCAACAACACTTTCCATGAAGTCGTTGCGGTCTGCACAGCTTGTGAGCTCCCCTTCCTCATTCCGAGACAAGGGAAACATTCCGTTCAGGTAGTGCTGGGAGAACTGATGGCCACCGCGGGTAGAGACACGGCTAAACACACGACCGATGAAGCGCGGCATTTCTGGCGATGCCCGCTTATTGGTGACGAAGTGTAGTAGGCCCCAGAGTGCGACGAAATCAGTCGTGTGGACGTAGTGTTCCACGTGCCCGATAGCCCTATCATTGGCCATGACGGTGTACATTCGTCGCGGTGGCGTTCTTGTGCCGTTGACGGCAGTAGTTAAAGGTTGCGGTTGGCCGATATCCCTGGAAGATAAATCCGAAATGTTTGACCATTCCCTTTGCAATGATGAGGTCCTCATCTCGACGGGTGAATCGGTGATTGGGACTCTGGTGACAACCTCAGGCACCTCAGTCCTGGCATTGGGGTGTTTTTGCTCCACCTCTTGGGACTGCACATGACGGTGCGGATTATTGAAGTGATTCGCTGCGTTGCCAAAAGTGTACACTTCGAGTTTCGCGAGCAGGTCCTGCGGTAATTCCTGCAGAAGCCAGTCTAGGACGAGACCTCCTTCGACACCACCCTGAGAATGAAGAATAAATACAACTTTGGAGTATTGCGGATTGTAGAGTGTCTCTTTGAGGACCTTATAAGCTAGCCGAACATCGCTCGTTGCATAGCCAAAGTTTCGCTGAATGAGGCATTCTAGCACGTCAAAAATAATACCTGTAGTGCGATTGTGTATACCAAGAATAGGGCGCTTAAAGGTGAGGGCCAGACGATTAATGTTGCTCTGTAGCCAAGCCTCGCTGATGCATTCATGTCAGCTTATAGTATCTCAACTGGTAAGAGTCGTGATAGCACGAACGTACCCTACAGCTACACCATTCAAGAATATCCATTGCTCATGCTGATGTTCCGGCAAAGCCGGGGCATATTTTGGATCCGACTTATAAGTGATAGTGTTTCCGTTCAAGCAGAGGCAAAGTAACCAGTTGATGGTAAAAAATATGCCAAGTGCAGCTATAAATAGATACACGGGAAGCAAGAAGGCTATAGGCAACGTGACGAGGAATAGCAGTTGCAGGAAGAAGAGAAGAATGTGTATGAAAATACACCAAACGTTATCGGCAGTAAAAGACAACTCGTCGAAGTGGCCGCCGTCGCAGGGCCGCACAGGCCATACTATCCAAGGGAGTGCCCATGCGAATGTGAAGAAGTACTTGATATCGTAGGCCACGAGCCGCCATGGCAGGTCGGTATAGCTATAATTGATGACAGATTTGCCGCCAACTTGGGAGCCGAAGAACTCGGTGCGATCACCAGCATCTCTGCTAGTCTTGTCGCCATTCATATCGATAGGACCGTAGAGCGACCACTTGGGGGGTGATTATAAGTAGATGAAGGAGGAAACGCGAAGGCAACAGACATGATGATATCCTGTGATGGTATAAATACTAGACTACCTAGGTTAGGTACCTAATTAGGGATGTGCTCTACGATGGGGTGGCCCGCTGGTCTCCATGGTACGCCTTGGCGTTGCTAGGACTTGCTTGTACGTCAGCCTACCTACTAAAAACAGTAAATATCAACATCTTGTTGGCCGAAATGCGTTCAGCTGACCAGTGTCATCAAGCACTCATGTGCAGTATCACGGAGCATAGGCAGCGCTATTTCGGGAGATTTGCGACCTATAGGCGCTTTATAGGGCCTCTACTACCGGGTAAGGCATGCCGGTAATGCGCCACTATAGGGGGCTAGCGGTTGTGGCACAGCAGTAAGACACGATGTAGGCGCACGTACGTACAGTTACCGCGCCTCTAGTGCGACACACGCGGCAGTACCGAGGCGGACATACCGTTGGGGCTCAGGCCAGTGACGCAGCGCGACAGTGGTGTATCTACATCCTCTACGCTAACACAACGCAACGTTCACTTGTGCCGTGAATACTGCACAATACCTGTTACTTGCCGCTAGCAGGAACTTTTTCAAAAGTATTACCATTGGAATTTATCACCAGAGACTGTCAAATATGGAGGAACCACAGATCGTCAATCCCGGAACAACGGTTGTGACAGCTAGGGTTGTCTTCATTATGGCCGATTATGGCCACGATCCCACAGGTGCGCGCACATTCATCTCCTCGCTATCGGCTAATAAGTACATGCTAATCAAGTCAATCGGGGCTGCAGAAACCGCTGTACCCTGGGCCGCCTTCAAGACGGCCGGCTACGAAATCAGCTTTGCGACCGAGAATGGGAAAGCTCCCCGATGCGACAAGAAGATGCTCGAGGGTGTTACCCAGAAGCTGCTCGTACGGCACAGACCCCCATTCCTGAACGCCGCATGTTGTAATAACGCCAGAGACAGGGCGCGAAAAAGGAGGTCGTTGCCACATACCGGAAGATGCAGCAAAGCGACGAGATGCTCCATCCCCTCTCGTGGTCCGCACCCGACTTCTCCCTCGATCCCTTCGACCTTGTCGTCTTGCCCGGTGGACACGAGAAGAGTGTTCGGCAGGTCATCGAGTCGCCGACCGTGCACAAGCTGATGCTCGATTACTTCCCCAAGACCAAGAAACCGGGCCGAAAAGTCGTCGCTGCCGTGTGCCATGGTGTCATGGTGCTGTCTGAGTCCAAAGATGCGAACGGCCGCAGCGTCATACACGACTGTGTGACCACCGCACTACCTACACAATTCGAGCAGACTGCCTACTGGGGCACGCGCGCTTTCCTGGGCGACTATTACAAGACTTTCGGCCACGGCAGCGAGAACGTGCAGCAATCGGTAAGATGACCGCGATGCGTATTTAATCTATGGCGGTGGCTGGTTCTAACAACGTCTGTCACGGCAGGTGACCAAGGCACTCGCAAGCCCAGCTCAATTCAAGTCAACCCTAAATCCTGGCCCGTAAGTATCTCCCTATCTCGTAGAAAGTTTAGCCTTGCTCACAATAGCCAATAGTTTTGTAGTGGAGGACGAGAATTACAACTATATCAGTGCTCGATACCCCGCTGATGCAGAGCTCTTTGCCGAGGAAATTATCAAGCTTTTTGAGAGCTTTAATCGGATTGTATGATTGGAAATTTTGAAATAGGGAGAGCTGGAGGACCGAGGTAAAACCCACGATGTTACGAGAGCCACGATCATTGTTATGAGATACCAGTTGTTTCATTACCCACCTGCCTACTTAACCACGTGCGTTAAGAGGCGACTAATAGTTCAAAATGGACTGAATTGCTTTATCGACACTGACAGCAACCAATGAAGGCTTGTGCGTCTCGTCCAGTCGGTCGATCCAACCCTTACCTGGCCGATCAATGAAGGCGGCCTGTAAACCGGCGGCTTTAGCACCGACAATGTCAAAGGGGTTTGCGCTTACTACCCAGACGTCTGCAGCATATCCTTTCTTGCCAGCCTGCTCCACCAGATGCGCGTATGTCCTCGGATCCGGCTTGAAACATTTCAAACTGTCGACTGTGACGAGCGACCGGAACATATTGGCGTGAGGTCCTAGCTCTGGTGAAGTCCGGATAGAATTGCCCACCATATCGTCTGTGCCATTTGAGAACACATAAGCATCAACAGCTCCGCTATTTTCTTGTAGTAATTGCATTGCCGGCGGTATCTCGGGAAAGACATGCAGCGCGTCATATGCACGCATTAGGGTTTCGGTATTGTCCGTCGTGAGCGTCAGGCCATGCTCGGCAACAGCGTGCACAAGTGCGTTACGGGTGATGTCGCTAAACGTCTTATATTGTCCTACAACTTGATCAGACCTAGTCATCATTCAAAGTCAAATGCTGAGGCAATTATTGCCTACCCATGCTGTTAATCCGCCAAGTATATTCAAGCTGATACCGACGCCATACTGTAGCCAGCAACTGGGCTTTGTCTTCCCCGTAGATCTTGGCTAGCTCTTCAGCTATGGACTCGGTAGACAGCAACGTTCCGTATAGGTCAAAGGCGATAACAACCTTGTTCGAAGGCGCCATGGTTGCTACCTTGGCACTGATCGACCCGCTCCGGAGAGTGACTCAGTCGGCGAAACAAAGCTGGAAGTCGGACATGGAATTATAGACAGTTTAGAGAATGAGAATAGTTATATAATAAAATAGAGACCCAGTGGCAAGGCTCTACCTCTCATTTTGTGGTGCTTACAGATCATATGTGCCATTTTGGGACGTCAATACGACCTTCAACAGTCCCTCTAGGTAGTTTTGATAGTGACATCTCTCCGCTCCGTCATTACCTACAAGCTGGCTGGTGGGGATCCTTGATCCCGGGATTGCGGGGTAGCTGCTTACCGTTTCTGGAAAGTGGACCACTTTCCAACCAATCGCCGGGGTTGCGAATAAATATAACGGCCTCAATTCTTGCCACATTCAAGTAAGTAGATATTTTCATGGGTACGGTCTAAGTGCTTGATGAACACTTTGAAACCGTAGTAAGCTTCTATAAACTTAGGTACTTTGATGAAATTATACACTGATTCCATGTCTTAGTATTCCAGGTCCTGTCCAGGGAGTGAAGTTAGTTAGAGTCGTGATATAAAGCGGCCACGTGTACACTTACACCCACATACCCAAGCTTCAATCAACCATTTGGGGATTGACAATGTCAACTATAATACCACAAGACGAGCAACGGAACTATGAGTTGTTCCGGGACTGCCTCGCTACGGCGCTTCTTGAGAAGATCTCAAAACCGCTGACCAAACCTCGTCGTCGGACCAAGGCCAAATCCAAAAAGAAGACTTCAGTTTTACCACCATCTCAAGATAAACAGACAGTAAATGGTAAAAAGAACGAGGAAAATGGTCCAGACCCTGCAGATAAATCTATAGAACCACAAATAGAACACACCAAAGACGACAAGGGCGAGAATACGATACAAGACGACGACCTCGCCGACTTCACAGATTACATCGCTACCGAAACATTCGCTTGTCTACCTCCGGAGCTCAAAACAATCGACTACCATGACTACATGGCCTCACCAACACTCCAGACCCGGTATTCCCTGCCACTAACAGGCGCAGACATAAGCACGCACCTCCCGAGCCTAGACTCAGGGATCTCAGACTCGCTAACCGCGTACGGGATCACGCGCGAAGAGAAGCAAGGCATCGAAGAGTTCCTCGCGCCCGTGCTAACAGCCTTCCTGCAAGCCCTCTCTACCCCGCCCCCGCCGCCGAGCTCCACGCGCGCCGACGCGTGCGAGATTTGCGGACGCGACTGGATTAATTTGTCGTATCATCATCTTATCCCCCGCTTCGTGCATGCGAAGGCCGTCAAACGGGGTTGGCATCGCGAGGCGGATCTGCAGAATGTCGCCTGGCTCTGTGGTGCTTGTCATGGCTTTGTGCATCGCTTTGCCAACCATGAGGAGCTGGCAAGAAAGTATTATACGGCTGAGTTGCTTTTGGAGCAGGAGGAGGTTAGGAGGTGGGCGGAGTGGGTTGGACGGTTGAGGTGGAAGGGGAGGTAGGACCATATGAGACGTGATGGAGTTGATGTGGTAGGCTAGATACGAGGAGATTTTGGGGTTACGAGGTTGGAGATAGATGTCTGATCACGGGGATAATATAATGGAAATAAGCGCATTTGTGGACGTCTCTTGAGTGGCAACTCTATATGGATATATATCAACATCATCAAGCCACCCCAGCCCCATCCTTTCGCATCCGGTACTCCATCCCATCCCATGCCATTTTACCAGAAGCTAGCAGTCCAGAAGCTAGCAGTCCAGAAGAAATAGCTTCATATTCAGTTGCTCCCACAAAACTCCTCCCTCAATGGCCAACCACAAGTGGCCCCTGACTATTAAAGCCGGATTTCTGCACAGCTCTCTCTTACCCCCCTACCCATACCATAGAAACAAAAAGAAAAAGAAGGAAAGAAAGAAAGCAAAGGGTATCTTGTCCGCCCAGAAACTCCATCGCAGGTACGTGAGGTCGTTGTTCTCGCAAAAAGGATCCGGGGAAGGCCCGAGATCAGCGCCCAATCGACAAATCCATATATACAGCTCTTTTGGGCCATTTAGGCCCAGACGCCAACCAGTATGCAGGGTGTTCCCAACACAAAAACAAAAACTCCCAAGCTCGTCCTGAAAGACGAGATGATGTCGAAGACCCAAGTACCTTTCCCCTGTTATTCATGTAATGCTCATGAATGCCCCTCAGACACCAATAATTGGACCTTAGTTGCGAGGACTCTCGTTACTGTCAGCCTCTCCACCCTTTTTCACCAAGCCGAGAGCGGACACAAATGCAAGCCTATCCTGCTCCAGCTGATCGAATGTGTTACGCATCTGCTGGTACATTAGGATCTGCGTGTCTGACATGCGGGTGAGCCTATGCCGCTCCTGCTGGCCGTACCCCGTGTTGTGTTGGCTGGTGACTCTCTGAGCTCGGTGACCCCCCTGTTCCTCGGCCTCGAATTCTGCGGGAAATTGTCGTTTGTACTCGACGGGAGGTGGGTTGATGGTGGGCTGACTGGGTTGAGGCCCCTCGCGCTTCCAGATCCTAATCTTCAGTTGCTTCCCCTCCCAAACACATTCGGGGACGTACGTGGGAAGGGCAGAAAGTGCCGCTTCTAAATCGCTCTTCGGGGACATTGGTTGTCCGTCATTTGTGAAGTAATCGGGCACGTACGTTGGGATTGGTTGGGGGCCATCGGGTGTAGCATGACGTGGGACTTTGGTAAAAGTATGAGCGAGGGCTTTCTGCGCCACTTGCCTCACAGCCTGGGGTGCAGCCTGTGTGATCGCTGCAGGAGTGGATGGGGGGATTATCTGCGCTACAGGTTGCGCTACAGGTTGCCGGATAAGATGGGGTGCAGCTTGATCAACGGCCTCACGATGTTCATCCTCGCTGGCGTTATGACGGCTGCGGCGGACAGCTTGCTGAGAAAGCACACTGTCAGTGGTGACGGTCATATTGTGCACGATTCTCATGTGCTTTCGATAGTCATGGAACCTTTTGTAGCCCTTTCTGGTCCCAGCACATCCGTCCTCCTGGCACCAGAACTGGCTTCCGGAGCCATGTGCTGTTCTGGAGTGTCTAACTAGGGCATCCCGTCGTGAGAGAACCTTGCCGCAGTCTGGGCAAGGGAACTCGCCGGATCTCGACCTACAACACGTCAGTACATGTCAGAAATCGTAGCCATTGTGACAGTTGATTAAGCTTACTTCTGCTGAGTACGGTTGTTCGCGGAAGCCATATTAGTGGTGTTGGAAGCTGTGAGAGAGTTTTGAACTCGATACTGCAAGCGCGTAAGTACAACTATTGTGAGGGATTGGAATCAAAGACCGGAATACGAACTATCGTGATGTGCTGTCGATCTAGTATAGAGTACGGAGTGATTGCAAGATCTCGTAGGTAGATGTGAAGCGCAGATAGATGTGCAGTCCTGTGAAGATAGTGATGATGGTTGTGAAAGGAAAGGAAAAGATTGGTGTGATTAGTTGGGAAGGGTTTGGTTTGGAATAAAACTGTGTGTAGCTTTGTGCGCTTACAACCATTGACTTGTCACGTGGCATACATTATGATGATAATAGAAGAGGTCAAGAGCCTATTCATTGCCGTTGAGAGGTGCTGTAATATCACACTGTCTTTACTTCCAGCGTGTCATTGCCATAGCATGCCCTCCATTGACCAAAATCAATGACTAAGGCACTTCAGTGAATGCTCCTTTCCCGGCAATAAAACTAAAGGCCATTGGTCGGCCACACACTCAGGAACCTCTAGCGAACACTTTCCAATATGTCAGTGACAGAAATGAAAAGTTCCCGTCGCCCCCTACTAAAGGAGTTGCTTGGGATACCTCTACGTGGCCAGAAGTGCCGTTCTTCTACTGCTATAGAAACAGAAGGACAATTTGAGAATGATATAAACGAAGTACGGTATTTGAACCTATGGGGTAATACATAAGTAGGTTGCAAAAATGTTCTAAGATATCATAGAATAGATGCCGCGAGGACGTGCACAAGGTAGAAGTAGGCCACAACAAGCGGCCGTGACATGTACAGTAAAAATGTACAAGGCCTTAAATATTAATGTATATAATGAGGTCTTCTAGGCTTCCTCGCATAATATCACAAGCTAGACCCAACGCTAGTCTAAATTCCATTCCACTAGTCCACAGCCAATATCGTGAGCCAGAGTCTAGAAAACACCAGTTGTTCTTATTACTCTATATATCGTGCTCCTCCAGCTGCCCGAAAAGTAAATAAGTTATAGAACCGTCAATAAAGCCAAGCTATTACGTTCGCTGGCTGTGTGATAGTTGTTCCGAAAGATCATAGATTCCAAAGGAAGTGTCTCAGCTAGCGTAAAGATACTGTTTCTGGCACACCTTCATTCATGCGTTGAGTTTATTCAGCAGCTCAAAAGATAAGTATTACTTCTAGATAAGGATATACTGTGCGGTCGATTAAGCACATATCATGTCGGCGCAAAATTATAGATAAGGTAGAAGAGCCCGGGATAGAGGAGATAATCATAGGGAACTGGAGGATAAAACAAGCCAGGATAATTATAGTTGTGAGGGTGGGTTGGGATTCAATGTGAAATAGTCAAAACATTAGTAGTTTTGAAAAAAGCACTGGGAAGATATTAGAAACTTGTGTGGTAGATGAATAAACTCTTTGAAAAATCATGTCATAGCTGAGAGCATAGAGAAATATCTTTTGTGCGTCAGGAAAGAATCAAGCGAAATCCTTGAATGCTTAATTTTGAGGACCTAGCCTAATAATTCTTCGTTGGCCTCCCACAAGTATACTACAAGGTCGTTCAGTACATGGAATCTTTTCCGAATTTTCATGTCCACGTTGACTCAAACGATTACACCTCTAGTATAACCAGGAAAGAATGTAGCTTAATATATAGATAATTCCATATCACATGTTGAAAAGAGCGTGTATTTTGGATTAAGAGTTTGTAGTTTCGTTACAAGATGAGGAAGGTATAGTATAGATATATCGCAGTCCATAATTCGCGTCACGATGTTAGAATTCCTTCCATGCTGCGGAACGAAGGAATTTCCTCGTCACCTCATTTTCCCACCTCCCACGAAGGGGGTGATTCTTAGTGGTGGTCGGTCTTTTATCCCACCTACTGTTGCTTATTCGAGACCTAGTTGGTGGCCAGCCTCACGAGTGCACCAGCTAGGCCTCGATAAAGGGCGAGTGAAGGCCTATAGGGCTAAAAAGGATGGAAGGGGGGATCGTTTAGGGTAGTGATGTATTTAATTTTTAGACTGGGCAGCTATTTGAGTCCGTGCGGGTGGCCAGCTACGACAACGCACTGGCTAGGCCTCCAGTAGAGGGTCGTGCTCCCCCCAATATATGCGTTCAACCGCCCCCTTCGTGTGTACCTGTTGAGTGAATAGAAGGGGAAAACCTTGTCTTGACTTGGTATTGGCCCGCACACCTGCGACTTGCTATAATTGTGATCGGTACTAGGCGTTATGTCGGCACATTATTGAGGATGCGTTGCGCTTGACTCAGCTTAAATAGAGGCACGGGTTCGAACTCGACCTCAGCTTGTGATGTGACCCTGAAAGCGAAATATGCAAAAAATGAGAAGACGATATGGATATAGCAGACCATCCTTGCCCAGCGTCACCATTCGCCAATTGTAGAATAAGAAATTCCACTCATCTAAAATTATGTACAAGCCTAAGTTATATATAGATATTGAAATGTTCTGTACACACAAAGACTGCTATTGTTTTCCAGGGAAACTTGATTGTAAACCAGGAATGCCGGAGGTCTAGGACAATGGTTGGTACCAACCTGCCGGGTTAAGTTAAACCAAGCAATGCCGGCATTCTCATCAAGCTTTCTGCAAGGGCAAAGTCTTCCATCCAAATGCTATGTAGGTAGCTAGCTTTATGATTTTCTTAAGGTGCTGTCATCCGTTATACAGTAATACAAAGAACCGATGAGTGTACTTTATTTGGGTCAACCACACCGTGTAGTCAAATGTTTGCGTTTGTATTTAGTTTGGTATTATACTTGCAGAAGATAAACAGGACTATACCAACGTTTATGGCTTCATTTCGCGTATCACACGAAAGACCTTAGTTATAGTTCGAGATTTCTCACCAGTTTTTTTCGTTAATAAGAAAGCGACTTAGTACCATGTTGTCTGATTGCACCATGGTCATTAGATCTGAAAGAGCCCACAAACTAGGATCTATGACGTTGTTTGACTCTATTTACGCTCTGTATGTTTAAATAGCCTTTCACAAAGTGCCTATATTTGTACCAGTGTCAGTTAATTTCCGGGTTAGAGTGCAAGCATGAATTTAGGCGGACGTGTCATAAGGCTCTCCCCGGAACCCACACCACCAGGATTAGGTTCGTGATCCTCAAACCACACAACAAAGGAAGCCTCATACCTGTCTTCTTGTATATAGCTAGTAGGGTAGCCTCCGTAGCCGTGCAGAAGGACTTAGATCCTCGCGTAACATATGTCTACACCTAGCAGGATGTTCTAGTACAAGAGTTCTAGCAAGGGGCCGTGCAGGGAGTCACTATTCTTTTATTTCCGGGTGACTGGGGAGCTAGCGACCGTTCTGTAAGACCCCGGTATCGTCAACTGAATGAAGCCAGTTTGGAGAATGATTTTCGATACATACTGCGTAGATGGGCAGGAATAATTAAGGTAGCTCGCACGATGAGGCAGTAAACGTTCGACTAGAGACCCTTTGTCACCTATTTAAAAAATAAAATGCTCGAAACCGTCAAACCCACTGTATGTTAAATTAAATTTGATGCCCGGGGTTGAGACCTTATAGTATGCAGGTATGCTGGAAATACAGAGCTAAGGATATAGAATATGTAATATATACTCATGATTAGAAACTTATTGCTCATGAGCTCCTTACTTTCATACGCATGCCTAGGCATCTTTTAAGCCATCTACAGAAAAGTTGATCGTTTGAATGATGTCAGGATCTTATGTATGGAGGTATGTATAGACTCTTATTGCGCGAAGGGGTCTCAACACCTTCGTGGGCTAGTCTCCGACTATAAACACGCCTAACCTAGTAAATTGGTAAGGCGTATAGGAGAGAAAACCCACCAGCTTAATCGCGCGGGAGCATCCGCATTTTACCATCTGAGCCGGTCGAGTAATTAGTATCTAGATAACGCTTCGGGCCGCGGCGGGGTCAGTGAGATAGTGAGTCCGGGTCCAGCGACAGAGGAATCCTTGTTATGCCTGATAGACAGGAATTTTGCTTTAAAAATAAGTATCATTTGGGTACTGTGGGCGAAGACGTGACGATGAGAAGACCGACAACATCTGTCTAGCATCGAGGCATCTTTAAACACTGGTAGCGCTCGCCACAATGTAACTGGTACCGTCATAAGTCTGGACGGCCAACAAAGCATTGTCAGTTCCTCGTAATACTAGCGCCTCGAGTAAACCATGCAATGTTCGAAAACCATTGAAGAACGAAGCGAAGAAAAGTTGCGGCTGCGACTTGAAGAGCCTGACGATAGAATATGTGCTACAAAATCGAACAGACGAAGCACATCAGGTACCAGGTTAGTTTAATTAACAGCATCCGACAGGCTGGTCGATTAGTGGACCAGGCACCATTTGTGCACCACTGGCTTTCACTACGGGTAATTATTCCCATCGTCAACATTGATGCTGCAGGGGCCCGGAGACAAGCACGGTGATATCAGATCATTGCTGTCTGTGTATAGAACACCGCATGATATACTCAAATTGAACTGCTTGGAGTCAATAGTAATGTTGAGCTAATAGCCGACCAGTGCTGTGCAATTGACGATATGTCGTATTGGATAACCGTGCATTCGGCATTCAGGGGAGTTCACATGTTTAGGATGTTGGGCATTCTCGAGTCCATTAATAAGCTAGTTCGGTGAAGAGACATCAATCTACCTTGGATTCTATGTTGAATTGGGCTGTGAAGACGACTCATGTGGCTGATCGAAGCACGCTGGAGCCAGGTTGAGGCAACAGCCATGGCTACCTACGGCCTGCCCCAGCCAGGTTTTAAATGAGTAAGATCCCCCACACACAGCGAAGAGTTAGCCTAGCCTTCCCGCACTTTACAACATGTAATTTGATATACCAGGCGTCATATGATGAAGCACAGCATGAACACTACGAAGAGCTGGTATCAAAAGGCCCTCATGACCAACAAGAACACGCAAGAAAACAGGCCCAGCAGCGACACGGGCAATACGACCAGCGATGCGGGCCACCAGAATGACCAGAATGGCAAAAGTGATCCAACCACTGCGCCCAATGTGGAAAAGACCTTGACTGAATTCCTCTACAAGCCGGCGACGGTTAGGGGCCTGCCTGCAATGATCCCCGAGGTTGTGAACGCCTACAACCTGGACTGGTGGGAGTTGAAGCCTTTTTTGGAACAAATCTACCCAGGGGTCACCTTTAAAGAAAATGTTAGTGTAGATGGGGTCCGGATCCTCCCAATATTTAATGGATCTGCCCAAAATGCTAACAAATGGTGCTGTTCTAGCTGGCTGTGGAAGATCATTATCTGATTTACGTTCCGCGTTCATTAACTTGTGTGAGTCCTTAGCGGGGAGATAACTCTCGTTTTGCCACAGCTTGAACTCAATTTACTGATAGTTGCATGTTGATAGGAAGAGCGAGACGATATCAATGATATTCGGAAGCAGCATAGGGCTAGGGAGAAGGGTGCAGCCGGAGGGGGACAGATACGAGCGCGGGTAGAACACAGCCCAGATCGCCCTCGGCGGCTATTGGACGAGGATGATTGAATACGCATGATTGGTTTTCTTGGGGCATTTTCAGTTTGGGCTGACGGAATTCAGCATGCATGGTCCTGTGTCTAGCCAGAAACGTAGCACATCTAAGCCGGGGCGGCGAGAGATACAATAGCATTAGCAACCTCTCACGCTTTTGGGGAGTTGTGCACATTTCGGTGTGATGGTGGCTGTGAATGGCCACAGAGCAACGCCCCCTTCTAGCCTGGATATCCTCATGCGACTTGTAACACGATCACGGCGGATCGGCGGGCTCCTTGGGGTCAATTAGGCGTTCTAGGATGCCCGATGATTTTGGTTAAAATCCCCTATCGCGTGGGATGCTTTTTCTCCTGTTCGAGTGACTACTCACGTCCCACGCACTATTTGCATTATCTTGCGACTGCATAGTTAATGCTTCACGTGTAAATTTTATTTCATTTGCATTTAACACATCACACACCAGCGGCGATGGCGATTGATCTACCGACAGATTTCTCCGAATCATATTTGATATTCCAGAAATATCCTCGATTTATAGTCTCTAGTGCCGCGTACGGCCCTGCATTATGGGGTTTACGAGATAGACTCAATCGCAAAAAGAGTATACTCTTTACTGAAAACCCTAGCGACGTTGTAATACCTGTCCGAGAAGTTCAAAAAACTGCCCAAGGGCGTTTTGAAATCTCGAAGCGCAATCTGCTCAGCGAGCAGAAATTGAAGGAATGGCTAGGCGACACCTATGAGCGCGATACTAATAACCCCGCGAAATTTGTCGGCGCATTGGCGACCAGGCCGGATCCTCAATGTCGCTTCATGTGAGTTGCAGATAGCCACCCAACAAGCCCCGGGGGACCTAGACACACGACATGAGGTCACCTATACTGATGAGCGCCGTCTTAGCTTTCTAATAACCGACAGCGCCTTGGCTCCGCTGGAGATGACCCGCGATTGTCTTCTCCGAATCCTAACCTATCACCAAGTCATGCCGACATACATCGACTTCTTATTAGTGTATGGCGCAGAGGAAGAGGACCGGGAGCTTCGATACAATGCTTTCCGAACTCGAACAACGTTTGTCAATCCCGAGCCTGGGAACATCATTCCAAACCTGAATAGGTCAGGTAGGCAGCACGAGATCTGTTACAACCTCAAGGCTGTAGCGCCGAAAGATCCAACCAAAAACCAATTCGTTAGGAATCGCTGGCGAATACGTCAAGCTGCCGTCTATCACCGGCTTGATCTTGGTACGGGTTCAGCCTTGTGGATCATAGCAGACCCTCGAGAAGCAGTCAAAAAATTGATAGGCGAGATCCTACCCGAGGGCCCTGTACCTAGGGGGTTTCATTTCGACAGTTTCCCCGAGTCTTTCAATTCTAGCCTTGACACACACCTAGCCCTAGCACAATGGGCATCAGACGAGTGGCGGTGGCATCTACAATCTCTTGAAGCGACAATTGACAATTTGACGCGCCCGGCCCTTCTATTCGACGACTCAAACGCACTCCAACCTAGAATCCGCCCACGCGCTGTCACACGGGTTCAAGAATACGAAGACAAGGTCAACGAAGCTATAATGGTAATGGAGTCTAACATCAAAATCATGGATTCCCTCTTGTCCTCGTACAAAGCGCTCGTCGAAGACCCAGACTTTCCAGCCGCAGAGGTTTCTGCATGCCGGAAAGCGCTCAAAAGGTTCTCGACGCGCATGGATGAATTCATCTACGACCTCCAGACGCAGGTTGAACGCGGCAAGATTCTCTCAAAGATTGCTAGAGATCGTAAGAACATCGTTCTCCAGCAAGCCCAGATGCATACTGCTGCGAGACAAGAGAGACTCGCGGACAGCATGTGGCAGTTTGCCGAGCGAGGTCAGAAAGAGGCTATCGCGATGCGCACAGTCACGATAATCACGCTCCTCTACCTGCCCCCAACGTTCGTCTCAACCTTCTTTAGCACAGACGTCGTAAAATATCAGGGCGACGGGAAAGATCAAGTATACTTTTCCCAAAGCGCCTTGAATAGCTTTCTTTACGTTACAATTCCACTTTGGGCCATTACGCTACTTGTAGTCACATTCTACTACAAGTGGGAATCGTGGAGAAGAGAGCAGCGAGCGCGGGGTCTGCTGTCACACGACCCGGATATTGCTGAATATTGGGAGAAGCACTCTGGAAGTAGGGCGGATACTGGTGACCAGACTGTACCACGATCCTTCGTACAGCATGTACTTGGCAAGGAACCCAAGTCAGCTTCTTAGGCTAAGTATATTTCGAAGCTCGGACGATTATATTTACCTCTCGTCGTGCATCCCCTAGATCCTTTTTCTACTATAATTTCTCTGTATAATAAGATATGATCATTGTACGTATACTTAGTGGCGTTTATCAAGCGGAACTTATGAGAATATTTATCCCCTGGTCGGATGAATTGTACCAGCTAGCCCACCTACTCCTGCCACCCTCCCCGCACCTAACCAAGATTACCTTTATTCTAGGTACTTTGAATGGTATATGAAGCTAGAATAAACCTTTACATTCCGAGGAGTTTAATTGTATAATAGTTTATTTTCTGCTACAATGAAAATTATATCAAATGCGTAGCTAATTTATTGTTTATTAGCTAATTATAGTACCACTGGTGTATGCGGACGTACTCGGAGACAGTCATACGTACGGAGCCCTGGATATCCCACCTTGTGAAATCGCCAAATCTTTTCGTCTATTGGCATAGCGGGTAACAGGGCTGCCGCCATGACAAGTAGTACTTTATAATATCATAGTACCTAGCTAGTAGTACCATATACTATATAGTCGACTGTACTACACCTCTGCCAAGGGGTAACTATAGGAGGATCTTCAAATAAGCAGGAAGGGTAGCATGAATAGCCAAAAAGGGTAGTAGTAGTAGGTAGGCTACGTTCTGCAGCCAAATCGTAGAGACTATGTAAGCCACGGCTTCCTTAGATTAGCGTCATAGGTTCAGATGCTTTTGCTTTTTTCCCACATCCGTTACCGGGCTCGCTTGCAACAATGAAGGTGCCCAATCACCATTCTTAGACACGCAGCACTTGCAGCTCAGGCTGTGTCAACTTCGCCCCAGGGGTGCCGGATGCTTCCTGCAAGTTTCCCCACGTCTGAACCTCTGGCTCAGCACCAATGCAACCAAGACGATCATTCCTACCACGAGCCAGTCAGCCGATGTCAACTAGTGGTGTCTGTAGGCTAGCTAGTCTCCAACGCAGTAGACCCGTCAGCTCCATCCATGTAGGTAGGTAGGTCAATGGAGGCTCTAAGAGATTTCTTCGTAAAATCTATGTAGCCTCGTTGCAATCTGCTACCCTCTTGTCTGTTCAGCGTTTCACTTTTCTTTCCTAGTATATCCTGTTGTTTCTCATATTACGGTAATCCAACTATATACTATCACTGCTACTTTGAACTGGTACCGTATCGTATGTTCCCGGCGTAGCATTCTATTAGAATGCCACTAACGCCTTGATTTTTCGGTACTTGTTTACGTCCGCTCACCTTCGTTTCCACCCCGCAATGGAGTCCCGTCTTGTTCCCCGTTCTCCTCCCTCGCCGACACAGAGCGAGTATCAGTCGGCGATCCAGTTCTATTCGACCGTGCGAGACGACAACACCCTCAATGAAGCTGAAGATATAGGCGGTCGCCCCTTCGTCCTCGTCGGAAATGTGACATCTACACTCCTAGGTCATAAAATTGGCAATCACCCGGAGCACGGCCAGATCTCACGACTGCTCGAAGCCGCTTACCGACGCTTTCAATACCGCCAACCTTTACAGAAATCATACCAAATTCTTGATCGCCTACCAATATTCTATACACTGTTAGACCTAGATCTGGGACACAAGATACACAAGTTTGTCGAAGACGGAATTAGCGAGCTGCCTATCGAGCTTCCAAAGTTGAGAAAGCTGCTCCCGGCGAAGAAGTATAAGGGAAATGCAGAGAGCTTCTATAGACAACAATGGCGATGGTGCGCTATGAAGTTTGAATGGAGGATGAGCAGAAAGGCTCCCTCCCACGAACATATCATACCCATAACTGCAAGGACCAAGATTGAACCCACCAGGGATGGACTTCCCAAAACTGATCGAAAAGCCTCGTTGTGGGCTGTAGAAGTTCCGACGGATTTCGTCGACAAGGAAATTGAAGAGAAACTCGGATTACCAGACGACGATGACAGCACCGAGGACATTCCTGCTCGAGAAGCAGGTTCGGTATGTTTCTTTACCCAGCAACCAATCAGCAACGTACTAACCTAATATGCAAGCCATGCCGATTCGTCATCAAACGTTTTAGCGAGAAGCGAAAAGACGAATTTGAAGACGAGAAGAACATCTACAATACTATTGGCGAAAAGGAAGGTATTGTTCAGTGCATAGGGTGGTATACGCACTGTGAAAAGGACCTCAATTCAGATACGGAGACCATTCACTACAATCTCGTTCTCGAATTGGGCGCTCAAGATCTCTACAGCGCGTTTCAAAAGGAAAACCCGCCTATAACATTCTCGGAGATCCAGATATTTTGGAAGTCTATGTTTAATGTAGCCGACGCCCTAGCATCGATCCAAGTCATGCAACATGGTAGATATACCACTTACTTGTACTGTCCCCAATCCACCCTGGCAACCTATCACTAGACTAACTATTCATGGTGTCAGGTGGCACGGTGACATCAAGCCTGAGAACATCCTAGATGTTAGGGGCCGTTTTAAACTAGCGGACCCCGGCGAAGCTCGAGTGAATATCGTTCCTGGACCGCCTGGTGGAGAAGTGCCCAAGATACGGGTGCCCGGAGGTACTCGAAGCTTTGGTAGGCGCCCTAATCTACTCTCTCAAAGTTCCTACGTAATGAATGGGCTCTAATTATTTTGGTTTGATGACAGCGGCTCCAGAAAAGTTCACGTATCGTCATGAGCGTCTCGTGGAACCGGAGGTGACTCAAGGGAGCGACATCTGGTCTCTAGGATGCGTCTTCTCCGTCGCAGCGACATACGTCGTTCTAGGAAAAGAAGGAGTGAAACAGTATCGGCTGTTACGCCAAAAGGCTATAGAATCTCTGGGGATTGGTATTGGCGACCCTTTTCACGATAAGCAGGAAGTTCTATCAGTCGTCGCCGATTGGCACAAGTATCTCAGGAACACCATAAGAAGAGACGACTGTTACACCGCAAGGGTATTAGACATCGTCGACACCAGGATGCTGATAACACCTGGGGAATACAGAATCAGCGGCGCCAGCCTCAGTCAAGAACTCAAAGGCATCGATGAAGAAGCAACCCAGTCAACCGACGGATTCCCAGACTACATTGCCGAGTTCATCGACAACGTAACTCACATTTCTAAGGGCGGGATCTCCGAGCTAGAGGATGTTCCCCGGACGATATCAAAAAGCGGAAGAGAACTGTTCTCAGAGGAGCTTCTTTACCCATCACGACGTTCAGAAGGGCGCCC
Organism: Xylaria longipes; assembly: GCA_025201785.1. Lineage (NCBI taxonomy): Eukaryota > Fungi > Ascomycota > Sordariomycetes > Xylariales > Xylariaceae > Xylaria > Xylaria longipes. The sequence continues at coordinate 175,612 of MU619763.1, forward strand.
TATGGCTCGCCTTATGCAACCCCATCCGGATGACCCTCTACGAGGTATTGGGACAGGCCTTGACCCTAATCCAGTCCTAACCGTCCCCGAAAGAATCTCTGGGTTCTTCACGCAAGCCCAGCGCGACGCATTAACATCACTTGATCGTAACCCCCAAGAGACCCCACTGAAGCCGCCAGATCCCCCTACCACGTTCTGGGAAGTGGAAGACCACATCTTAGAGTATGATGCAAACCACAAAGACTACTTCAGTCTAAATAACTACTTCAAAAAGTATACGTCTGTGTATAGGAAGCGGTTAGGTGGTAAAGAGGACCAATTGCAGAGTCATTTCAAAAATCGCGACCTAGTGAGAAGTCCCCTCAACCCCCACGTTGGGAATTTCGAGTGTTGTAACGACTAATGGATTTCATAGGTGTATCTCGTCGATAACGCGTCGTCTATGAAACGCTTCTGGCGACACGCCAGTTACTTGCTTAGAGTGCTTGTGATGCGATCATTGGGCTACGATGACAACGGGATGGAGCTTCGGTTCACGAACGATGTAGATGAGAAGTGGAGACTTAGTCCCAAGAAGAATCAGAAAAAAGAAGATTTCTTGGATAGAATGGGCGACGCGGATCCCAATAAGCGAAAACCTACCATCTCGAAAACGGATATAGTCGCCAGTTTAAGCCTGATCCTAGAGGACCGCTTAAGGAAGAATAGTGATGGGAGGAAACTGAAGAGACACCTCACTATTCTAGTACTTACGGATGGCCTGTGGGAAATTAACAAGGAGTTCGACGTTGACAATTACCTCGTCACCTTCATCAAGAGGGTCCCAGAGGAGAATTGGGAGCCGGAAACACCGCCTAGGACTTCTATCACGAGTAATAAGCCACCTTCGCGCCCCCGGCCCATCTCCATCCAGTTCATACGTTTCGGCCATCATCCGAACGCCATCGCCCGCCTCAATCGACTAGACAACGATCTCAAAGACAGGCCTGAGCTCTTGAGAACATCGATCCCGTATGTACTCCAAAAATAATACTCATGTTCGATTGCACTAACACCCGAGCAGCGACATAATCGACACCGAGGATGCTAACATGGACGTGTACAAAATGTTCCTAGGCAGCTTTATCGAGGACTTTGACAACAAAGCCATCCAGGGTGCTCCGGTCGTTAGTAGCACGAGTGGCCAGAGCTTCACACCGCCCACCAACGGTCTAGAGATGAGCAGTATGTCGCTAGGGGAGTATGACATGCCACAGACGCCAACTCGCACTAGTGCTGGGGCATTCTCTTCCCCCGAGATTCTCCGGCAATCTTCAATATCAGGGCGGACACCTTTTGTTGAGTTATAAGTATTTAGGTTAATGAACCGTATATTATATTGTTTAAAGAACTAAGTCTAGGATAATGTGATGTGGTAATACTTCTACTTATATAAAAAATATGTATAGGGCGAAGTACTTAGCTACTAAATTTACTAGCCTTTTTAATTTTAATACTTTTATTTAAACTATATATATTTTATATAAAGTTATTATAAGCTTTTTTTTTTAACTATTTCTTATTATATTTAAAATTATACGTATTTTTTAAAACGTATATTATTAATTTTTTAATAAAATAAATTATTTAACTTTATTTATTTTACTAGTTTTAATAAAGAATTTAATAAGTATTTTCTTTAATTTTTATTATTAAAATAAATATTATATTAAATTTAAGCAGAAATTATTTTTTTTATATTTTTTAAAATATTTAATAAATATATATTATTTATTAAAAAAAATTAATTTTTATTATTTAAATTTAAATATTTTTATTAAATTATAGTTTTAAATTAATATAAATTTTTTTTTTAATTTTTTAGTTTTAATAATAGCTATAAAAAATGTGTATTATAAATTTTTTTTTTTATTAATTTTTAATTAATAGTTTATTTAATATTTTAAATATTTTAATTTTAAAATAATTTTTATTAATATTAAAAAATTTAATAAAATAATTAAAATAGTTTTTTAAGTTAGTATTTAATATATAGCTTTTTTAGTTTATTTTATTTTATTTGTTATAAAAAAAGATAAATTAAAAATAAACGTAAAAAAAAATTTTTTTTTTTTTTTAATATTAAATAGTTTAATAGTATTAAAGATTTATTTTCAGGCTTAAACTATTATAAATATATTTTAATTTTAAAACTTAGCGTTTTTAAATTTATTAAAGGTTTTTTAAAGTTTAAAAAATATTTTAATATAATAGTAAAGTATAAAATATAAAAATATAAAAATTTAATTAGTTTAAGTTTTTATTATAAATAATAGTTAAAATAATAGCTTTAATATTAGTAGAAGTTATTTATAAAGTAGTTTTTTATAAAGTATTTAATAATATAATATTTAATAGTAGTAGTTAAAAATTATTATAAATAATATTATTAAAATTATTAAAAAAAAAGATTTTAATAATATATAAATAAATAATATTTTTTAAAAAGTTAATTAGTTAAATTATAACGTTTAAAAAATTTTTTTAAAATAAAACGTTATAAAAAGTAAAAGCTTTATATAAAATAGTTATAAGCTTTTAAAAAAATTTTATATAATAAAAAAAAAAAAAATTTATTTTATAAAGCGTTAATTTAGTTAATTTTTTTATTTATATTATAATTAAAAGCTTAAGGTATTTTTAAAAATAATAAACTTGTTTTATAAAAATATTTTAATAAGCTTATTAGTTATTTATTTAAACGTAAGGATTTATTAAAAATTAATATTTTTTTATTAAATTATTTTTTTATAAAAAATTTATTAAATTAAAATATATTTTATTTTATTATAAAATTATAAGTTTTTAGCTATAATTATAGCTTTTTAATTATTTTTATAAATAATAATAATAGTTATATTTTTTTTATAGTATTTAGTTTAAATAATAGTTTTTAAAGCTATATAGTTTTTTTAATAGTTTAAGTTTGTTTTATAAGCTTTAATTTATAAGAAAATAAAGCAGTGTTTTATTGTTTTTTAAAGCTTTAGCTAATAGTAGTACTACTTATATTAATAATATATTTTATAGTTAAACGTTTAATTTAAATATAGCTAGTTTAATTAATATTAATTTAATTTATAAAGTTTTATAATTTTTTTTAATAGTATAGTTTTAAGTTAATAATATTATATAAATAATATAGTATTTATTTAATTATTTTAAAATATATTATTATAAAGTTCTTTATATATTTATTTAAATAAAATATAATATATATTATATTTAATTTAATATTAAATATAGCATATATTAAACAGTTAATAATTTTTATATATTATTATATATTTTTTTTATTAATTTTATAGCTATTAACAGGTTTTAGAATTTTATTTATATTTATAAATATAATAATAATATATATTTTTTATTAGTTTAATTTTTTAAATATTTTTTTTAAATAAGCTTTTTAGCTAAAATAAATATATTTGTTTTTCCGGTTTTATATAATAATTATTTTAAAGTAGTAAAAATATAGCTTTAAATTTTATATTTTGAATTTTTTTAATAATATTTTTTTAATTTTATTAAATTTTCTTTTTAAAAGTTTTATTATTAGTAAATTATTAATATATATAAAAGTAAAAATATTTAAAAGTATTAAAAACTTTTAAAATATCGGTAAAAAAAACCTTTTTAAAAATATAAATAATATATAAAGCTTTAAAAGATTTACTAGTATTAAATTAAAAGCTATTTTTTTTTAAAATAATTGCTTTTTTAGCTTTTTTAGTAATTTGTTTATATTTTTATTTGTTAAAAAAAAATAATAATTTTAAACGTTTTTTTAAAAACTTTTTAATATTTTTTATAAAAATATATATATATTTTTTAATAATAACAACTTTATAAGCTTTAATAATTATATAATTATTTAGCTTATAAATAATAAAGTTGTATTTTTTATTTTTATTATATTTAATTATTTTATATTAAATTACTTTAAATATTAATATATTAAGTTTTATTAAAGGGTTATACTTACTTAATAAGCTAAAAGTTATTATATAGCTCCGATTTAGTTTTTTTTTTTATTATTTCTTATAAAAAGTTATTAATATTTTTTTAAACTATTTTTTATTTTTAATATAAGCAGCTGTTTTAATAAAAATAAGCTAGGACTTTAATAAAATTATATTTTTTTTAATAATAGCTAGTATAGTTTATACTATATTTTTTAAAATATATATTATTTTTTTAACTTTTTTATTTTATTAATATTATTTTATAACTAAATATTTAATAATAATATTTTTTTATATATAAAAATTTATAAATTTTATATTTATATATAAGCTAAGCTTATTTAATATTAAAAAACAGCAGCGTTATTTAAGCTTTTTTTATTTTTATAAAAAGTTTTTAAACTTTAAAAACTACTTTTTTAAACGTTATATACAAACTATTTAAAATATTTTAATATAGTTATAAGTTACAGCTATTTAGCTTATAAAACTATTATAACTTTTTAATATATTATTAAATATATTAGCTTTATTAAAGTATAAAAATTCTATAAAATAAGTTTTTTTTAAAAATCTTTTTTATATAGCTTAGTTTATATTTTACTATTAATATAAGCTTTATAAAAATAGTACTTAATTTAAAGCGTAATATTTATATTTATTATTATTAGCTTTTATATTTTTTTTATTAATATATTTAAATTATTCGTGCTATATTTTTAAAATAAAATTAATAAAATAAAAGCAAAAAATAATATTTAATACTACTATTTAAAGAGCTTTGTTTAGCTGTTTAACTATATATAGTTTATAAGCTTTATATATTTTAAAAAACGTTTAGTTTTTTAAAATCTTTTACGCTTTATTATAATAGAATAAAAATTTAACGCTTTTTTTAGCTAGCTAAAATATAAAAACTAAATTAACGCCTAGCTTAAAGTAATATATAATATTAATAATAATAATTATTTCGGTTTATTTATTTATTATAACTAAAAACTTTATTATTTTTATTACTTTAGGATTATTATAATATTTTTAATTTTATAAATTAATAGCCTGTTATATTTTATTAGTTTAATAAAAAATAATCTATTATTAAAATTAGTTTAAGTATAGCTATTATTTAAAATAATAAAGTTAATAATTTATTTTATAAACCTTTCTGCTTTATTTAATATATTTAAAAACTTTAGTTTAATTAAAGTTTTTTTAACGCTAAAGCTTATTAATATCGCAGCTATAAAGCTTTACAAAATAGCTTTAAGTATAATTATAAAAAGTTAATTATTTAAACGTTTAAAACTGTTAAACAACTTATTAAAAATGCTAGGTTTTTATTTTAATAGGTTTTTTTTTAAATTTAAGTTATTTTTTATAATTAAAAAAACTAAATTTAAAGGCTTTAATAAGGTATTAATAATTATTAGTATAGCTGTATTAACGTTACTATAATCACGGGCTAGCTGGCTAACTTTAATAAGTAGCCCCTGCGGGGCCTACTTTTGGTTATATAATTAGCTACCCGTGCATATAAGAATATTTACCCATATAATTTTTACTATAAATATTTCTTTCCTTTTTTATTTTTTAATTAATATATAAATAGGACCCTAACTAGAAGCTTTGTTTTTATAAAAGATATTAAACATAATAATTAAAAAATTATTTACATTTAATTTTAATACTTTAATTTATTTTAATTTATACTTTAATTTTATACGCTATTGTTTACCCTGCAGCTAGCCAACTAAAGGAACCTAACACTTTTATTTAATCCTACTTTAATTTTTAACAAAATTAACGCTAAAGCAAAGATTTTTAATATAGTACTACTACTAATATAGTACGCTTAAACAATATATTCTTTACAGCGGTCGCAGCGCACAAAACTATACATAAAAAAGTTGTTTTTAATTTAAATAATTTAATTAATTTATTTTTATACAGTAAATATAATTTTTTTAAAGGAGAGTTTTAATAACGATTTTCTGTAGGCCTAGTACTTTTATTAAGCAGTTTTTAAACTACAGGCCGATAAAAAGAAAAAAAAAACAGAAAATTCCGCGATATGCCCAAAAAGTTTATTTTTATTTATAATAAATATAAACGTAACTACGATTAAAATAAAAAGTTTTAAAAAATTTATAGTATAGTTACCCTAAATATATTTAAAAAAATAATATAAAAAAAAATTAAAAAACTTGCTACTTTAAATATACGTTCGAACCAACTTATTTTTTATTTTAAAGCTATTACGGACATTAAAAAAAATATTTTTAACAAATTTAATAGTCCGATAAATTAAAAAGTTTTTAATAATATTTATAATATAAACCGTAAAGTTTTATTTTATAAAATAAAAACCTAAGCTTTATTAGTTTACGGATTTAACGTAACGTTTTAAAATTTTTATTAATATAGCTCAAATTAAACTATAAATATTAATAATTTTATAAACGCTGTTAAACAGGTATATACCAAGGAATAAAAATATATTTAGCTGTTAAAAAAACAGCAGGAAACTTTTAAAAAATAAATTACTAAACTATAAACTAAAGTAAAACAAAAAAAACAAAAGCTAGTTAAAAAGCAGTAAAAGTTAAACAAGTTTAACTAGCTTATTATTAATTTAATATTTTAAAACCGGGAAGCTATACTTTTTATAATAGCTAATAATAAAAACCAACTAAAAAAGTTAGCAAAGGTTAATATTACTACTTTTTATAACAACCTAGCGTTAAATAAAGTTATTTTTAAAGTTTAGCATTATACTTAAATTAACTAATTAAAAAATAATAATAACTGGTTTATTAATAACGCTATTAAAATAACAAACGTAGAATTTTACTTAAATAGAATAGTAGCTAATAATTTACTACTATATTTAAAAAAAACTTATCCTAAAAAGTTTATAATATTTACAGCTATAATAAAACACTTAAAAGAATAATATATAAATTTTAATAAAAAAAAAAAAAGCTGTTAAAAATAAAATAAAATAAAACTAAATTTTTTTATTAACTTTTAAACTTTTAAAAATAAATTTATCTAACTTACGGGCAAATATATATTAGCTAAAGACCTATAAAAAAAAAAGTTTTATACATAGCTTTTTATTTAATTAAAAAACTTAATAATAAGCAAGTATTTTAATAAAACTTACGATTTTAAAACTTTAGTTTTATACGTTAAACAAACCGTTTATAACTTAAAAGAATTAAATGCTAAAAATAAACGTTAATAAACGCCGATAACCGGTAGAAATTAAAACAGCAGTTATAGTAGCTAAGGATAAAACAAAAACAATAAGTTCTAAATAAGCGGTTTAAATATTAGTATATTAGCTAATAAACCTTCCGGCTAAAATAAAGTATATATTTAACCCGATTTTAATAAAATAAAACGCCTTTTTAAAAAAAGTAAATATTTTAACTGTTAAAAATATAGTTATTAAAGCAAGAACTATTTTAATAAAGCTAAGCCTATTAAAACAACGGACCGAAACACTTATTTTACTGCTTTATATACTTATTATAGTAACAGTAGTAACAATATTAATAAAAAGGAGTTAGTTTTAATTAACTCAGGAAAAGCTTAACCTTAAAAACTATAAACTTTTTCCTAAAAAACTTATTAATAAACATAAAAGTTAATAGTACAGAAGATTTTTTAATTTTATTTCTAAAAGAAGAACTATTTTTTATATTATATATTTTAGTACTAAATAAATAAATATTAACTATATATAAATACTTTACTAATATAAGAACAAATAAATACTTTTTTATAAATACTAATATAGCTAAACATATAATAATTTAATTAAAAACTATAATTATAAATTATTTCCGCGAACAAGCTATTTTAAAATATAATTTTAAATTATAACAAAACATTAACTAAACTTTATTAATAAACTTTAAGCTTTAAAGCTAAATATTTAAAAATACGCCCTTAATTATAATATAAATAAAACATAAACTTATTATTAAAAGAATTTTTTATAAAATATATAATATATTACCCAATACACGTTAGTAAAATTATATTTTTTTATTAAGTTTTTTATTATTTAAACTTAAAAATAGCACGAAAAAAATTAATAAATATAAAATATACTAATACTACTTTAAATATATTACTAATTTTATTAAACTAAGCGTAATTTTAACCTTTTTATACGGAGCGAAAAAACCTATTATACTAATAATAAAACTTATTTTAACAAAAATAACGCGTTTTCTTTAACCTTTTTAACTATTAAAACATATTAAATAAATAGATTAATAATAAAAAAAATTAAAAAAAATAAACTAATAATTAACAATAAAAAATATACTACCTTTAGCTAACCCTTAAAAAAAAATATTTATACCCCTACTAAAGAAAAAATAAAAACACAACATATAAGGTCCGTACTAGTTATAAAAAAATACTATAAAATAATATAAGTACTATTTAATTACTAATATTACAACTATTAACACAGCGTTTTTTTTACGCGCGGCATAGCGATATAAAACACTAATTTATATTATAAATATAAGCAAGCTTGATATAGTTATTTAATATAAACAGAAAAACGAGATATTTTCTAATAAAAAAAATAAAAAACTAAAATAAAAAGTATAAAAGCTAGTACCCAAGGAATACCGCTTATTATTAAAAACGTTTAATAAAATAAACTTAAATACTTTATTTTTTAATCAGCTTATAAACTATTAAATTAAGTTTTTACCTAGGAAAATATAAAAAAATATTTTAAATAACTTATTATACTATATATTATTAAATAAACTAAAAGTTATACAAAAATATATTATAAATAATTTAAAAAAAGGGTTTATATAGCTAAGTAGTATATTTTTTACTGTGTTTATTTTATTTACTTTTAAACTTAACAAAAGTTTATAATTTTATATAAACTACTAAAAAATTAATATATTAATAAAAAAAAACTATTATCTTATACTATTAATAAATAAAACGCTAACTCGTATTACTAAAGCATAAATTTTTATAAAAATCAATATATAATAAACCTTTTATAAAATTCGTATATATTTTAACAATAAAAATTTTATTATTTTTAAAACTAAATATAAATTATTTAAATATAAAATATTACTGTTTAGGTTATTTAATAAACCGGTAATTTTTTAAAAATATATTAATAATATACTATTTAATTATTTAAACAATTTTTATAATATATATATTAATAATATTTTTATTTTTTCCAATAATTTAAAAAAATATAAAATTTATATAAAAAAAATACTAAAGCAACTATAAAACGTAAACTTTTAAGCTAATATAAAAAAATATAAATTTTATATAATAAAAACAAAATATTTAAATTTTATTATAGGACGCGATAAAATTAAAGTTAACTTTAATAAAATAGCTATTATACAAAACTAAATAACATTAACTTCTATAAAAGGGGTACAATTTTTTATTAGTTTTTATAACTTTTACTAGCGTTTTATTCCGGAGTATAGCTATATAACAAAGTTTTTATTTTAAGCAACTAAAAAAAATACTGCGTTTAAATAAACAAAAATATACTAAAAAACGTTTAACAAGCTAAAAAAACAACTAATTAATACTTTTATTCTAGTATATTTTAATTATAATAAAAAAATATAAGTTAAAATAAACATATTTAACAAAGTTACTACTAAATATTTATTTTAGCAGGGGAATAATAGCTAGTAATATTTAATAATATTTTATTTTAAAATATTATATAACGTTAAACTAAATTATAGTATTTATAATAAAAAAATATTAGCAGTAATAAAAGCTTTAAAGTGCTAAAAACTAAAATTAATTAATATATAAAAAAAATAGCTATTTTTAATTATTATTAACTATAAAGCGTTAAAATATTTTAATATAAAATAAAAGTTAAATTTTTATTAAGCAGAATAGTTTAAACTTATAATATAGTATAACTTCTTAATTATTTACTATTTTAGGACGGAAAATATAGTAGTAAATATTATATTAAAAAAATAAAAAAACTTTTAAACTTAAAAAAACAAATTAAAAAATTAGCACTATATAATATTATTTTAAATAGTAAATAAGCTAGGTTTTTTCCCTGTTAGTAAAATTTTAACAATTTATAGTTTTAACATATCGTTAAAAATTAACGCTTTATTAAAAAAAATACTACTAATAAACAAAGTTTTTTAGCAGAACTAATAATCCCTAGAGCTAAAGCTTTATAAAGTTAAAGCTTAAAAAAGCTAAAGCAAAAACTAAGCTTTAAACAGGGGATTAATAACATATAAAGGACGTTTAATAGTACTAAAAATAAACTATTTATATACTTAAATTATAAAAAAAGTATATAGTTAGATAACTATAGCTTATTTAAACTAAAACAAAACTTAACAGCTTATAGCCGCTTAATATTAGTAGCTAGGTTTAGCTATAAAGTATAACTAGTATATATTTAACTACTTTATATACCGACCAGCTAAGGTTTTTTAAAATCGGACTTTAAAATTATTATAGCTAATACTGATCCTGCTACACTTTTTTAAATACCTAGTTATAGATTTTAAAAAAATAGCTACTAACAAAAAACGTAAAAACTTAATATTTATTATTATAAATTAACTAAATAAGCTTTTATAGTTAATATTTTATAATAAATCAATAACTGCTTAAAACGTTACCCGACTATACTATAAAAGTTTTTTCTGCGTTTATAAATTACTAAAAAAAATTAATTCTAACCAAGGATTATAATTTATTTCAGCTTTTACGAATAAGCTAATAAAAATACTTAGTATTAAATAAAAATTATTTTTTTCAGAATACTATAAATTAACAAAATAAACCAAAATTACAATTAAATACTTCAATTAAAAATTACAACTATTTTATAACTATTATTAAAATAATTAAGCTAAAGCGTTGCTAGTAATAAACTTCGCAGCAGCTTTATTATTATATAAATTTACAGGTTTTTAACTTTATAAAATTTTATTCGGTTTTTTAATATTTATATATTATAACTAGCTAAGCTATACTATAAACGTTACTAAGTTGCCGGCTAAAAAACAATTAACTTATAAAAAAACATAAAAAATAGTTTAAACTATTAAAAAATATATAAAAACAGCGTAAACTATTTTAAAATAAACTTAAAATAAAATAATTTAAAAAAAAAACTAATATTAATAAAAACTTAATTTCAGTATTAACAATTATATATTTATTATAAAAAAACGTTAAACCTAAGCTACTAATAAACTTTCCAATAAGCTAAACTATTTAATAACCCGATAATATTTTAAAATAACTAAATAAATAGCGCTTATAACTTTTTGTTTTAAAATACTTTTAAACTAGCATACTTTTAACTTTTACTATACCAATTATTTATAAAAGTATTTAAACAACTTATTGCTAAAACAAAAAGCTAAATATCCCGAGAGCAAATTTATATTTTTAAACGCTAACAAACTTAAATAAAAGGTCGAACGTATATAAACTTCCCGTATATATTATAAAAAAACGTTATAATATTAAATTAACTAAAAAAGCTAAAAATTTAATAAGTAATAATATTCCGCGAATAACTTTAAAAACTTTTTAAAATTATTACTTATATTTTATTATAATAACTTTAAATCTATAAAATTACTAAAAAAATTAAAAAAATAGCTAAAAGCTGCTAAGGAAAATAAGTTTAAAAACATATATTTAAACAATAATATACTAAAAAAAGCGTTTAAAAAAAAAATGTTTTGTTAATTAAAAAAACAAAAAGCAAAAGGTTAAATAAAAAGCAGTATTAAAAAAATAATAGTTACCGAGTTATAAAAATATTTTAAAACGCTTTTATAAAATAAAAGCCCGTAGTATAGTAGCTAAAAAATAAATACTTAAAGTAATTTTTTTTTTTACTAAAAAGCGATTTCTTTGCAGGTACCGGGTTTAAATCTCGGGGCAAGATTTTTTTAAAAGGAGGGGTAGTTACGGGCTAGCTGGCTAATTTTAATAAGTGGCCTTTACAGGGCCTACTTTTAGTTATATAATTAGCTACCCGTATATACAAGAATATTTACCTATATAATTTCTACTATAAATATTTTTTTCCTTTTTTATCTTTTAATTAATATATAAATAAGACCTTAACTAGGAGCTTTGTTTTTATAAAGGATACTAAACATGACAACTACTATTATTTTTTTTTTTTTTTTTTTTTTTTTTTTTAAATATTTTTAAAAGCTTATTTTACTAAAAATAGTTTAAAATATTTATAAAAGCAAGCAAACTTTTCGTAAAATATATAAACTTTTTAACTTTTATTTTTATAAGGAGTATATTTAAATTTTAATTTTTTATTAAAATCTTTTTTTTTTTTATTATTTTTATTAATATTATTATTATTATTATTATTTTAATATTATTTAATAAATAGTATAACTTTTATAATATTTTAAACAATAATTTTTTTTATTTGTTTTTTTTATTAAGTTTTTATTAAAGTTATTTAAAAATTAATATTTTTTATAAGCTTGTTTTTAGTAATTTTTTTTATAAAAATAAAATAATTTATTTAAAAAAAAATTAAAATAAATAATATATATTTTTTTTTTAATATTATAAAAAATCTTATAATTAAAAAAAGTTTTTTAATAAAATAAAATTTATTAAGTTTTTTTAAATTATAATAAATAAATTAAAGTTTTATAATAAATATTATAATAAATTTTTTTATAATAAAAAATATATTTTTTTATTTATATAATAGGTTTTAAAATATAAAACTATTAATAAGTTTAAACTTTTTTTTAATTAGTTTTTATATATTAATAATTATAAAGTTTTATTTTTTTTTAATATTTTTTAATAGTTTTTTAAAACCTTTTTAACGTTATAGCTATAATAACTTTAAATAAAGCTAATAACTTTTTATTAAACAATTTTTTAAGCTTTTTTAGCTTTATATAAATTAGCTTTTATAAATATATTAAAAATTTTAACTAGTTTTATTTTTTTAAATCTTTTAAATAAAAAATTAGCGTATTTTATAATAAAAATATAATTTTTTATTTCTTTTTTAAAATAAAATTATTTTAAAAAAGATTTAAATATTATAATTTTTTATAAGCTAAAGTTAGTTTTAAATTTATTATTTATTTTAACGGTTATTTTAATTAAAAATAAACTTTTATAAAATAATAACTAATAAAATAAAGCTTAAAATAAAATTATTATTAAAAAATTTAAAATTTAAAAATAATTTTATTATTTTAAATATTAAAGTTAAAAAACTTAAAATAATAGTTAAATTAAATATTTTTAATATAAAAGGTTTAATAATAACTTTAAGTTTAAACAAGATTATTTTATTTATATTTTTAAATATAAAAATAAAAAATATTTTTTATAATAAAAATAATAATATAAAACTTAAAAAAAAACTAAATAATAAAAAAAAAATTAATTAATAATTAATATTTATAAACTTTTTATAAACAAATTATATTATTTATTTATTTTTAAGTTTTTATATAAAATATAAAAAAAATTTTTTATTAAAAAAATAATAATAAATTAATAAAATAAATAGTTAAGTTTTAAAAGTTTATTTAACAGCTAATTTTTAAGCTTTTATAAATAAGGTTAGCCGAGATTTTAAATATAATTTAAATTTAATTTTTATTATATAAGCTATATTTATTTATTTTTTTTAGCTAATTTATTAATTATGCTTAAGTTTTTAGCAAAAAAGGTACAATTAAATAAAACAAAGGTTTTTTTAGTTTAAAATTTTAGCTAAGAAATTTTTAATCGCTTAAATAAAAAATTTTACCTTTTTATTTAAAAAACCCCCCTATAATTATTAGCTTTTATTATATATATATAGCTATATTTAGTATTTTAATATAAATAAACAGTAATTAATTATTAAATAAATATATATAAGTAAATTTACTTTTTATTTTAAGCATAAATAAATATATAATTATTATTATATATTTATTATTTTTTTTTTACTTTTTTATTTATATATATATATAAACTACTTTATTTAATACTTTTAATATATTTAATACTTTTAATATATTTAGCGTATTTATTAAAGTTTTAGTTTTAAAATAGCTAGCGGCTTATATTTATTATAGAATTTTTTTAATTTTACTTGGGTTAAAGATTATTTTAAAAATTTTAATATCGTAATATATTTTTTTAACTTAAAGCAGAAACTAATAATTACTTGCTATAACAAATAGATTATTTTATATAGTTAGAAAAATTTTTAAAAAATAACGCCGGTAAAACATAAGCTAAGTTTTATTTTTATATTTATTAATAATTAATAAATTATTTTATATAGCTAGCTTTAGCTTTAGTTATATAAAATATTTAAA